>CM076574.1:1225595076-1226081629 GCA_034641835.2 Pinus albicaulis
CTCTACAGCTATGCTCATTTGCGTCCTAGATGCCTAATGTAGAGAGGCGGATCTTGCCACTCTGCCGATGGTGAAAAGGAGGATTTTCATGTGCAAATCCCTCACATCTTTAATTGAAATTTGAGTTCCAACCTTTTTGGAACCCCCTACACAATATACGTGGACATAGTCTTCCACGGTTAACCCTCCCAGGGGCTTCCCGTGCAAGTCTACTGGTTCTCCCCTCCGGGAGAGTCCAGTAATGAAATATATGTCTTCCACTTCAATGCGTAGTGGCATCTAATCAATAATGAAGCAATCCTGATCTGGTTCCCAGTAATTTACGAGCATTTCTAGCAACCGCACATTGCTTTTCATATTTGGCATCTTGAAGAATTTGAACAATCCGCAATTCCGAAGGATATTTTGCGCTGCGCGATCTTGCATGACCTCTTGGTCTATTGCGCTATGCTCATGTTCCCTCCATGAGATTGTCATCCTGTCAAATTTCATCAAATTATGCATTAGCCATGCTTTTTTGCATTCGGACCTGCGCATACGCGGTTTTTCCTTTGCACAGTCGCGTGTATACCCGAGTTTCCTTTAACGAACCCGCGTATGCGCAAGTCCGCATATTTTAGCAAGGGTTTTAAAGCTAAAAATCACTTAATTTTAAATTCCAAATGGACAAAATGAATAAACATGATGATTTAGGAGCCTACCTGAAGTTTCGGCGCGTTTCGACGGTCGGTTGTTCCTGATTTGACGAAAGAAGTTTTTTCCTCCAGAGCACTTTTTTCCAAATCAGCAATGCAATAATGAACCAAATATGAGGTAATTTGTCTATTTATGGCTAAAAAGTTGAAAATTTTCGCAAAAATTTCTTATGCTTATTTTTTCGATCTATCTTAAGCTGCATAACCCGGATGCTTGGAAGTGCCCAGTTTGGTATGTTTTCAGGTACATTTTGATGAATTTGAGATTTTTCCCGTTTTTGATCCATGATTACCGACTCGTCACGGCAGGTATATGATCTTCACTGGCATATAGGTTAGGGAAATCACTTTCCGTTGCATCTTGCATACTAGCCTCCATACTGATCACTTGCCATAGGGTCGATCCCATCAGGTCATGAGTATTTCACCCATTTCACTCGCCGATTATTTAATCATGACTTGATGGTAGAGCCTTCCTTTACATGGGCTTCCTAGTTAGTTCCTCGCTATCACTTGTTGCCCATGCTGCGTTTTATGTAGGCTCGGGAGTCCTCTTTAGTCCTGCCATGTCTTATGTGTTGAAGCTTCATTCTTCTTCTTCATCACTATCATTTTTCCGGCTTTTACCCTAGAGGCTCCCTGGTGTCGTTAAGTTGTATTACTGCATTGCATATTGGCTACTTGTTTATCCTGGCCTTTAGCCGGCTTCATTTGGACTCGATGTTTAAGCCAACTTTTGACCTTGAATTTTTGTACAAGTTAACCATTGCATGCACTTAGCTATCACGACTTGACACCTTTTACCCATGGATGGAATGTTCCTCTGAGTATCACTTACCAGTTTTCGCCACCTTGCATTGAGCATAGGATTGTTCCAATCCCAGGAACTAGTGCATCTGATTTCTTGATACTCGTTCTATCCATTGTACCATAGCATTCTTTTATTCTTTTTCAGGCTTATTATATGAAAAAGACAAAAAAATAAAATATAAAAAAAAGAGTGGGAACGGGATGTATCCTCGTTATTTTGATGGCAGTACAGAGTCAGTTTGTCACCCTTGAACAAAGCACATATACTTATATATATTTCCTTCATTTGGGATGGTTTTAGTTTTGACCTAGGTTCATCCTTTACCATGTTTCACTTGTCAGTTCTCCCCCGGTTGGTTATCTCTTCCAATCATATGGAGAGTTTGTTCTGCCTCCTGCATAACAGACTTATACAGTGTCACTTTTTACTGCCATGGTCATCACGAGTCGTGCTTTTGTTCAAGGGAAGTCTAGCCCGAGTCGGCCATTCTGCGGTGTCTCTTGACTCATTATTCAGTCGGCCTTCCCGGTCTTGTCAGTATCATGTTCTATCACATCAGATGTTTTGATCTTCTGCTCGTGCTGGTTTGAGAAGGTCTCCATTGACTTCTTGCCGGCGGGTTTGTCTCTTATCGACTACGACACACTGCTCTGAGAGCAAACCTAGAGCCGCACCTTGGGCCTATTTCCATCATTGATAGGTGACCTCGTGCTCAGCATTTGATCATCATCATGGGTCTTTTCGACTAAGTGGTTTCTGTGTTCGACGCTCAAAGCAAACATCATCACACTTGGGATTCGTCCAAAGTACCTTGATTTCCATTTGACCCTATCTGTGTGGATTTCTCGCCTCGTGCTTCGATTTCTCATTATTGGTTGGTTCGAGAGGGCTTTCTTCCATGTGCTAGCTTCATCTTGTGCATGTCGGAAACGTACTGCGGTTTTGGTCTGTAGTCACTCTACTTCATCCGATTCCTTCCAAATCTTGGCACTACGACGGGTTACACTCGCGTCCGGGATCTGATGATGGGTTGCCTTAATGCCTTCCTTCTGCGCGTATCTTTTCCCATCGACTCCGACTCATTGCCTGCGGGAATAAGGTCTAGAGTCTTTTGTCGCATGCCTTGGGGTTTGCAGCCATCGCTGCGTACCTCTTCGCGCTATCGACAGAGTGATTCATCATTGCCTCTCGATTGGTGAGATTCTTTCAAGTGTTCGACTTCAACTCATTCATTCGCACTCGTCGAGTTGTACTAGGGCACATTGACACTCATTATCATCCGTGTCGTAAGTTGTCTCGCGTTGGTTAATGGTATACATCATTTGCCCGGTAATCCAGCGATTTTCTCACATGAGTCGCGACTTCAGCTCATTTATTCCCATTGTGTAGGAATTGTGCCATAGTGATCGGTGAAGACCTTGGGTTGCATCGGCATTTTTCGGTTCACTTTTGACGAAAGTCCTTTTCAGTATTTGGCCAAAGGTGATGCCGTCCACCCTTATATGTTGTAGTTCAGCATGCTGGCGGCATCCTATATGTTGGCTCCCCGAGTTACGTGATTGTACCATCTTTTGATCCACCTCTTATGATCCGATGCTGGAGATTGGCGCTTTATTTGATGGGACATCCAGGCTTGCACCATCTTTGATTAGCTTTCTATATGTGATACTTGGACATTGATCTCGGACTTACACTTCGGGCCATGCTCGGATGATTCATTGTGTACTTTTCGGGCTCAGCTATACTTGTATACATGTTGGATCTATTCACTACTTTCTATATGATGTATTTTCGGCGAGCATGGGTATGCCCGCCTCGATGTTTTGAGGTTGACTCTCTGGTTCTTTCATTGGTTTTGGCGTGTGCTGATGCGGTGAAGTCCTCTCTTGTCCTTCGTTTCCAGTTCTTTTCTATGTGCATATTACATTTCGGCCATCATGTACCTTACGACCTCATATATTAGGGGGCATCTCGTTATAGCATCATTTCTCACCTTCACATGATTCATGATTGCTTTGATGGTTTTGAGGCACCCGTCTCCTCTGTGGACAAATTCACTTAAAAACGAGCAGTAAAAATCCCCATATCGCTGTGCCTAGCACTTTCTCCGCGTGTATACGCGAGTCCCGGCTAGACTTTTCCACGTATGCCATTAAAATAATTAAAAAATATATAATTATTCCCTATTTTCGGCTGGCCGATGGTTACTCGTGACAGTTCAACCACCCTTGACGACGTGGCTCGTTTCCAAGCTGTTGAAACTACTTGGAGGGAGTATAAAAACCCCTCATGTGTATGGCCCAAGGGAGAGAGAATTATTGATATTATACTCTCGCTGGTATTCCCTATCCAAGTCCGATTCCCCGTGCCTCCTGCACTTTCCCAGCTTCTCATTATAGGAAACTTGTTTCCTTGGGGTGCTCATCTCCCTATATGTCATCTCGTATGCACCCGGTGGAAGGAGTCTTAGCGAGGCAAGGGCCGGACGAGATCCGGACGGCGGTTCTGCGAAGGCCGTGGAAGGATCAGTGTGATCTCTCCACTCGTTACTTTTGTACATGCTATTTATAATACGGAAGTATCATGTCGTTCCCGAAATAAACGTGTTAGTGTATGCTTATATGTATGAGAATATTTGTTATACAAGCATTCATTATGATTTATTTAATGTTTTATATGAATCTCACTAACATTTAGAGTAGATATATGCTGTACAACCGAGTCCTTTTTGTGCTTGTTTCTTCTTGTATTTCAGTTAAGAAGGAAGGGGATTCGTTGGCAGTTTGAACCTGCGGGATCTTCTTCAACCGTAGGACCAACGGGTAACTTTCATCGTGTACTCTATTTAGTTTTTACTGAACGTGCATGGTTGTGTGAGTCTGTCGTTAAGTAGCACATGCCCTCGCTGTCGTGGAGGTTGTAACCCAACGAACCTCTAGAGGTGATATTCCCCGAAAGCAGTAGCTAGTGGATCACATCGTATCCAGCCTCGCATGGAAAAGCTTCTCCATATTTAATGTGGAAAGCATTGACGAGATCTATTCCAGAGTAAGAGCGACCAAAGGACGCCGGCGCTCAAAGATAAGCTCTGAAACATCAAGATGGAGAAAGGTGACGGTATCGCCAAATGCCTCACGTGTTCACTCACGCGAGAGATGAGACTGGGAAGTGTGGGGGTGACGCACAAGAAGAGGATATGGTGGACTTGGCTCTCCTTGGTCTTCCAAAGGCTTGGCATTCATATCAAGATAGTGTCGATGTCGGGAGAAGTTGCTCGGGATGGGAGCGCCTTCTGGCGGATCTCATGCGAGGAGGAGATAAGGAGGGACTACCGAGGATGGATCTTCATCAAAGGTATCCGATGAAGAAAATTGCGCTTTGGCTCGCCAAAGAAAAGAAGGGGAAGAGCAAGAAGGCTTCTCGCCGGGTGTGAAAGGCAAGAAGCCAAGAAGGCTTCGCGATGCCGGTGTGAAAGGCAAGAAGCAAGACATGTCCAAGGTGAAGTGTTTTCCACTCGTCACCGGCACGGACACTACTGCCACAAATTGTCCGCATGAAGAAGAAGACAAGAAGGCCGCCGGATCTCGCAACAGGAGAGGCATTGGCTTCTCAATTCGAAGCTGGATTTTCTCATTGATCACATGCTTGTTTTCAAGTGTGGCGGGATGCAGTTGGTTCTTGGACAGTGGTGCGTCATTTCACATGACGGAGATCGAGATCTCGTTTTCGGATCCGGAGGAAAAAGATCTTGGAGTGCACATCGAGATGGGCGATGATGGTAGATACTGTTGCGGCGGGTATCGGTACCATTTCCCTTTGAGAGAGAGTCGCGGTAAACCTTTTCACACTCGAAGGAATTTTTTTGCATGTCTCCAGGATTGATGAAGAACCTCGATCTCTCGTGGCGATGTTGGAAGACAAGGGGTATGATGTGGTCTTCAACGAAGGAAAAGCCTTCTGCGCGGTAAGACTGCGGTGAGACCCGGAAGATAGGGGTTCGAGTCAAGAACCTTTACCGCTGCAGGCAGATGGTCGCACGGCAATGGCATGTAAGGCGCGGAGAAGTGGTGAGCCGAGGATGATGAGGGAAAAGCGTCAGGCACGGGAGATTGGGCCACCTTCACCATGGAGCTTTGAAGATACCGCATCGGTGCCATCTTGGGCTTCCTAAGGGCACTCTTGCGTAGTTGGAGTCGGTGCAAGGGGTGTGCTTTGGGGAAGTATGTGGAAAAGCCACCTTTCACGAGAAGGATAGTCGCCCCATGACGATCCTTGAGAGAGTTACGGACGTACGTGTGGTCCTTTTCCCGTAGCTTCGACATCAAAGCACTGGTACTATGTGATCTTTGTTGATGATCTCTCTCGGAGAGTCGTCGGATCTTCTTCATGCGAGAAGAAAGAGCGAGACATTTTCAAAGTTCTCGTGAATTCAAGGTGCTTTGGTAGAGGAAGGAATCGGGGAGGGCATGTGAAGAATCTTGGGAGCGAAGTAATGGTGGTGAATTCATCTCGCTGCGTCAAAAGACTTTTGCGGCAAGCAGTATGGTTCGGAGAGAGCTCATCGCACCCCATAACCCACAAAGGCAGGTAATCGGGGTGGCCGGAGCGGAAGAACGCAAACGATCGTGGGTGCCGCCGCACCGCGATGTTGCATGATAAGGGCCTACCCCTTCACTTGTGGGCTGAGGCATGCAATATAGCGAGTAGGTATAGCACGAATCATCGTGTCCTCACTGAGGTTCTTGGCATGAGTACACGGAGGAGGCGTTTTCTACGGGAAAGAGGCCGTGACATTTCTCCTCCGAGCACTTTTTGGCTCACCCTCGTCTACATGCATGTGACGAAGGATGCCGTGAAAAGAAGCTGGATGCGACCGTAGAGGTTGGAATATTTGGGGTACACCGTAGACACCTCCCAACCATCGGGTGTATTTTTGCGGACGATCCTTAGAACTATTGTGCGACGGGATATCTAGCTCGTCGAGGAGAGAAAGCCATGCGAGCGTTCGCTTTGAGAGGGAGCTACACTCTCGCATGCGGATGAGGAGCTATTAGTTCCAGGAGGAGCTTCCGGATGTGGATGAGCCACAAGAGGAAGTTCGGGAGGTGGAAGAAACCACCCATGCAACGCCAACCATCGGAGGCGCCAGCGCACCACGCGAGCACGAGCGGCGGCTCGAGATGTAGAGAAGGTCAGTAGGGACCACCTACTGACATAGCGCGTGACGGCGGGCACGACGGATCGATACACTAGATACATGGCTCTTGCGGAGTCAATGTGTCGTGATCGGAGCCATCGTCTTTTGGAGGAATGCAGGAGGAACCCGCATGTAGATGCAATGATCGAAGCAATGTATGATTCGATCGTCAGAAACTGAGGCATGGGAGATTGTCCCAAGGCCGGAGGGGAAATCGAGTGGTGGGTTTGCGATGGGATCTGCCAAAGTGAAGGGTGCGCCGACGAGGTGGAGAAGTACAAAGCGAGATTTTTTCGCCCGTGGCTTCTCGCGCGTCGCAGGGGATCGATTATGAGGAGACCTTCATTTCTCGCTCGCAAGGTGCACTTTCCATACGGGACGATCCTTGCTCTCTCGGTGCGGATGGGATGGCACATCCATCGGATGGATGTGAAGACTACGTTCCTCAACGGAGTCATTGAGGAGGTAGCGTATACTTGCGAGCTACGAAGGTTTTGAGATCTTCAAAGCGGTGAGTCACATGTGTGCCGACCTTTCAAGAGAGACTCAGTACGGGCTGCGTGCTGGGCACCTCGTGCTTGGTACACACGGATCGACGGAGCTATTTCATCGGGCTTGGATTTTCCAAGAGCGAGGTGGATCCTAACGTGGCAGTCGTGGTGGAGGGAAGCTTCCCGATCATTGTACGCGCATGTAGATGATCGAATTTTGATGGGTGATGATGCGTATTTCTCATGCAAGGAGGACCTTGCTAGAGATTTCGAGATGGAGCGACTTGGGCCTCCTTCATTATTTCCCGGGATTGAGGTGGCAACGCGATGGAGGGGTCGTTTGTTTCTCGGTGGAAGAGTATGCCCGGGATATTCAGGAGAGGTTCAACATGCATGGCTGCAAGCTCCGTTGACACTCCTCTTCCTGGTGGTTGGAGGAAGGAGGATGCTACTTCGGCGGAGGTAGTGGATGCCACTGTCTATCGATAGTTGGTGGGGTCGCTTATGTATCCGAGTCGATACACGACCGTCGATGTGCTATGCTGTTAACCGACTCTCACAAGCTATGGTTAAGACTACAAAGCTCTTTTGGAAGGCGAGCAAGCATGTATTGCGTTATCTTAGTGGCACATCGGGATATGGTCTATGAGTACGGATCGGGAGGATGGAGCGAAGCGTTCGGCTTCACGTGATGCGTGGGCGAGGGAGCCCAACGGATCAGAAAGAGCACATCCGAGGAGCTATCGATCGTCGGCGTGGAGCGTTCCTAGATACATGAGCGGGAAGTAGAGATCGGTGGCACTCAGCTCAGCAGAGGTCGAGATACATGGCGGCAAGCTCGCTGCATGCGAGGCTATTTGGATGAGGAAGATCCTCTTTGGATTGTTCGGTTGCATTTGGAGCCTATAGTGGTTGATCATGGATAGCGATAGTTGCATTAAACTCTCGGCTAATCCAGCGTCTATGATAGATCGAAACACATCGACCTCGGTGTGCCATCATATCGTAGAGGCGTGTTCATTGGTGGGAAGTCATGATGCTTTCATATGTTCGCTAGTGAGGACTCGTGGATGCCGACATCTTGACGAAGGCGCTCACCGGGAGCAAGTTTGAATTCCATAGAGTGTCGTGATAGGGGGTTGCGGATAATCCATATCTTGCTAAGATGGAGTGTTGAAAATGCGGCAAGATGATGGGAGCTTAGTGAAATGAAGTCGCCTTCACTAAGTGGGCCCGCTGTGCTATTTTTGGCGCAAAGTCGTTTAGACTATGTCTACTTTTAGACACATGGAGCATGGTCCGGGAGTTGCGGTGATGCTATTTCGGGAGTACTGGTGCATGTTGGTAAAAATATATGGACCTCTATTTTTGGACATTTAGTGTGAGTCTAGGCGCCTATCCTAAAAATAGAAAAGCCAAATATTATTTACCCTTAATAATATTTGTACTCTAAACTTCGCGCTTTACTCTCTTGGAGCACTTCGGCTCGGACTACGAAGTGGCTCATGCGGCCGATAGAGGAATTACGCTATTCCTAGTTTGGTGGAGCTCATGCATGGTTGACTTCCGACTCGGGACTTCAAAGGTGGCGGAAGTTTGGTGGAGTTGATGGGACAGTTGGTGGAGTTGTGTTCGGTTTAACTTAGTTGAACTAGTTGTGATTAGTTTAACTAGCTAATCAACTAGTAATGAGTGGAGTGAATTAAATATTATTTAATTCACTGATGTCTAACTCATTATTCAACTCAAGAACACATCACTCACTACGGTGCATGGACGAGCGGTGGAGACCGATTGAAAGAGGTAGATGAAAGGGTTGAGATAGCTATCGGTTGTGACATCGACTGTGCATGAGATTTGCACCACACTTGGAAGGAGTTCCCATGATGATTGCGTGCTCAAGCCAAGGAGATTCAAAACCTTTGGATCTCTCATTAGACCAGCTCTTGATTTCACAATGAGAGGCGGGAAATTAGTGGATGAGTTTTGAACCCGAGACTTGTTCAAAACCAAGCTAGTTTGTGTGTAACTTTATGAGATAGTACTGAGTACTTGTGAGGAGTGTGTACTATGTACCTGCTACATGTTCTCTCCATTATAATATACATAATAGTCGTAGGGTTTTCAGCTATAAGCTTTCCCCATACACTGCGTATGTAGTGTGTGATGTTTTGATGATCTTTTGATCGCATATCGCTTGTTTTATTTCCGCGATGTGTGATGATCTAAGTAGAAGAGATTATGTGGCTGCACATGCAATCTCGAATTTATATGTGATTAGGATAATCTCGGTGGATAAATCTTCATTATTCGAGAGAAATTTCTACAAAGAACGACAAGTGGAGAGTTTGTGTAGACTATAGAAGGCTTAACAAGGCCACCCAAATGGACCATTTCCCCTTTACTCATTCATCGACCGGGTCTGAGATGATATCTATGAGAAAATGCTTCTTTCATTCCCCGGACGGGGTTCAATGGCTATAATCAAATATAGATTTTCCCCGTACACGTCCAAGACAAGACAACCTGCCCTCTGTGGGGTGTTTCCACATACGAGAGTCCTAAGCACGGCCTCTGTTCGATGCGCCCAGCTCGTTTTCCCTCAAAGTGGAAATGCGGGCATCTTTTCCAATCTCTTGAATGAATGTCTTGAAACTTTTATGGATTATTTTACACCCTAAGGGGATGCCTTTGAAACAACATTAGTTAATTTGGAAAAGGTGTTGGAACACCGTGAACAAAACTAATGTTGCTTTGTGAGCATGGAGAAATTCCACATGATGATGACTGCGAGGGAATTGTTTTGGGAAATTTCACTTTCGAAGTGGATGGAATCAAGGTAGACCACCGCAAAAATTGATGTAATCTCAAAAATCCCAAACTCCTAGAACTCAAAAATAGGCACATATTTTTGGGACATGCGTGGTACTACGGAGATTTATAGAAAAAATTTCAAATATTTCATCTCCTTTCGATTTTCGTTTGCGCATGAAAGATGCAGACACTGTGGACAAGAAAGTGTAGATGCAAGCCTTTTTAAAGTTAAATAAGCGTGTAATAGAAAGAACCCGTTTTGCGAGGGCCAAAATGGACACTACCATTCCATATCGCCGCTGATGCGTCCGACATAGTTGTGGGTGTTGTTTTGGGATAGATACCGGAGGAAAAGAAACCTTATTACATTTATTACATCAGCAAGAGTTTGACCCACTTGAACTCAACTATACGAGTCATCGAGAAGGAATTCCTAGCGATGGTGCATGTTATCAACAAATTTTGGCACTACATCATCGAGTATCAAGTATTTTTACACACCGAAGCCATGCTTTGCAATTCAATTTTTAATGAATAAACTGTTACCAATGGTAGAGTTACATGATGGTTATTTCTGTTACGTAGAATTTGATATCACTATTTTAGATATGTCCCAGAAAACAAATAATGTGGCTGTCGATTTTCTTTCTAGCTTAACTATAAGTGACGATTGCACCCCTGCGAGGATTTTTTTCTAGATGAATATATTTTTTCCATATCTACTCACTCACCGTGCTGTGCATATATAGCCAATTAATCTTCGCTAAGGTAAGTTTCCACACAATTTATATTCCAAATAAAAAAGAGGAATATCATACAGCAAAGAGTGATATCTACTCACGGATAGAAGGAAATCTCTATCACACCGGGCCATACTTTCGCATTAGGCGGTGTGCTAGGAGAAGATGAGGTTTTTGATATATTGAAAGCTTGTCATGAGGAACCATCGTGGAGGGAAATTAGGCGACAAAGGAAGAGATATAAAGTACTCTACTAGGGTACTCTTGTCAACTATATTCCAAGATTCCAAGACATTTGTGCAGGGATGTGATAGCTACCAAAGAATGGGCCGGCTTGTGACATTAGATGAGATGTCATTGCGGCCTCGAGATAGTGATAGAACCATTTCGAAATGGGCCCGACATTTTGCAGGGCCAATTAATCCTTCACTCATAGAAAATAGATCATACATATTATTGGGTGGCACCGACTATGTCACAAATTGGGTCGAAGCGAAGGCACTAATTAGAGCTATAGATCAGTCGTTCCGCATACTTCTTGTTAAAAGATATCTTTGCTCACTTCGGGATACCCAGGGAGATAGTGATGGATGGAGGGCCTCGGTACCACATCTCATTTGGATCAGCAGTCTAGTTGAGAAGCATGGAATTCATCACAAGATCACTTCACCTTATCACCCACAAAGAAATGGTCAAGTAGAGAGAACCAATAAAGTTATTAAGGGAATCTTAACAAAAGATAGTAGCCAACCACCAAAGAGAATTGGACCGAGAAAATTCCAAAGAGGTGGTTGGGTACTTTACAAAACAACATGAAAGGAATACTACGAGGAGCTTCTCACCATATGAATTGGTGCATGGTAAGAATCCTTTATTCCCCATAGAGTTCGAAATAACGACATTAAGAGAAGCATTGGCGAGTCAATCTGGATTTAAGAACAACGTAAAGACAAATATTGAACCAAACTCACGAGTTGGAAGAGAAATCGTGATGGTTTCCATTCGGCGGACGAAGATCATTCAGCGAAGCAAAGAGTTAGACGGCATGACGGGTTCATTAAGAAGAAGAAATTTGCGAGACGGAGATTTTTCTCTCTCGTATGATTCAATATAAAATTATTTCAAAGGAAAGCTCGCACGGCATGGCTAGGTCCTTATGAATTAGACATAATATTTGATAACGGGGTTGTACAATTGGTCACCATGCAGTCTAAAGGCACCATTATTGGATTTATGGGCACCATCTAACAGTTTATATCATCAACTTGCTTCGAAGGAATATTTTTTTAACATTGTCGCGAACTGCGATCTTTCATGTTCCACGGCGATGGGGGAATGTTCCCGTGTCGCGAAATTTGAAATTCCAATAAGTGAAATAGCTAAAAAACCACCCTTTGTGCCACTGCTTCAGGCTTGTTTTAAAAATTAAAAAACACATAAATAACAAAGAATAAAAATAATAATAAAGACATGATTGTGAAAACCTCTTTTTTGGGGTGAATTCAAACAATTTGTAATAGTTGAAAACCACTACGTGGCGGCTTTCGTTACACTCATCCATTTTCCAAAACATCATCCTTTCTTCTCGATTATATTTTACAAGATGATGTTACTTATTTATTTATTTTTTGTATACTATTTTTCCTAATCATCATGTTTTCCGAAGAATAATACAAAGGTTGTCTTGGTCGTTACACATGTAATAGCCAACAACCATGAACAACGTTTATTATTTCCATCGCATGCAGCCAATAATTGTGACATTCAAGCATGACCAGCCATGATCACCTTTGCCAAGCAATATCGTCAGCTTCAATTCAAATTCCTCTCTCTACTATTCGCTTCAGAGTGCAGTCATTCAAAAGGTAATGTCATCATTTAATAGTTTGGTGATTAATGACAAGTAAAGATATTCTCATAACGGTCATGGGCAGGCGTCACCATTAAAGTAGCGGATATATCTCGTAATCATTGAAATAAATCCATAGTTATGAACCGTTATTAACGCATGCATCCAATTAATAGCACGATAGCCAATGATGCAGCAAATTCCTGGTTGGAAGAGGAATTTGTACTTAGAACGTGCCTGCATAATGAGACATTTATGTAGGAATTTGTGAAGTACGATTCATTAATTCACAAATCTTGTCACCTCCCATCACCTTCCTCAAAGTGAGGCCCTTTGTATCCTGTCTGAAACTCTTCATATGGGATAAGAAGAGTAGGGCATCGAGAGTGAAAATAATCGAGTGCAACAACACTACGATTGGTTAAGAAATAGGGAGTGAATTTAGAATAACGAGAAGATGGGAGGAGTAGCAGCAATAAGGCACTAGGCGTGAATTCCATTATGATTCTTTACGTAACTTCCCCGTAGCTTGACGGTATTTGGGGACACTTTGCCTTGGGTGGATTGAATATTTTTAGAAATTGGAAGGCTCGAAAGAGTCCATTGTAATTGAATTCACTCAAAATTTGAATAATCACCAAAACCATCGGATTCAGTGGGCCCGCAAATTAAGGTGAGTAGAAGAAGTGATTTCTCAAGTAAGCACATTGACAGTAGTATGGTAAACCGAGATGGTCCAACGGGAAAATCAATGACCCTTCTTTGTAGGAGGAAGACTTTCTTGAAGGAGAAGAAAGGTTGGAAAAGAAGGGAAGCAGAGTCTGATGAGATTCATCACATCCCCAACGACTGAGTAGATGTTGCCTTTCTCGGGGTTTAATCAAATACATTAGGGAAGATCCACAATTGTTTTTAGTTATCACTTCCTCTACTTACTCATCTTCGGCACGCGAAGAAAACGATTAACCTTCCATTCTACTTATTGGGAAACATTAAGCATATGTATGCGTGGCGATGAAGATAAAGCAGCACATCCGAAGCATGTGTGACCAATCATGGACTTATTAAATTGACCGTGCTGGATGACCTAAGCTAGCGGGGAAGGAGTTAGGAAGAAGGGAAGCAAAAAAGGCCTAAGAAAAGCCGGGCTAGGTAAATAGGTCGCGACTTCGGAAAGGAAGTCATGTAGAAGGCGAGGCCTAGTCTCGACCCGTCGAGTCGGAATTTGAAAATAACCCTCACGAGCCAATTGGGGATAGATGACCAAAGAAGAGGGTGAAATTTAACGTGCCCACGAGAACCATTACCGCTGTACCGAAAAGCAAGAGAAAGAAGTAGAAGGATCAGAAGAAGAAGAAAGAGAAGACCCTCCTTATTAGGCAAGGACGAAGCCTCATGTTGTGCTTTTAGAACTTGAAAATGTAAGAAAGGAAAAGGAATAGTTAAAACAAATATTATCTAATGGGAAGGAAATCTTAGTATCCGTATGCACACAACATGTTCTCGGGGACTAATAGTAGCCGTATAAGTTACGTGGGGAAAACACCATCCCAATGGAAATCGAAACAAAACTTTAGGAGGATGTTACACAAGAACCTATACTAAGGATATTTTTGTTACACAAAAACCAACGGTTAAAATAGAGCCTCCCATAGTGATTTACCTAGAGGCCGATACACAAGAACTCGTGGAGGCCACTACTATTACATAAGAAACAACAATGGACAAAGATGCTACTCTAGGTTAAAAATGAAGGGCGCATTACAAAAGAACCCACGCGGTGAGAGTTTCTGTTACACAAGAAACAATAGTAGAAAGTGGAGTAGACCCATCCAATGCGAGGTTGTTACACCAATTATTGATGTTGATATTAGATGCGTGAGACGCCGAGGTCACTATCACGGGATGGAGTTCCGAAGAAAATTTTGTTGATTTATGAATTGCAAAAAGTGGAAACATGAAGCACCCACCTTCGGGAGGGTGATATCATTGAAATAACATCATAAGTAGATAAGTGCTTTACGGAAAACAAATTAAAAGAAGAGAGATGAAGAAAGAGGTTGGGAAGAGTATAAGCTGAAGGAAGCCATAAAGAACTAGGAGGAACACTTGTTGTTGTTACAACAACATGTTTAGGATCTAACTATAGATAAAATTCCATGGGCTTGCCCTCCAATCTCGTTGGGGTCGTAGGAAACCTTTCCACATTATACCCCATTTTCCTATGGGAACGTTATTTCCTGTTTCAGTTAAGAGTCATCATGGAGAACCTGCCCTATCTATGCTCTTCCACTCACACATATTTTAGATTTCTTTCCGCTTTCCGATTTTGATGGGCTAAATTCTCGTTGTGTGAGTGATTATTACACAATATTATTTGTGAGCACGTAAGTATGCAAATGGTAGTGACTATATTCTCCTACATGGGGGATTTGTAGCTATCGAGCCTTTTGTTTTCGTTCGTGAAGAACCGCAGTGGAGTGGCATTTTCCACTAAATATATGGATGCCGATGAGGAAAATACAAAATTATGGATCCGTAGAACCCGGGATCGGGCCACCGAGTTAGGCGAATTTAGAATGAAATTCGAGCAAATCCGGGATGAGAATCCCATTACCACTTGCGAGAAGGAAGGATTGTTAACTTCTTCCTTAATCGATTTTCGAGTAATGAAGAGTGGAGCCCCAGCTTGGATGTTTGATGTGTATAGAAGCCGCAGTGTTGATGCGTTGAAGGGCATCCGGTTGCATTTCAAAACTTTGTGGTAGTTGTTACATCACAGTTCTCAAAGCATATGCACTGTGATACTGCGGACCCTTAGTGCTTCCCGGCTTGGGTTAAGATTCCACTTCCATTTTATCGAGGTACGCTGATAGAGGATTACTAGATTCATTATGAATTGAGCAAGTATGAGCTCCGAGTCTTGGCACGAGCACTGATGGCTACACAAGGCACAAAGTGCCATGCGATGAAGATACAATCGCATTCCTATGAAGCCTCACCGACCAACTCGAAGATATTCTCATGGGAGATGAGATTTTGGCATGAGGACACGCAAGTGGTTCAGACTTTGGGAGGAGATGTTGGGTGCCGCCTACACTTATTTCCTACACTCTCCGTTTATGCACCATTTTGCCGACGCTGCAATCATTGGGACTATTTTTAGCTCTCTTTTCCCGCTTTCTATCTTGTTCCATGTTGTTTAACCTTTTTTTCTATTATCTTTCTCGTTTCATCGATTATTATGATGTATCGTGTTTTTTTATGACTAGTCGGGGATGAATGTTTAGAGAATTTCCTCTGGTCTTTTCGTCGTCCCTTTCCCGAGATGTTATTTTTAGCACAAAATATCTAGAGCATGAGGCATATAGGAGAAATTGAAGGTGTGATGTTACGGTGGAAATGTTACACAATGACGTTGTTACATCGTGGTGTTGTTACGGTGCCTCGCTAATTGTTGTTACAAGCAGCGTATCAGATAGATATCATCAACCACCACGGATCTCAACTCCGTCCTCTATTTTTGTTATGCTACAAGCGTGATTTTCCACAACATCCGTAGGATTCATTACGTATTGTATTTTAGGATGACAAATTTTAGGCGAGTTTTGATTGCAATCTATATTATCCGCCGGAAATTTATATTAAGAAGTGGTTGTAACTATATGTATCCTATTTTGATCAAAGATGAGAATCATAAGATTCTCATGACTAATCCATCCCTCTTTTTTATGTGTTAGATCACTCGACAATTTTTTTCCATTTATAGATGACTATATGTTAATCCTAGATTTATACATTCATGAATATTGTGAGCTTTAGAAATCTCACTACCTTCATTATCCTCAAACCAAAACTTTCACTATTCTACTATTTTTCCATTCCATGGTTAAGTTGTCATTCCTAAGGGACCCCTCATGGGCTTAGGCCACTCTTATCCGTATCCTATTTTCCTACCTATATAACCTCAAAACTCTCTTTTTTTCCTTTGCCTCGCCTCCCTCCTATCCTTAATATATCTTCATAAACACTTTCCCATCCCTCCTATCCCTCAAAATTATCAGTATTCTACACAAAACCTAGCCTATTGCTACAATTTGACACTTTTTGGAGACTAGGCCTTTGTGTTTTCCCCTTTTGGACCCATTCCCCTCACTCAATCCTTCAAATTACACTTTCCCCTACTCTCTAACATCTATCCCTACAAAATTTCCCCAAGAATTTAGACAACCTTTAACCCCTTCATTCCCCTCCCCCTACAAAGGCGAGCCCTAAAATCCCCGTTTTGCCTAAGCACCAAACCCAAAATAAGCTAGGCTTTTGCTAAGGGAAAATAAGAATAGGAGAAAAGGATCCACTTGATAGGTCATATCGGCAATCATAAAGCCATACTAGCTCATAAACATCATTCCCGCATCATTTCCCAAGGATTCTTTCCAAAGGACAAATCATTTGCCACACCTAGGGCCGCGTTTTTCTTCAAACCGTGTTTCCGACCATTGAAACAAAGATGAATTTGACATTTAGTGAGAGAGTCTAAATAGCTCATCATGGGTCCAAGAAGAAAAAATTCCTGTAGTACATGTGCATCATGGCTTTCGAGAAATGTCAAAAATACAGAGTGTCACGGGAGAATTGTTGCAGGCTAGCTGGAGAGTGACCTTGGAAAAATTAGATGTTCGCATAACTATAGTGTCCAAATAACTTACTCGATGATTCAAATGATAACTAGGCGGAAGATCTTTCCCATGAACTATCATGAGCTCAATTCTGGAGTTAAGGAAAGGCCTCCAAACTTTGTCTACACTAGCACTCTGCATTTTCCGCACCATCACTCGACATGTTTTGACCCGGGCCTTGGTAAAATCAACATTTGACAAGGAAAATCAACTCGATCAGTGGAGAAAGCTGGTATATTTTGAAATCATACGAGGATATTATTTCCAACAAGCTATCATGGACCAAATTTGAACATCGGGAACAAGCCTCCAAATTCTCTACACAAGGCGCCATCGCCAGATACGTATCGAGATGCTACGCTTATGGAGGAATTTCTTGTGCAAATTTTCAGCTGTGGTTGTGCCGAGAGGTAGGCACTACACTTATGGTAGAAAGGGACCCGAAAAAAAAGTTAAAACACGTGATTATGGTAAAAATTTACCTGAAACCGCATTGCGGCAACAAGCGCTTATGGCAAAAACGACCCGACAAAGTGTGTTCGGGCATTGCGCCCTATGCCAAAAATCCCTCTTTCACTTGCAAAAATTGTCGAAAAAGCCAAAAATACTCCCTCTCGAGATGCATCCATGGACCTGTGAAATAAGTATAAAATAGTAATTGGATATTTTTCCTCTACCTCAAGTGAAATTCATCAATTTATTATTAAAGGAAGTTAATCAAATCCTAGTAGCCGTAAAAACCCTAAGCCCTCATGACAAGCACTCTCTTTTGACCTCCATATCACTAAAAAAGGTGTCAATTAGGGTAAGTACGGTGAGTTCAAGTTCACCCTTCATCAAAGATCAAAATGAAATCGGTGATAAACCCACACCTCCATCCCATTCACTTACAAGAAAACCTCCCTTCCCATCTTCTCGAAATGCATCAAATGAAGAAAGAAGTGGCGGTGAGAAAAGTGATTATGAAGAAGAGGGTGATGATGTGAAAATGAGCCTAGAGAAGGAAATTTGTGAAAACGATTGAGGCTCTTAGTGATCATAAGCAATAAATCAAAGATGACGTAGAAGACATGGAGGTGATGATGAAAAGAGAGGTAAGTGATGAAGAAAGCATCAATCACATTGAGAATGATGAGGATGAATATGAGAAGGACAACATGGGAGCAAATGAAATAGGTAACCAAGAAAGAGAGGATGATCCTACACACATGAAATGAATAAGGAACAGAGCCTTAGAGACAATCAAAACAATGAGGCTCTTAGTAAAAACAAAGATGAAGGAAAAGATGAAGATAGCGACCCAAATGGAGATGATGACTATGAAAAAGCTGAAGAAGAGAAATTTGAAGATAGTCATGAATTTCATGAAAATAGTCATGAAAATCATGAAGATAGTAAAGGAAGTCTAGAAGTTGGCATCCAAGATGAAGGTTACAGCAATAATGATGAGGGCATCTATAATGAGGAACAAAGTGAAGATGCACAAATCGGTGAAAAAGACGACGAGTGAGGCTAATGATGAAGGTGAAGAGATGAGCAGCAGTCCTAGGTGATATGAAAAGACCTAGAAGCCCATGATGACGACCCATGAGGAGGACACCATAATGGACCAAATTGAACCTTATCCTTGGCATACCAAAGAGGATCAAGACATGTGTTTGTTGCCTCTAAAAGAGCGAGGGGCCATGACTTCTACTCCTATAAAACCAAAGGGCAAAAGGAAAAGAGAAGTAAGGGTAAAAACAAATATAAAGACGTGGAAAAATCAATGACAAAGGCGAGAAGAAAAGGTAAGAGAGGAGAAGAAGATGCGCATGGTTGAGAAGGAGTTTGAAATAGTCCATGTTGGCAGTGATAAAGAGGACAAAAAGGGGGCCCATAGCATACTCTTCAAAGCGAGAAATGCGAGAGATAAAGACCTACAAAGGAGCCTTGGCACATGGCACAATACATCATTGACTATTACAAATATGAGCACAAACATACGAAGAATATAGAGAAAGAGAACTTGGCCTCTGAAAAAGATGGCCAAACAACATGCCTTGAAAAACAAACTCACTAGTGCCAAGCTCAAGAGGCCCTCATTGAAATTCAAGCACTAAAAGGAGAAAATACCAAGTAAACCTTGGAATATTGCCTCAATATTTTCTACGAGGCTTCTCAAACCCTATAATTAAGGTGTCCACCAATTTTGGGGAGAATTTTGAAATTTTTGGTTTTTTGCAAATTTTTGAGGCTGTAAAATAGCGCACCCTGGTGCTACGATTTTTTCCTCAAACATCCTTAGAGGGATAAATTTTCATTTTTTAAGTCCTTATGCCTAGTACGGTATTCTTACCAAATTTTAGAGCATTTGGAGCATTGTTGACCCCTCGAAAGGCCAAAAAACACCTTATTTTTCACCTTTCTACCTCATTTTCGGGCTTGTATGCTTATAGCAATTTTGGGAATTTGGATTTTTGGATAGGTTATAGAAGCTCAATCAAAAAATAAAGGTAGATTTGGAAATTATACTCAACGGGATTTTAATGGGCCATCATGGAGCAAATTCCAACATTGGGAAGGAGTCACCAAAACTTGGGCGCAAGTGGACCTATTTTAAGGTTTAGGGAAGGTGTTGTGCATTCGGACTAAATTGGGCATTTTTGGCCAAAAGTCAACAAAAGACACTCATTAATTGAGAAATTATATTTTTATGTTTTTATAGGAAAATCAATCCAAAATTAGATGCTTCAGGATTTATTTTGGCATTTATTTCATGAATATTTTGTGCCTTGGGCCTTGAATGATCTCTTGGGCATAAATGGCATTTATGGATGATTTGACATTTCAAACCTAATTAGGGTTTTTGTCCTCTTTGATAGATAAATAGACCATGAGGGCTTCATTGTAAAGTGTTGGAATTTGATGACTCTTTGTTCATCTGCAGTTTTTGGAATTAGAAGAAATTGAGTGTTGTGGAGTTTGTGATTGGCTTGTCTTGATTGATGATGGAGAAGGTTGCTTACGGGATTTTGAGTTTGGTTAATGGTGATGTGCTTGTATTCGGTTATTGTTTTCTTATGTATCATTTTGTTTCATCCTTCTTTATTTTAGTAGGACAAGGTTTTAGAATAAGAAATTCTTTAAAGGCACCTTTAGCTACATTTGTTCTTCTTTGCATCTATGTTTCCTTTGCTAGAAGGATATTTTAGAGAATTCTTAATTGCTCTCTAGACCCCTAAGCTTGTTTATCTCATGAATGGTTGAATACAATAGGTATGCAAAGATGTTTTATAGTTACCACCTTTTTGATGTCACTAAAACATTGTTTTTGAGGTCTCTCTCTAAAGTACCACTAATTAGGTTTTCCAAAGAGAGGTTATGTTTCGATCATACCCTTTGTCCATGCTTGAATAGTTGTTTTGGAGACCTTTATGGCTATGATCAATGATTTTTAGGCATTCCTCTTCTTTGATTAAAGTTATATGTTTATCTTAAATGTTTTCTAACCTTGAAGGTTAAATCACTAGAAGTTAAATGAGTTTATCGCCTTCTATATTTCATTGGATTGTTTGTCGAAATTCTTATTTGCTTGAGTTGAATCAAAGAGTTATTGGTGTGCCTGTCTATTGATTACTTCTTTATGCTAAATAGTATTTAATTCCCTTCTTGTTTTAAGTACATGACAAAAGGTTCTTAATTTTCCCTTGCCCTACTTTGTTCACAAACTTGATGTTCATTTCATTTCACAAAAACCTTGAAAATCCATATGACCATGCTAGATTTTCTTTGTGATCCCCACACCTTGATTTATTGTTGAAACTTTATATGAATTTTATTGACTCCTTAGCCCAATGACTTGAAGATGTTCTCACTCTCTCTATTCTTTAATCATCTTACCCCAACCAAAACAAACAATCGAGCCCTACATATGACTAGCCTAAAAATCAAACCCTAAAAGTAAATAAGTTCACATCCTTTGCACAAAATAGAGAGAGCCCTCTCTAAGTCCGAGGAAGGCTAGGTCCCTAAGGAATCCGGAAGGGCGGGGTCTAATGTTACCCTATGCATTTTGTCTCACCAATCAACAAATCACAGAGACCTAACATAATGGCTATCATGGTGGGACCTTCGAGTCGGTGGCAATCTAAGTATACCTTAGGACCTCGAAAACCCACAAACATCCTATTAGATTGGCCCTTAATTTTTGATGGTGGACAACAAGTACATCCTTAAAAATAATAAACACCATCCACACGGCAACTCCATAATTCTCCATATACCTAAGGCTCAACGCGGAGGAAGAACCTAAAACATGACAGTCTGTCTAGAAAGAAAGAGCACTCGAGGCCTAGATTGGATTCAACAAATTATTGCTTTGATCTATAGCTATGTTCTATCATACTTCAAGCACGATCGGGAATACACTAATGAGATCTACATTTATCATTGGAAATATCTCAAGCCTCAAATTTTAGACCATGAGAAAACTTATACACAGTAATACACCTAGATACACACACGGAAGACCTAGTGAAACATGAGACTCATACTACTTTTCCTGCTCTTTCTTGCTAAAACCTAAAAAAGTCATAAAACTCTTTTTTCACTACCTATACCCAAAAAGGTCCCAAAAATATACAATCCTTTGATTTTTTCTCATGTCCTCCGAGGCCTCCCGGCAAATCTTGCAAGTAAACTACCCGAGATTTTATGGAGGAAACTCAAAAGTCACATTTGAAGAACTTGTTCAAAATATTGAGAATCTACTTGACCTATTTGAAGTAGGAGAAGATGATGTGCATATTAGAATGTTGCTTATTACAAGGAAAAATTAAGAGTTGGTTTAAGGACCTTCAGTAATGAGGAGCATTAAAATTTTTCATCAATTCACTCAAGTTTTCTTAGATAGGTGGGCGATCATGGGAAATGTTCTTCTCATCATAAAGGAATACAAACATTTGGAAGGCAGCCGGGGATATGGTACAGCACTTTTCAGCCAGTTCAATAAAGTATACCATGCAATACTTGCTAAGATAAAGCCACCCCTAGGGTGGAGGCTCTCTTGCACTTGCTTGAATGATTTTGAACCGAGAGATGGATTTCCGGATAAGAAAAGAGATCCTTCGACCACAGGAGGAAATGCAAGGATAGCGAGTTGATGTGGAAGCCAACATACTAAACGGGGAGGCAAAGCTAAGAGTAATAGAGAAAGACGAGGCAACTCAGAGACTAATCTCTTCGGAGGTAAAGCTAGAGAGATGTTGGCAGATACAATCAACGAAATGATGCATATACTTGGCGGGAAAGGAAGAGTACAGGTTGAGGTTGGTCTTGCTTATTCAAAACAACCTATACCTTTTGTGGGAAGAACAAACTTAGTCATTACGGGGCAACAATAACAATCAAAATATGCATGTTGAAAAGATTACAAAGAAGAAGATGTTGAAAGTTGTCGAGTAAATTACTAGATACCTTCCTATATATTGTGCTTCACTACTAAGAGAGCGTTACAAGAAAATTGCAAATGGAAACAAGGTGGAATGTTCTAAAGAATCGATGGGGAAGAAATGGATAATGCAAACCTTTTTTTCAAATTCGAATTTCTCCTTTAAGACACCATGGTGTAGGCTTCTTTGGGATTACGAGAATGAGAAATGGAGAATGAGCCAACACCTTTTTGAGTCTCTGCCCTTGTGCTTTGAATCATTTCAGCTTGTTAAAGGAGAAGCTATTGGCCATGAATACTCTTCTTTTAATATGGTGGAAAAATATGCTAATCTAGTATGCATAACGGATGACATTCTTCCTATGAATTAGTTTCCCAAGTATGATCAATATGATGATGATTATGTCTATCCCAGACTCAAGCTAACACTTTAAGAAACAATGAATGATCGAGTTTGTGGGACAAGGCAGTCATTTAAACAACTCAAAAATAGTGATCAACAAATACCGTATTCATTATGACGAGTGAAGAAGAAAGTGCAGAGAAAGTTTGGGAGAAAGGGATGGCTCTTTACCTCTTTTTTGTGCTTCATTTTAGTTCATCAATTACAAAATTAATACAATCATAAGTCGGCAATATTTGGGTATTGATGTTAACAACAAAGAATACATTCGGAAGTCTTTATGACCAAGCTTCACAAGGGAAAGAGAACAAGTTTGTGGTTCTATCCAAGGAAAAAGGAAAATGCCTCCTCCTCTGGCGAAGAAGAAATAAATCCAAGGTCTAGGCATACAACGAATCTTCTAATATTTCATATAAAGAGATTGCTTGTTTAATCTCTATAACTGATTTATATGTTACCTTGCCTCATGAAGAATTAGGTTTGTTGGAAGACAACATTACAATTTATGATGAGGCCCCTTGCTAGTCTTGGATGTAGAAGAAATTCAGAGTTTCTTTCCCCAAAGAATCTCCAAAGCTTAGCCAAATGGAGGAAGAAGAAGTCCTAGATCAAGATTATTTTCCAAATATTCACATTCGAGGTATTGTTTCAAGATCCCTTTGCGATTTGTTAGAGATATTTGAAGAGGGATTAAAACATGTCAGAAGAAGCAGTTTGATGCGGAATTTCAAGAAAATTTTGAAGCACTACTTGTTCAAACACAAGTGAGGTGGGAGTGGCCTTTGATTTATTCCACATACTCAAAGAGTTGAACCAAGATCAACGTGGAATCATTTCTTTATTGGTTATATTGGAAAGACGGTTCACTAGCTGAATGTATATCATGTATAGGTTAGATTAGGATAGATAGAGCGGGCAAATAAGCTCAACAATATGAGAATCCTTCTAGTTTTAGTTTTAGAATGCTGATCTTGAAAACACAAAAACACGAAATATGAAAAAGGGCATATGAGAAGAAAGGTATAGCCCCATACCAAAAAGAGTTTTTTTGTTGAAAGTGAGAAAGTCTAAGTCACCACTACTAGTTGAGAAAAATAGTCTTGTTGATCATATTTAGACTAATCATGGTAGAAAATGTTTTAAATTTCTATTGATAGGTTAGTGAAAGAAGACTTGTTAAACCATTTAAGCTTGACTTGTCGGTAGGTTAGATTAGGAAAATATTTTTGGTTCCACATGCTCAAATCTGAACCAAAGAGAAGGGATGAATAATAAATTCCAAATCCATGACCTACGTATTTTCACTTTTTACTTTGCAAATAATTCTGTGTGTAGCTTGTCCAAAATGCCATAGCCCATGACAAATTGGGTTTCTTAACCCTCTTTTGATCATGTTTTCAATTTCATGTCAATAGTTTAGAGAATGAAGTACGTAAATAGCTTAATCAACGACGATCGAATAGTCTGAGTAGAGAATGAAAGAGTTCACTAGCATAATGCGAACTCTTGGAAGTGATGAAGGTACAAGTAGATAGTTTTTTTTCTTTAAAAATAAAATAATGTCAAGGGTCTTCCAATCTAAGTGCACCCAAGGAAGAAAAAAAAATGTTAGGCAAAGTAGGATGGGTAGGTAGAAATGAGGTTGAAGCAAGCATGTCTTTGATTCTTAAAAGATCATATCTTCGGGAGAAACATTTGAAAATGGAAGAAAGAAAAATTTTCCCAATGGATGAGGCACTAGTCTTCATAAACTCGAGAGATCTGTTATCTAAGGATTCACCGGACACCTCCCCAAAAGGAGCTTCCCTCCCCAAGTAGAGCCACTATTAGTCATCAGCAATTTTTTCCATTTAAAGATGACTAAATGTTAATCTTGTAGAAATTTGAATAATTTGCTGAATTATTCACCGAGATTATCCTGCTTACACACTATTTAAGCTTCATGCATAATACATAACCTCTTCTACAATTGATCATCAATATGCGAAATAGAAAGCGATCACATGCGCTCATTAAAACATAATCAAGCACACATATCAACACGATATGTAATGGGGAAAGAAATAGGCGAAAACCCCAACTATCTGTATATTATAATGATAGAGAACATGTAACAATACATAGCACAATACTCCTCACAAGTACCTAGATGTTATCTCCAAAAGTTACACACAAACTAACTAAGATTTGAACAAGTCCTGGGTTTCAAATCTCCTCCTGATCTCTTTGCCTCTCTTGCGCAATCAGTTGATTAATGATGAGATCCAAGTTCGAATCCCACTAGCTCCAATTTACCCACCAATCCTCATTGGCAATCTCCATCAATGTGTGTGCAAATCTCATGCACAATCAATAGTCACAACGATATTAGACTCACCCTTTCACCCACCTCTAACACTTGGTCTCCAACGGTATGCATGCATTGTAGTTAGCGTGTGTTCTTTGGTTGAATTATGAGTTAATAATTAGTGAATTAATTATTAATTAATTCACACCACTCATCACTAGTGTATTTGTTAGTTAGACTAAATACAACTAGTTCAACAAGTTAAACGGAACACAACTCCACCAATTGTCTCATCAACTCCACCAAACTACGCAACGAGTTATAACTGAAGTCAACCATGCAATAGCTCAACTAACCCTTAGGAAAAGCATATTTCATACACATGCAGTGCATGTGCCACATCCAAGCATCAAGCTGAAGTGCTTCAAGAGGATAAAGATAATCTTTATAATCTAAATATTATTAAGGGTTAATAATATTTGTTTCTATTTTAGCTCGACAGTCTAAAAATAGAAACCGCCCAATGTCTAAAAATAGAGGTCCATCTATTTTTACCAACTCGACCAATAATCCATAGATAGCATCTTGCAACTCATAGACCATGATCCATATGTCTAAAAATAGACATAGTCTAAAAATAGACTTTGCGCCAAAATAGCTGTAGACACTTAGTGAAGGCGACTTCATTTCAGCAGCTCCATCACTTAATTTGTTGCATTTTCAACACTCCTCTCCAACAAGATATGGATTATACGCAACCCTATCTACCTCTGTGGTATTTGAATTTTCTCTGGTGAGCGCCTTCGTCAAGATGTAAATACGATCCTAGATGAATATATGAAAGTAACATGATTCTCTGGCACTACAATCCACGATAATTAATTTTTGATGTCAACATGTTTGGATATATCATGAAATACTGGATTAGCGAGAGTTTAATGCAACCTACGGTTATCACAATAAATCACGATAGGCTCAAGTGTGACCCGAACAACACGACCGAATCTTCCTCATCCATATGGCCTCGCATGCGGCCAAGCAGCGCCGCCATACTCGTACTTTGTTGGGCGAGTGCCACGGATCTCTGCTTCTGCTGTGCCAGGAAATTGCGTCAGCCCGATAAAGATCCTCCGGATGTGCTCTTTACGTCCCGTTGGGCTCCACCCAATGCGTCGTGAAGCCACATAGCTTCACCTCATCCTCTAATGCGTACCATGACCTTATCTGATGTGCCTAAGATAACGCAATAAATCCTTGCCTTCCCGGAGAAGAGCTTAGTAGGCTTAACCATAGCTGACAGTTGAAGCATATCATATATCGGGTCGTGTATTGACCGGATACATAAGCGACTATTTGTCGATCGCAGTGGCATCCACTACCTCGGATTGAAGTAGCATCCTCCTTCCTCCAACCTCCAAGAAGAGGAGTATCAACGAGCTTGCGGCCATGCATGTTGAACTTCTCCAATATTTCTCGGAGCATACTTACACGAAGAAACCAGCAGTCCATCTTTAAGCTACCAAATTTCCAATCCCGAAATAATGAAGGAGGCCCAAGTCCTTCATCTCAAACTCTCTTGCAAGATCCTCCTTGTATGAAAGTATCGATAGCTCATCACCGTCGAAATAAGATCATCTACATATAGTACAATGATCAACAACTTCCCCTCCACCAAAATCTAGTACGAGGTTAGGATCCGCCTCACTCTTGGAGAATCCAAGTCGGTGAAATAGCTGTCTATCGTGTGTACCAAGCACGAGGTGCTTGCTTCAACCCATACGGTGCTCTCTTGAGTACGCACGCAGAAAATCATGTGAAGATCTTGGAAACATTCGAAGTTTGCTCTATGTACACCTCCTCCTCAATGACTCGTTGAGGAACGCGGTCTTCACATCCATCGATGGATGTGCCACTATCTGGCTGAGAGAGCTAAGATCGTCCGTGTGGAAGATTTTCCTTGCGACGAGGTGCGAAAGTCTTCTCATAATCGATCCACTCGATGCGAAGCACGACAAACAAAATCTTGCCTTGTACTTCTCCACTCATTCTTCCTTCCACTTTGTAGATCAGTGAGAATCCACCGCGATTTCCCCTCCGGTCGCGGGATAATCTCATGCATTGTTTTCGACAATCGAATCATGCTCTTCCACCATGGCATCTACCCATGCGGGGTCCTCCGGCTTCCTCGAAGAGGATGGCTGCGTCACGACACATTTGCTCACAAGAGCCATGTATCCGATGTCTGCTTAGGTCCGACTTTCTCTATACGCGGCTGTCTTTGTAGGTGGTCCTACAACTTCTCTACATCCAGGCCGCTCGACACGCTAGTGCGCTTGCGCCCTGCGATGGTTGGCGCTGCATGAGTGGTCTCTTCCCTCCCATGAACTTCCTCTTATGGCTGATCCACATCCGAAAGCTCATCCTTGGAGACTATTAGCTCTCATCTGCATGCAAGTGTGGCTCCCTCTCAAGCGAACCTTTGCATGGCTTTCCTCTGAAATTTGATATCTGTCGCACAACGATCTTGCGGCTGTCTGGAAAATACACCGATAGTTGTGGGGGGCGTATTCGTGTGCCCCACAAATATTCCAACCTGCAACGGTCGGATCCATCTTCTTTTTGGCATCCTTCGTCACATGCAAGTAGACGAGGTGAACCAAAAATCGTCAAATGGGAAATATCGAGTCTCTTACTGAAAACGCTTCCTCACGTGTACTCATGCCAAGTATCTTGTGAGGACAACGATTCTACATATACTACGGTATTGCATGCCTCAGCCCACAAGTGAAGGTAGGCCACGATCATGTAACATCACCCGTGTAGCACCCTTGATGCGTTGTTCTTCCGCTCAACAACCCCGTTCTGCTTTGTGGGCAGTTTGGTGCGATGAGCTCTCAGATCATACTTGTTGCAAAAGTCTTTAGTCCCGGTAGAGATGAATTCACCACCATTGTCGCTCCTAAGAGCCTTCACATGCTTCACGATTCCTTCTCAACTAGTGCCTTGAACTCAGGAACTTTGAGTATGTCTCGCTCTTCTTTTGCATGAAGAAGATCCGGCACTTGAGAGAAATCATCAACAAAGATCACATAGTACTTGTGCTTTGTTGTCGAAGCTACGAGAAAGGTCCACACATGTACGTGGCTGGATTCTCTTAAGGATCATCGTGGCGTATTCCTTCTCGTGAAAGGTGGCTTTCACAAATTTTCCTAAGGTACACCTTGCTTGTCATTGCGCAAGAGTGCCCTTAGGAAGCCTGTCATCTAGCTGCCGAGTATCTTCAAAAGCTCCATGGTGAGGTGGCCCAATCTCTGGTGCCCATGGCTCGCCATCATCCGAGCTCACCACTCCTTTAGCCTTGCATGCCATTGCTGCACCGCCATCTACATGCAATTGATAAGGTTCTTGACCTCGAACCCCTGTCTTCGGGTTTCTCCGGTTGTCTTCTTGTGCGGGAAGGCTTTTCCTTCGGCGAAGACAACATCGTACTGCTGTCTTCTAACATCGCCACGAGAGATCGATTCTTCTTCAATCCTGGAACATGCATCACATCCTTCAATACGAAGGGTTTACCGAGACTCCCTCTTAAAGGAAATGGTACGTACGGTCGCCTTGTATCTACCATCATCGCCCATCTCGATGTGCACTCAAGATCTTTCTCATCCAGTCACCGAAAACGGATCTCGATCTCCGGTCATGTGAAAAGATGCACCACTATCCAAGAACCATACGTGATCCCATCACACTTGAGACCAAGCATGTGATCGGTGAAAAATCCGACTCCAATTTGTGAGGCTAAGGCCTCTCCCCTTTGCGAATCCGACAACTTGCTTATTTTTCTTCTTACGCGGACAATTTGTGGCATAATATTACGTGTTGGTGACAGTGAAAACAATTCACCTTGGACATGTCTTGCTTCTTACCTTTTGCACCGAATGAGAAGCTTTCTTGGTCTTCCCCTTCTTTTCTTTGGCGGCCAAAGCACAATTTTATTCATCATATTCCTTTGATGAAGATAAATCTCTGGTATTCCACCTTAACTCCTCTTGCACAAGATCGAACCAAAGTCACTCCATCTGGCAATTTCTCCGACCATTGAAAGAATCACATTAGGCATTCCAACTCTTTGGAAGACCAAGGAGATCAAACTCACCCAATTCCTCATCATCGACGACCACCCCACGCTGACTCATCCTTGCATTGGATGAACTTCGTGAGTACTTTGGCATGCGTCGCCTTTCTCCATATTTATGTGTACGAGTTTATCCTTGAGCGCCCAACTTCCTCGGGTCGCTCTTGCTTTTGGAATAAATCTGTATCGATACTTTCCACATCAAGTATGGGAAACTTTTCCATGCATGTTGGATACAATGTGATCCTTCACGCCCTCCAAGCAGAATCCTTCGACATTTCGCCATCTTCGTTTGCCAAGCCTCAACTTGAGCGACATCGGTAGGCTTTGGGATCTCGCTTCTATGAAATCCTTCAACCCGTTATCATCTAATACCGCCTCCATGGAATCCTTCCATACGACATAAATTGAATTATCCTCAAGGGCATATTCCAATCGCAATCAGTTGAAAGACATTTCAACTCTAGCACCAAAAGCTTGTTGCAAATTTCGAATTCCAAATTAAAGCGCAAATTCGAATTCCAAGCTCAAAACTCAGCTACTTACGGATACGTGAGAACAAATTATTTCTAGCACGGAGATCGGCTTGTAGAGCATTTACTGGATATATCACCTTTCAAAGAAAGGATGGATCTAGAAGGCTACGGCCCCGTTACGAGTCTGTCTAGGAAATAATTGTAATCAACGTAATAGATACGATGATCAATATCGCTCGATACCATGTAGAAATTTGAATAATTTGCTGAATTATTCACCGAGATTATCCTGATTACACACTATTATTTCGTACATAATACATAACCTCTTCTACAATTGATCCTTGATATGCGAAAATAAACGGTCGCATGCGCTCATTAAAACATAATCAAGCACACATATCAACACGGTATGTAATGGAAAAGAAATAGCTGAAAATCCCCAAATATACGTATATTATAATGATAGAGAACATGTAACAATACATAGCACAATACTCCTCTGATACTCAATTACTATCTCCAAAAGTTACCTAATAAGCGAGATTTGAACAAGTCTTGGGTTCAAATCTCCTCCACAGAGTCTACTTTGCCTCTATTTGCGCAATCCAAGTTGATTAATGATGAGATCCAAGTTCGAATCCCACTAGCTCCAACTACGCAATCCTCATTGGAAATATCCATTAATGTGTGCAAATCTCATGCACGGCCAAATAGTCTGGCTTGATAGTAGACTCACCCTTTCACCCACCTCTAACGCGGGTCTCCTTTGAGCGTGTCCATGCATTGTAGTTAAGCTGATGTGTTCTTTAGTTGAATTATGAGTTAATAATTAGTGAATTAATTATTAATTAATTCACACCACTCATCACTAGTGTATTTTTCAGTTAGACTAAATACAACTAGTTCAACTAAGTTAAAACGAGAACACAACTCCACCAAGCTTGTCTCCTTGACTCCACCAAGCTACGCCGCGAGTTCCTGGCGAAGTCAACCATGCAATAGCTCAAATAACCCTTAGGAAAAGCATATTTCCTTCTTTCAGCTGCATGTGCCACATCCAAGCATCAAACTGAAGTGCTCCAAGAGGATAAGATAATGTTTATAGTCTAAATATTATTAAGGGTTAATAATATTTAGCTTGTTCTATTTTAACTCGACGGTCTAAAAATAGAAACCGCCCGATGTCTAAAAAAAAAAAAGGTCCATCTATTTTTACCAACTTGACCAATCATCCATAAATAGCATCCTGCAACTCATAGACCATGATCCATATGTCTAAAAAATAGACTTTGCGCCAAAAATAGCACAACGGGCCCACTTAGTGAAGCAGCTGTTCACTAAGCTCCATCATCTTGTTGCATTTTCAACAAATCCAAAAATTCTAAAAACAAAATTCATGAATATTGTGAGTTTTAGAAATCTCTTGCCTTCATTATCCTCAAACCAAATTTTTCACTATTCTACTATTTTGCCATTCCATGATTCATTATCATTCCCAAGAGACCCCTCATGGGCTTAGGCCACTCATTTGTATCCTATTTTCCTACCTACAACCTCACCACTCTATTTTTCCTTTGCCTCACCTCCTCCTATCCTTAATATACCTTCATAAACACTTCCCATTACTCGTATCCCTCAATTATCATTTTTCTACAAAACCTAGCCTATTGCTACAATTTGACACTTTTTCAAGACTAGGCTTTGTGTTTTCCCTTTTTGACCCCTTCCCCTCACTAAATATTTCAAATTTCACTTTCCCTAGTCTCTAACATCTATCCCTACCCCAAAAATTTCCCAAAGAATTTAGAAAACCCTTAACCCCTTCATTCCCCCTCCCTCTACAAGGCGGTCCTAAAATCCACTGTTTTGCCTACACCAACCCTAATTTCCTCTTCCAACTAAGCTAGGGTTTTCTATAGAAAATAGACATAGGAGGAAATTATAAACATAATAGGTCATATCAGCAAGCATAAAAACATACCAACTCATAAGCATATGCCTCCATCCATTTTAAAGAATTATTTCCAAAGGACAAATCATTTGCACACCTAGGGCAATTTTGTTTCAAACTATGTTTACGACCAACAGAGATATATTTGACAAAAATGAGCGGGGATTTTGTCCATAATAGGTCCATGAAGAAAACCCTCCTTGATGTTTACACATGTATCATGGTTTGGGAGAAATTTCAAAACTACGGGTGTCACGGGAGGATTCTTTGCCTTTGTTGGGTGACCTTGGGAAAATCAGATTTTTCTCATAGCAGAGTGTCCAAATGACTTTCTTGATGAGTCAAATGATAACTAGACAAAACGATATTTCCGATGAGATATCTTGAGCTCAATTTGGAGTTAAGGAAGGCCTCCAAAATATTTATGCACCGGCCTCTGCATTTTTCAACACCATCACTCGGCACTTTTTAAAATTCTTGGGAAAATAAACTTTTGATAGGGAAAATAAACTTTTTGATAGGAAAAATCAACTCCAATCGGGGGAAAAATGGTATATTTGGAAAGTATATAGGATAAGCTTTCAAACGAGCTATCATGGGCCCAATTTACACATCATAAAAGCCTCCAAATTCCCTCTTCAAAAGGTGCTACTCATACGGGGGTCGAGGCACTACGCTTATGGAGGAATTTCATGTGCAAATTTGCACTTTCTGTTGCGCTTTCATAGGCAAGCGACATGATTATGGCAGAAAGGGACCCAAAAAAAGTTAAGGAACTTCACTTATGGCGAGGAGAGGGAGCGAGAAAACAAGTTTGAGCCTTTAACATGGCGAAGTGACCTAAACGCGTTCGAGTGACTGCACTTATGGCGAAACAACCGCAGCGGTGCGTTCGGGTGCTGCGCCTAGGCCATAAATCCTCTTTCACTTGCCAAATTGGAAGAAATCTAAAAATACCCCTCAAGCTACATCCAAGGACCTGTGAGAAGTCTAAAGTGGTAAGTGGATATTTTTCCTCCTCCTCAAGTGAAATTCATGAATTTATGATTAAAGGAAGTTAATCAAACCCTAGTGGCCCGAAGCAGTAAGCCCTCATAGAAAAGCACTCTCTTTGACCTCCAAAGAAAAAATATTGATGAGTGATTTCAAGTTCACCCTTCATCAAATCTCAAAAGGAAATTAATCATAACTTCAAGCTGTCATTCAACACAAGAAAACCTCTCTTCCCCATCTTCTCCAAATGCATCAAATGAAGAAAAGTGGCGATTGAGAAAGAGAGAGTGATTATGAAAGGAGTGATGATGGTGCAAATGATCTAGAAGCCATGAAAACGGTGAGGCTCTTAGTGATCGGAAAGCAAGAAATCATAGATGAGGCGAGAAGACATGGAGGTTGATGATGAAAAATATGTAGTGATGACGAAAGTAGCAATCACATTGGTCTAGTGAGGATGAAGATAAGAAGGACAACATGGGCACAAATGAGATAGGTAACCAAGAAACAGAGGATGATTCAAAACAGTAGAATGCTAGATAAAGATAGTAGCCCAAATGGAGATGATGACTATGCAAAAAATGAAGAAGAGAGTCGAAGATAGTCATGACTATCATGAAAGTCATGAAGACGATGCAAAGAAATTCTAGAAGTTGGTAGCCAGATGAAGGTCACAGCAATAATGATGAGGGAAGCTATAATGAGGAACAAAGTGAAGATGCACAAACCAGTGAAGAGGCCACCGGTGAGGCCAATGATGAAGGTGAAGAGACGAGCAACGGTCTAAGTGATGAAAAAGAAGACCTATAAGCCCATGATGAAAACCATAAGGAGGACACCATAATGAGCCAAATTGAACCTTTTTCCTTGGCATACCAAAGAGGATCAATACATGTGTTTGCTGCCTCTAAAAGCCAAGGGGCCATGACTTCTACTCCTATAAAACCAAAGGACAAATGCAAAGAGAGAAGCAAAAGAATTAAAAAAAAAAAAAAAAAAAAAAAAAAAAAAGATAAAGAAATGAGGAAAAAAGCAAGGACATAGGCAAATAAAAGGTAAGAGAGGAGAAGAATATCCGCATGAGGTTGAGAGGGGAGTTTGAAATTGTCCATGTTGATAGTGATAAAGAGGACAAAAAGGGGGCCCATAGCATACTCCTTCAAAGAAAAAATGAAAAGATTAAATACCTACAAGGAGCCTTGGCATGGCATAATACATCATTGGCTATTACAAATATGAGCAAAAATATGAAGAATATGAAAAGAGACCCAGCTACGAGAAAAAACATGGCCAAACACTATGCCTTGAAAAACAAACTCGGTAGTGCCAAGCTCAAAAGGCCCTCATTGAAATTCAAGCACTAAAAGGAGGAAAAGACAAAGTAAACCTTGGAATCTTTCCTCAAGATTTTCTACGGGCTTCTAGAGCCCTATAATTAAAGGTGTCCACCAATTTTGAGAAAATTTTGAAAATTTTTGGTTTTACGGAAATTTTGAGGCCTATAAGCACAACAACCACAGGCGCTAAGATTTTTCCTTAGACATCCTCGAACCATTTTTGGAATCCTCATGCCTAGTACGGTATTCTCACCAAAGTTTAGAGCATTTGGAACATTTTACCCCTCAAAAGGCCAAAAAACACCTCATTTTTCACCTTTCTACCTCATTTTCAAGCTTGGCACTATGCTTATAGCAATTTTGGGAATTTGGATTTAGGATAGGTTATAGAAGCCTCATTTCAGGCTTGGTGTTGCGCTTATAGAAACTTTGTGAATTTGGAGTTTGGGACAGGTTACGGGAGCTCAATTGAAAACCAAAGGTATATTTGGAAAGTAGGCTCGTTAGGCTTTCCAACGGGCTATCACGAGAGAAAATTATGACATTTGGAAGGTCACCAGCACTTGGCCACGCGTGGACTCTTCTGCCGAGGGAAGGTGTTGTGCGTTCATACCAAGTGGGCATTTTTGGCCAAAAGTCAGCAAAGACACTCATTAATTGAAAAATTACATTTTTTTTTTTTTTAGGCAAATCAATCCAAAATTAGGTGCTAGAAGTTATTTTGGCATTTATTTCATGGAATCTTTGTGCCTTGGGCCCTTGCATGGTCTCTTGGTATAAATGGCATTTATGGATGATTTTGACATTTTCGAGCCCTAATTGGGGTTTTTTCCCTCCTTTTCTAGATAAATAGAGCATGAGGGCTTCTTTGTAAAAAGGTTGGCATTTTATAACTCTTTGGACGTACATAGCTTTTTTGGAGATTGGAGAAGAAATTGGTGTTGTGGAGTTTGTGAATGGCTTGACTTGATTGATGGAGAGGTTGCTTGTAGGATCCTAAGCTTGGTTAATGGTAATGTGCTTCTATTGATTATTGTTTTTATGTATCATTGTGTTTCATCCTTTTTTATTGCGGTAGGACAAAGGTTTTAGACTAAGAAATGTTTTCAAAGGCACCTTGTAGCTCTGTTTGTTCTTCACTAGCCTCTATGTTTTCCTCTATTTAGGACATTTTAGAGAATTCTCAATTGCTCTCTAGACCCCATAAGCTTGTTAATCTCATGAATGGTTCAATACGGTAGGTATCAAAGATGTTTTATGGTTAGCCCTACTTGTTTGATGTCACTAAAACATTGTTTTTGAGGTCTCTCTCTAAAGTACCACTAATTAGGTTTGCCAAAACTAGCTATGTTTTGATCATACCCTTTGTCCATGCTTGAATATTTTTGGAGATCTGCAACTCGTCAATGATTTTAGGCGCTCCCTCTTCTTTGATTAAAGTTATATTTTTATCTTAAATTGTTTCTAACCTTGAAGGTGAAATCACTAGAAGTTAAATGAGTTTTCTCGCCTTCTATATTTCATTGGATTGTTTATGCAAAAATGCTTATTTGCTTGAGTTGAATCAAAGAGTTATTGGTGTGCCTGCAATACATTGATTAGTTCTTTATGCTAAATAGTGTTGAAGTCCTTATTTTTAAGTACATGAAAAGGATTCTTAATTTCCCTTTGCCCTACTTTGTTCACAAACTTGATGTTCATTTCATTTCACAAAAACGTTGAAAATCCATCGACCATGCTAGATTTGCCATGATCACCTAATTTATTTTTTGAAACTTTCTATGACTTTTATTAACTCCATAGTCCAATGACTTGAAGATTTCCTCACTCTATCTATTCTACTTGATCATCTTACCCAACGAAAACAAACAAACAAACCCTACACTTAACTAGCCTAAAATCAAACCTAAAAGAAAACAAGTTCACATCCTTTGCATAAAATAGAGAGCCCTCTGCGGAGTCCGGGAAAGGCTAGGTCCTAGAGGCTAGGACTCCAAAGAATGGTATGATGTTACCCTATGGATTTAATCTCACTAATCTAACAAATCATGGGAACTGAGATTATGAACATGTAACCACTATATAATTCTTGACCCTTGAGGTCAAAAGGTAAGCGAAGAACATCATTACTTTGGCTCTATAATTTTGGTCACATTAATACAAGCTATCACATTGTTGTTGTTACATGCATTGTCTAATTTAGTTTTGGTTTATATACCTTTCTCTTTGCGCCACCTTGCTAGGGAGACCTCCTGTTTAGCGGGGATTGCGATGGTTAGGTATGAATAGTTTGTATCGGTGGAAGTGTTGTTGTTGTTGTTCTAGTTGTGAACGAATCTACTTCAATTTCAATATTATTATGTTGTTACACATAAGTGATTAGAGTTTCCATCTAGGTAATTATTGTGGTGTACTGGGAGTACATTTAATTGTGGCATGATTACATTCCTGTAAATCATTTTAATTAGTAGGAGTGATTCCTTCCGGCATTTTAGTTCAACAATTATTTCCTTTATTTGGATTTTCTTACGGTTTGATGTATCGACATAGAAAATGAAGCTGTCATTGAAATAAAAGACGTCCATGGATTGATAATTTATGTGTACTATATTAGTCATTTCATAGTGGTTAATAGAGTCCAATGACGTAATTTCCATGATGATTCTCACTATAGATTCAAACATCAAAATAATCTATTTCTCAGGATATCAGCGTGTGGCCAATCATTCCAAGGTGTTTGAGACTCTCAAAGGCCTCCCACCTATTAGCTAATGATGATCATTCTATTCCTTTTATTATAGGAAGTGTTCCTCCAAACATCCCAGGCTATAGATATCATTATGCCCAAATGAGTTCCTCCAAACATCGGGCCTTATAGATATCATTATGCCCAAATGAGTGAGATTGAACGTATGGTTGCGAAATGCTAGAAGTTGGTATAATTCAACCTAGTGAAAGTTATTTCCTCTTGCTCTAGTAGTATTGGTGCACAAGAAGGATGGATCATGCCATATGTTTTTAGATTATAGGGAGCTCAAGCTCACTATTAAAGATAAATTTCCCATCCCCATCATTGATGAATTGTTGGATGAATTACATGGAGCAATTTACTTCACCAAGTTCGATCTTCGTTTAGGATAGCATAAAATTATAATGAAGACCAAAGACTGTTCAAAAACAACATTTGAACTCATGAGGGTCATTATGAATTTTTGGCCATGTCTTTTGACCTTACTAATGCACCTTCCACATTTCAAGGTTTGATGAATTCCTTTTTAAACCCTTCCTTAGAAAAATTGTGTTAGTACTTTTTTGATGATATACTAATCTAAAATAATTATGGAAGTATCATGTTCAACATGTTGACATGGTACTCTATTGGAGGAGAAATAATTATATGCAAAAACCTTCAAATTTTTCTTTGAATTACAAGAGCTAGAATATATGGGTCATATTGTATCTCATGAGGGTGGTCGTAGACCCTAACAAAATTAAATCCATTTACAAGGAATGTAAAATCCCCACAACCATAAAGCATCTTCAAGGATTTCTCGGGTTGATAGGGTATTATCACAAAGTTTGTTAAATTATGGGAAAATATCGCCACCTCTAACATCATTACTAAAGAAAGATGAATTTTCTTGGGCTCACAATGGGCCTTTGAACATATTAAAGAGGCAATGTGCCAAGCATCGGTATTAGCTATTCTAGAATTCACAAAAACCTTTATTGTGGAATGTGATGCCTCAAGAAATGGAATTGGTGCAATTTTAAAGCAAGAAGGAAGACCCATTTCTTTTTAAAAAAGTCGTCAATCAAAGGAAAGTATTTACACAAACCTATTTATGAGAAGGAAATGTTGATAATACTACTTGCACTAAAAAATTGGCTGACACCCTTTAATGAAGAAGGTATTTATCAAAGTAAAACATATCATGAAAAATCTAAATATCTTTTGTAACAAATTTATCTTCGGTAGAGTAGAAAAAATGGGTCACAAAGATGTTGGGTTATGACTTTGAAACCATCTAAAAAAAGGGAAGAAAAATGTTGTTGCGGATGGAATCTCGAGGAAGGATGAGGATTTTAACCATTTATTTATGACATTTCTATTATCCAACCTGAATGGATAACCGAAGCAAAGGGATGAATGTAATAATGATGAAGAGGTGTGGAAATTCATTCAAAATTTGCAACAAGATCCTAGTACATACGATACATTTAGCTAGAAAAATGATTGATTATGGTTCAAAGATCGCTTATATCTTTGTAAAATTCCCAACTCAAACAAAATAGTCTTTTGGAATTTCACACCTCTCCCTTAGGAGGGTACTCGAAATTTTTAAAGGGTACACGAGAGTCAGAATTTTTTTGGGATGGCCAACCAAATCGTATTCAAATGTTTGTGGCGAAATTTTTGTTTTCCAAAAAAATAAATTTGATCTGATAGAACAATGGAGTCTGTTACAACCTTTATTCATTCCAAGTCACGTTGGTAGGATGTTTCAATCAATTTTATCACGAGTTTACCCAGTTCGAAGGAAAGAGTGTTATCATGGTGGTAGTTGATAGACTTACCAAGTATGTACACTTTTGTGTATTATCTCATCCATTTAAAGCATTATCGTTGCTACGTTTATGGAAACAATTCAAAACCTACATGGAAACCCAAATGTTAGTAGAAAGCGACAAAGATACCATTTTCTTGGAAATTTTTGGGCAACGAGAATTATTTTCTTGTGCAGGTACTCAATTAGCTCATAACTCATCTTATCATCCTCAATCTGATGGGATAATTGAGATAGTGAAAAAATATTTGGAAGGATATCTTCGTTGCTTTGTATGTGATAAATAGAAATAATACGTCAAGTGGTTAACTCGGCTAAATGGTGGTATAACACTTATGTTATCATCAATAACAATTAGGTTGGTTAGGGAGGTCATTTTGCATTAGGTCTAGTGTGTTTATCAAATAAATGTATGAGAATAGATAAATTTCATGAATATGTCTATAGTCCTAAAGGTTCAAAGTGTTCCTATGAGATGTCATTAAATTCTTGTCATAAGAAAAATCCAAAATTTCTCATGCATGAGAAAATGCGAGTCATTACGATTAATTTGACAAGAATACCAAAATTCGTAAGCGAAATTAATTAACAAAAAAACGGTCATAATTTGCTACAAAATTTCCTAAAAAAATACATTTTTTTGCGAGCGAGAGATAATTTTAAAGTTTTTCAGGCATTAAATTTCAAGCATTAAATTTCTTCTTGAAGCACATCAATTAGCTCGGATGGTTAAATAATTTAAATGGAGTCTTTGGTTAGTGATAACACTCATCATAGGAAGATTAGGGTGCCAAATCATCATGGTAGACACATCATCAAGCATAACAACACATCACTTTTTCCGCCTCTCCATTAGATAGCTCACCATCTAAATTCAGGTTAAAGGACTTAACTCCGGTGTATCGATTGGCTGTAACACCTCGACATGATTATTTTGGTTCGATGGAGATGGTATAAGAAGAATTGATGAAAAGGTCTTTAAATGAGTATGCAAGATGATGATGCGAAATATGGTAAGGCAACACATATTTGGACCATATTATGTCTAATACTATCATACCAGGAATGTACGCTCTCTTTTAGTGTTTTTGCGTTGAAAAGAAGAAGAAATAACAAAACATTTTCCAAACTAGGTGAGATAGTAGCGTGCTCCAAGCTTGAGGTTGAGTTTCGCTACGAACTCCTTATTAGGTTTTCCTTAAGCTAAAAATCCTTAAAAAAATAAATGGAAGAGAGGGTGCTAGATGCATTTATTAAGCTTATTAGACCCAAACACCCCTCCAGCGTATTCGAAGTCAAAATGGTTGCGAGAAATTTCCAAATGGAAAACGCTAAAAACTCTTCGCTGAACTCTCACGAAATTTCTGTACATGACTATTTTAGCTATCAAATTCAAGTTTAATTTCTGACCAAATGAAAAATAATTTTGGAAATCAGAAATATTTTTTCTTCAGCACAATCCTATATACAAAAATCTCTCTCAAGTTTTTCAAAACCATCGGGGGTTTGGAAAGTATGCACTCATTTTTTAAGATCTATTTTTTTCACAATTTTCACTAACTAGATTTGTAAGAGCAATTGTACAATTTGACTTAGAGGAGGTTCAACTTAGCATCCACATGGCATAATGACACATAAGCACTCAGTACACAAAAATTTAGTTGGTTTCACTTGGTAAGGTTCATTAAATGGATTTTTTGAGTTATTTAATGAAAGAAGAGTCCTTTTTGTATTCAAACTTTGCAAAATAGAAATATCCCTATGAAGTCTCCAAGTGATGTAATCCTATTTGAAATAGGTCGAGTGAGGTGGGAATTCAAAGCTAACAGGTGGAAAATCATTTGTATGAGTCTCACTCTATAAATGAGAGAGTTTTAGGTTAGAAAGGGTTTATTGATGTCATGCTACATTATACTTTATGTGTTGCTCCGATCAGTAATATACGGTTGCAACAAAATTCTTTCTCACACGAGATTAATCATGTATTCTTGTATTTGTTTTTCCTACATGCTATTTTAATCTTCTTTCGATTGACTTTGTGTGTAATTACTTGGAATTCATGGTTAAACATTCTCCAACTTCCTTTACGCATCTATTCTACTTATTATGTTATGTTTTGATGAGAATACTGCCCCCTTTTGCCTCGGCTTCCATGAGAGATGTTATATATGTGATTGAGTTTCCATACTCCATGCCCGGTGGTAGCCATTTGTTGCATCCTTCACCTGCATAAAAACATTCAAATCACATTTAAGAGTTAGCCATTTTTATTATCTTTATCTATTGAATATCATTCTTATCCTTGAGAGATCCCTCTCGGGTTGGAAATGATAAGTTCTAGCCAAAGTAGGTTTGAAATAGTTACTCTGAATTAAATGTTGAAGCAACCCATCAGCCTCAATTTGAGTGATAACATTTTGGTGCATCATCAGGAGTACGAAGACACATTTTCTTCAAATTTTTTCTCAAACGGAAATACGAACTCTTGAAGGTAGCCGAACTCGAGAAGCATTTGAAGGTTGTACTTCTACATTGGCGACTCCATTCATAAAAATTAAAAAATTCATAGCTTCATGGTGAATCCACTTCTTGAATATTAGTAGCTTGATGAAGTTCCAAGATGAGTTCTATTGCAAGAAAGAATGCCGGAGTATGCCCCTATGAGTCGGTCTCACATCCCTGGTTTTCAAAATCCTATGCCAAGTTAATTGGTTAACTTATCTTCTTATATTTAAATATTAAAATAAAGATAATGCTGCTATTCACTTGGTTATATTCCATATGCATGTACATAAGTTTTGAGTTGAGTTTCCTGAGGATTTTCTCATGAAAATGTTTATGGCCACCCTAGAGGATCGCATTTAGAACATGGTATGAAGGGTTGCAGCAAAAAGCTTTTTCTCTCTAAGAGATTTCCATAGGGATTTCTTAGAACATTATGAGAAAATCATTCTTCTTTATCAATGTTACAAGACTATTGTTGATTTTGTGAGGTTTTCATTCCATATCTTAAAAGTCTTGGTGATAATGGAGAGTGCATGGATGAGGATATGTTAGAGGCACTTTATGATTTCTATTCTTAGGTTAATTTTCATGATAATAAAGAGGTTTTTTTTTTCCAACAAAGAGATGTGCCTTCTTTGCTTGAATATGAAATGGATCATCACTTTGACAACCGAGTTATATTCTATGAAATTTGTGAAAATTTTTAGCATCTTTCCCAATCTTTAGGTGATAAAGAGGAACATAAAAAAGAGAAGATGGTCGGTTACAAAGGTTGTTCACTTTGTTCATTTTTTGAACCTTTGAATTTTGAGAAACATGAAAATAGGCGGGAGCAAGGAGAAGCTTATGTGAAACATATTTCTTTTTATCATCCCGGAGAGTTGATTCCTTGACTATGCTTAAAGGTTGTCATGAGGAAGAAATAATGGAGAATAATCAACAAGTTTTTTGATCTACAAGTTTAAAGTAAAATGTCCTACTAGAGATTTAAATGAGCAAATTTTTTTTGTTTTTCATGATAATATACATGAAATTCTAATTGTAATGCATGAAAATTCATTTCTAAAAATCCATGTAGCACATGATATGGTTCCTCCCATTGAATATTTTCATGAAAATTGAGCCTGTCTTAAGAATGATGTTGAAAATGAAGATATAAAACGGAAGAAAACACAGATTATGAATGAAAATTATCCTTTGGATCATCAAGACCGGATATTTTTCGGTGTTTTTCAAGGATCCTATTGTTGATTTGTTGATTTCATCAAACATGAAATTTTCATGATTATTAGTCCTTTGGTAAGCCTATTTGATGTCATTGAAGGTGGAGTTTATTTAATTTATAAGTTCAAGTTATGGATTCAATTTTTATTGAGTTGCTAATAGATGGACCCCTTTGAAGAATAGTTAAGAAGCTCGGGTGTTGGATCAGCTCTTTGACTAGCTAAAAGTAAGGTTTCATCTTGCTTGAATTGGTTGGTGTTTAGTGTTAGAGTATCTATGTACATAAATAAGTTGTATAAATTTTATTTCATGGTTAGTTTTTAGTTTTCCAATTTTTAGTTTGCAAGTGTGTACTATTCAATTTTCGGTTGTATAAGTGGTTTAGTTTGAGAATAAAGATAAATTTGTAGGCTTGGGATCGACCCAATGGATAAGAAACTAGAGCTATAGGTTATTTTATGTACCTCGGGGCTATAGCCAAGTGGATCAACATTATCATAAATAACAATTAGGTTGGTTAGGAGGAGGCCATTTTGCATGAGGTCTAGTGTATTTATCAAATAAATTCTTGAGAATAGATAAAATTTCATGTAAGATTTGTCTATAAATCTAGGGTTAAAGTGCTCCTATGCCATGTCATTAAAGTATTTTCATAAGAAAAATCCAAAGTATCTCATGCATGAAAATCTGGTCGTTACGGTGAATTCGACGGGAATACCAAAATTTGTACCGAAATCAATGTAAAACGATCATACTTCGCTACGAACTTGCCTAAAAACTCTGTTTTCGCAGCGAGAGAGAATTTTAAATTTTTCAAACGTGTTATTCTAGAAGCACATCACTCAGTTGGGATGAATCAAATAATATCAATGGAGTCTTTGAAATTTAGTGATAACACTCATCGTAGAGGAAGATTAGGCTTCTAGCTCATCATGGTAGACACATCATCAAGCATAAAAACACATCACTTTTTCCACCTCACCATTGGATAGCTCACCATATAAATTCAGTTTTAGAAGGTATTAACTCTAGTGTATCAGTTGGCTAACACCTCGGCCTTGATTATTTTGGTTCGATGGATATGGTCCAAAGAAGAATTGAAGAAAAGGTCTTAAAATGATTATGCAAGATGATGATGTTGAAATATGGTAAGGCAACACATATTTGGACCATATTATGTCTAATATTATCATAATAAGAATGTATAATTTTTTTGTAGTGTTTTTGATGTGAAAAGAAGAAGAAATTACAAAAAATACGCCAAACTAGGTGAGTTGGTAGTGTGCTCCGAGTTAATTTGAGTTTCACTACGAACTCGTTGTGGAGATTTCGTTAAGCTAAAAATCCTTAAAAAAATACATGGAAGAGGATGCTAGAGGAATTTATTTAGCTTATTAGACCTAAAACTGCAATGGTCAGAGAAGTAAAAATTGTTTCATAAATTTCCAAATGGAAAATGCTACGAACTCTCACGAAATTTCTTGTACATGATTGTTTTATTAGTAAAATTCAAGTTTAATTTAAAGTTTGTCCAAATGAGAAATCATTTTGGAAATCTGAAAAGAGGTTTTTCTTCAAGATAATCCCATCTACAAAAAACCTCTCTTATTTTTAAAAAACATAAGATTTTATATAATATTCACTCATATTTGAGTCTTATTTTGAAATTTTCACTAACCATATTTATGAAAAAATTGTAAAATTTGACTTGGAGAGGGGAATCTCGCTCAACATCCACATGGCATAATGACACATCGGCACTCTAGTACACTCGAGAATTTATGCGTTTGTAGTTTATAGGAGTTATTAAATGGATTTGTTGAGTTATTTAATGAGAGTCCTTTTTGTGTATTCAAACTTTGCAAAATGAAAATATCCCTGATCTCCAAGTGATGCAATCCTATTTGAAATAGGCCTTTGAGGTAGGAATTCGAAATAGCAACGTGGAAAATCATTTGTATGAGTCCTCACTCTATAAATGAGATATTTTTAGAGTTATAAATGGTTGATTGATGTCATGCTACATGCTACTTTTGTAATATTTTTCGATCAATAATATACGATTCTTGACAAAATTATTTCCCAAGCAGGGTATCATGTATTCTTGTATGTGTTTGTCCTAAAGCCTATTTTAATATTCTTTGAATTGACTTTGTGTGTAATTTCTTGGAATTCATGGTTAAAAATGCTCCAAATTCCTTTATGCATCTAGTTTACTTCTTATGTTATGTTTTGATGAGAATACATGCCTCAACTTCCATGAGAGATGTTTCATATGTGATTGAGTTTCCATACTCACTCGATGCCCAATGGTAGCCATTTATTTGCATCCTTCACCTACATAAAAAAGTCAAATCACATTTAAAGTTAGCCAATTTTTTTAATCTTTATCTAATTAATATCATTCTTATCCTCGAGATATCCTCTTAGGTTGGAAAGGCTAAGTTATAGCCAAAACTAGGTTTGAAATAGTTACTACGAATTATTTGTTGAAAGCGACCCATCGACCTCAATTTGGTGATAACAACATTCTTCCATGCTGCAACAAAATTGACCCCATTTATGACACTTTATGGATGTCATTCACCATCCATCACTTTGGTTCAAAGTTGAATGAAACAATAAGCGAGATCAACATCTCAATGAAATAAGTTTTGATGTAGGTGATTGGGTATGTTTATGAAAATACAACCATACAAAAAAATGTCCCTCGAGAAATATAATAAGGATAATAAATTATCACCAAAGTATTATGGTCCTTCTGGTGTTGTAAAATATTATTACTATGGCATACGGAGTGGAGCTTCTGCATTTTCTCAAAGTACTTAATTTTATGTTTCATGCTTAAATAAGGTTATAGGTGAAAATAACTAGTTCAAACAATATTTCGAGAACTTGACGAGGAAGGAAAAAGTATATTGGAACTGAAGTCAGTAGAACTCTGATATTTATGAAATTGATCAATTTCAAAGTATCTCATCGAATGGAAGAACTTACTGCTTTGAAGATTCCACATGGGAGGATGTGAATTTTATATAGAAGCATTCAAAACTACTCACGTGTTGAGGAAAACACTTTTGAAGGAGAGAGGGGCATGTTAGGTCCCTATAATACTAATGTATACCCTTATTGTTGTTGTTGTGCCCATGTAGTCCCCATATTGTTATTATTGTGCCCCATGAAGCCACTATTGTTATTGTTGTGCCCTTACATTATTATTATTATTATGTCATATCTAATTATATCGTGACCCCTTAGACTCCTATATATAGAAAGTAGGTTTTTTTATTTGAATCATCAATTGTTCATTTATGTAATGTAAAGGAGGTTTACTCCTCGAAGTGTATAATTTTAAAGTCATTTATCTATCTTTTCTTCTATTTTGTGAGTCGGTTCCATAACATATCCCTCTTTTGCTGAATTTATTTACCAACATATTGTTGCCTCTTTCAATTCCTTTTGTCACTACGCATTAATTCTTCATTAGGTTTCAATCATCTCCAAATTGGGCATTGCACACTTTCTTGTGCCAAGCACATAATTTCCATTAGATTCAAAATAAATTGAAATGAATTCAAATCATAACTCATTGGTAGCCCATCGTAGGGTAGATATATGTTTACTTCCTATCAACACAATTCAAACTAGTTGATTGATCAAATCATCGTGTATAAACATATCACATATGGTTAGCTCGAAAATAAGACCATCATAAATCAAGAATTATAAATCACATGTAACCATCATAAACTATAGTCATAGATAACATGGATTATCAAAACTAAAATAAAGCATTGATACTTATTCTTCAATTAGTCCTTTACTTCTACCTTTATCCTTTGTCCTTTTTGTATGCACACCGGTCCGGTTGCCACATATACGAGCACCAGTTCCTTTTCTTCAACCATGTACATACGCATAATGTGCATCACACACATGCAACCACAACAATATACATCACCATATAATACATGCACCTACACATGTAATCATGTGACCTACGCAGTGTACAACAAAACACATACACCTACTTAAATTGTACAATGCAACACATAAACCTACACCAAATGTACAACACAACACATATACATGCCAAAGTACAACACAACGAATACACATGTCACGATACCCGAATACATAATTCACATACATAGTACCACATACCCGCAATACAACATGTATGACATACTTTTAATACCATGTATACTAGTACCATATGCATAACATGAACACGGTAACACTTGTACATAGCACCACTTGCACAACGTGTACACGACATCATATGTATATGGCACCACCATAATAACGTGTACACAACGCGACATGTACACAACACCACATGTACAACTTGTGCATAATACAACATGTACACCCCATCACAGACATATACATTAAACCACTTGTACACAAAACCACGTGCACGACACATGTACACAACACCACACACCAAATGTACCACATGTACAACATGTACACAACACCACATGCACACAACACCATATGTATATAGCACAACATGTAAAAATGCACACAACACGTACGTACAAAGCACGCATATAAAACATGTATATAGCACTATATGTACACATCACATCATATCAACATGCGCACAAAAGCATATGCACCTAACCTTGCATATCCAACATGTGCACGATACGATATGTACACAACACCACATACCCAAGATGTACATGGCATCATCATACCCGGGACTACATATGTAATATACACACAACACCATATACACAACATGCATACAACATCATATGTACACAATGCTACATATGTTACATACGCAAATCACCATAGGTACAATCACTTGAATATACAACATGTGAAAAATATATGCAACAATAGTACTACACATCCATGAATACACCTTTAAGTAACCTTGCTTCTTGTGTCTTTCCAATATCCATGCTTATCCTAGCATGCCGCGAATCACACTACTTTCACTTGATGTACCCCTCAACATCACTTGTACATAACGTAAACATAAGCATGTATAATAATATAATCTCAATTCATTTTTCTGTGAAGCTAACCTCATAGATATATCGAGGTTACTCTTCCCACTTGAGTCCTCATATGACAAATAACCTCTTCATGTCATTCACCTACATAAGCAACAAATTAAAGGGGAATTTCGAGGTCTAAAATGGGCTTCCCTAAGGAAATTATAAAATAATATTGGAAAATAATAAAATAATATTAGATTACATTATTAAATTTTTAGAGGAAAAAAATAAAAAAACTACTTTTTCAACTCCTATTTTCAACTTATCTCCCTATGCGTTTACTCACATTTGGCTTGAGGAAAACTCGTTGGATTCAAAATTTGATTCCTCATCTAAGAAGTACCCATGTTGCATACTTTCGATGGACCACCTTGCTACACTAAAAATGAAATACATAAAAATTTTGATTACGATAACATTTTTTCATGTATTTCTCATTTTAAGGTGCTTACAGTCCATCGAAATTTAACATGAAACATGTGTACATTCCTTGGATGAGGAATTAATTTTTGCATCAAAATGTACTCCCACTCAAAATATGAGTAAAATCTTAGGGAAATAAGTTAATACAAGTTGAAAAAGTTTTTATTATTTTATTCTTTTTTATTCTTTATTCTTTTTTACACCAAAAATGGTAGATAGAAGCTACATGGTTGACATCATCATCTTGAATCTTATTGGTTCTTATAAATTTTATTTTGGATTTGTATATTTTTCTTAGGAGAGGCTTATTTTAGACCTCCAAAGTTCCCTAATGATTCCTCCACAAGAATAATCCTAACAACCCTATCGAGATAGTGACACATATACATACATATATAATAATTAACATAAAACAATAATGAACCTATCATACAATGAAATACATACACACAAATATACATATAAACATTTATCATTAAACAACCATTATCCATGATGACCATATCGAGACACAACATACATACATACATACATACATACATACATGTATACATATATAAACATCATCATGATCATACTTGTTATTTCCAAAATCCACCTTAGGCTGAAGGAAGGCGGGATTCAGGGTAACACCAAACCACGCTCAGTCTGGTAGCTAGCCGTACCAGAACAGGAGAGGGCTCTCTCCAGGTAAAACTCAGTTAAAATAACTAATAGGGTCTGAGATGACTTGAAATGAGTGCTAATTTTAGGCTAGATATGCAAATAGGAGGATTTGCTTTGATTTTTTGGGGTTTTTTGTTGGAAAAAGGAAAAGGCAGTTTTGGGCTTGGGGATGAGGCCAAATTCTTGCAGAGTTCAAGCTGGGGCAGGGAAGGAAATGGCTTTGATGTCCTAGATTCAATGAATGGATAGAAAAGACTGCTGAGGAGCTGAAGAGGGAAAGAAGCTGCAAGGATCCTCTTCAAACAGATGAAAACACATAAAACTAAACAAAAGCTTAAGGCAAAGCACCAGCAAATTAATGAATTCTACCTTAGTTACTCATTTGTTTAATTTTAGAAGCAAAGAGAAGGGAAATGGAATACATAAAACATTAATGAAACTCAAAATTACATGGATAAAAACACCATCAAAACTCAGAGCCACAAGTATCCCAACAAGTGCTGCAAAACCCTGGTCTTTCCTTTGCCAAAAAGCTGAAATGAATATACAATGAGGTGCCAAACTATTCCCAAAAATCCAACCCTAAAAATGACTCAGAAAATACATAATATAGACCATCCTAACCCCTTCCCATGCCTCTAGGGGTCGAGCTCCTCCTTCTAGGAGCTGTTTCGACCAACTCTAAACATGGAACTGAAATCTAGGCAGCTAAACAACTTGCCTCTAAAAAGAAGGAAACTGATTCATTCATTTAATTTTCACTTTTTAGTGAATGAATCCTCTAAAAAAAGTAAATGTAAGCCAAAATTACATCATAGCCATAAAATTACATCAATATAGATCAATAATTACATCCAAAATTGAAACGAGTCAAACTGGCTGAATTTCTGAGCTGGAAAGTGAAAATTGGGCAAAAATCCTTTATGCGCCATGCCAGAAAACTCAATGCGCCGCGCCACTTTAAGCCTACTTTTGGGGCACTTCCTAAAGTTCAAATCGATCACATGATATCTCGTTGGAAAGCCCTGTCTGTCTGCTATCCAACCCAAGTGGAATTTTTGGATTTGGATGTCATTTGCCCCTCCAAAACTGCAATCTCCCAAAACTGGTTCCTGCTAGTGCAAAAAGTGGCAGAAAGGCCATTTTTGGAGTGTTTTTGACCTTTAAGACCACCCAGAACTTGATGAAATATCTCAGCCATTTTTGAGCATGCATAATTTACCATAAAAAACCAAAAAAAATCAAGTTTTCCTCCAGAAGATGTCCCAATCATAAGCGTGCGTCGGGTGGCATGACGCGTTGGGCAGAAAAACCTGTTTTGCAACCAAAATTTCAAAAATGACAAAATTTACTCCACATTTGCTGAAATTTGGAGTGAAGGTCCCCCATCATGTCTCATGCTCAGCCAAGGAAGCTTCAGCCAAGATTCGGAGTGGATCAGGCCTTTTCCGACGTTTTAGTGCTCTCCTCAATCTCGCCTTCCAGATCTTCATCCTGGCTCTGCAAACGTGTGTGCGGGCCCAATAGTGGTTCTTCATGTGCCTAAGCAAGTCTTTGTCCCTATTGGCCTTTTCCAACATCTTCTCAAGATGTCTATTGACTCTCTCAAGCCAAATCTGCCGCTCAAAAGGTGTCATGTCACCTGGTCTCTTTCGGGCCAATTCCCGATCTTCACAGATCCTCTGCAACTCTGTGAGTGTCTTCTGATCTTCCGGTTGTTTATTCCACTGCTCCAAATAATTTATAATCCACCGAGCTCTATGTAAATTTACAGTCAATGTATCGATCTCATATTTCTATTCCTGGATGGTCTCTCTCATCTTTGAGCTAGGAGAGCTCAAATCAACATCAATGAGTGTAAAATCAGTGTCCTGGCCTCCTGAAGGGCCCTCATCATGCATAGGCCTCTTGCCTCTGTCCTATACCTATACTGATGTTGAAGGCAAGACCCCTTCCACGCAAATTGGAGATAGTACTCGCGCTGCTGATGGAGGTAACGAGACCCCTTCCACCCCTGGTGGAGATAGTACTCGTCGTGCTCCTGCAAATAAGGCTCTGTGGCCTCTCTGATATGTCACACACACTAGAGCACTGATAGGCTCAGTCTCGGGAACCTCAAACTGATGTGAAAGTTCTCCCTCATCATGAACAATCTCGGGAGGAGGCTGGGGGGCTGTGAAGAAGTCACTGGAAATGAACTCATCCCATGCGATGCCCTGCAATCCAAGCTGATGTACTACAATGATTTTGATAAGTGCATAATGATAAATGATGTTATGCTGCTGCTCTGGGGTCTTCCTCTACACTAGGGTAGTCATCCGCTCTATGTTTCAACACATGAAATATGGAATAATCATCAGTCTCACTCTCGTAAAATGCATCAAAATTTTGATGTGGTATGCATAAAGACATGAGAAATGACCCTCACAGCTGAAATATCTGATGATGAGTTTCATCAATGGTGTATAGGACTCCTTCAGAAACAGGAATGGAAATACCTTGCTTAGCTGCCTCAAATATCCAGGCCTGATGTAAGGTTCATAATATGCTCTATCCAGCTGCTGTCTCTTATTCCACTCTTCACCAATGTTCGGTATCCCGGTCACCTCAGAAATGGTCTCTGGTGTCAAGGTGAATTTCACTCCAGCAAAGTTTACATGACCATCACGCAAATGTAAGACAAATAAGCGAACCAACTCCTGATGGTGCTGAATCTGAGATATCATCTCACAATAATGAAAACATGACTGTTGTTGAAAGCATGTCATTGCAAGCAGGCAGGCCTGCAATTGAGCCAAGGAAGTGGGCTCCTCTCTGACGTGTTTGCCACTTTTATGAGACCTCCTCGGTACATTTAGCTCGGTGGTTGAGTCACTGTCTTGCTCATATCCCTGCTCATATGATGAATTTGTCTCTGACGTGGTGCTGAAAATAAGGTGTTTGACAAGTATATGATGATATGTATGTGGTGAAAACAAGAGTTTGTCTTTCAATACCAAGTGTGTCACATATGTAATGAGAGGCTGTGAGGAAATATCACAATGAATACAATAGACTGTCAAGTGAATTTGGAGTGGACGTACAGTCACTTACTGCTTGGGGAACTTTGATATTTGGAGATTTGATAAGTGATATAGGAGTGAGAGATGATGATGGGGATAGTTTTTAGGGATAGGAGTAAATAAAATGACAAAATATACCTGGGTTAAGTGAAATCAAGGATATAGAAAAAGTCCTCGAATGTTTTGGGAATTAGGAGTTTATCAATGATATGAAGGAAGGGATGTGATAGACAATGATAGGATTCGAGGATGAAAGCATGGGAACAAAGGGTATAAGGGATATGGGACAACGGGAATAGGATAACGATATGATAACAATATGATAACAACGATGGGAACACAAATGAAAATGGGGTGGGAGTGTTAAGCACCAATAATAAAATTTCAACACTTCTTTTATAACCCTAGAAAGTAGATTTTAATATGGATATAGGGTTTTCTCTTTCACCAACCAAACTCTAATGTCTTCACCTTCAAACCACACCACACATAACTAAAATCACTAAACAAGCATGGTTGAACTTACTTGGAGAAAAATGAGTCGAATCGATTTGATTTTTTTTATGGAGTGGAGATGAATTTTTGCCTTGGAGGCTCTGTGCGCTGCGCACAAGCCCAGTGCACCACATCCTGTGGATGCGCCGTGCTAGAAGAAAAATACACTGTCTGAAAATGTCCAATGCGTCGCGCAGCCCCAGTGCATCACTCGCTTACCCAATGCGCCGCGCAACCTTGAACACAGTCTTGGTTTTTCAAAATTACAAGATCACTCTCTCTCCACTTTGAGTTGGCTTTCAATCGACCTTTGGATGCAAATGAATGTTTTAAATCAAATGAAAATATCTTATAGTGGTGGATTCAATTTTTGTTTCTCACAAACCCATTTTGTAATATTTGGCATCAACACTTTTTCACATTTTAATACAACTCTGTTTTTCATATTTCCTTTTGATTTTTGGCTTGAAATGATGGCTTTTCTTGGTTGATTTTTGCAGGGATGGTGGCATTGAAATTCGGAAAAGGATGACCAGAGTCTACATTTGAGGTACTTCATGGCAGAAAACTTTAAAATACATATTTATTACAAAAAACAAATTTGACAATTTCTTCCTCAAAACAGAGTTTTGAAGAAGAAATATCCTCGAGCATTATTGACGATGAACATATTGAAATGAAAACTTATTGAAGACATCCTCATGGCCTGCGGGCATTATTTAACATTTCTGAAGACCAAACCCTAGACCTAGAAAGAGAAATGACTCTTTTTTGACCAAAAACCATCTATGACTGTAAATGACATGAACTGAACTTTGATGAATTTTGAGAAATTTTGACCAACCCAGCAGGTACAAACATGAGGGAAACGAGAAAACAAAGCCCTTCTGTCAGAAAATGGCATGCCCCCTAACAGAATGCAGATGAATGAGCGGAATGAGACACCTAAAAATGAAATGAAATAAGAGAAATGATCTCTAACGGAGGGATGAATAGACCGACTCTAACATTGGCTCCAATGGGGATGGTAGCTCCTTGGAGGTGCCAAGAACTGCAGATCTTTGGGAGAGCAGAAAGTGCCTTCATCCATTGGGCAATGGAGTCAAAAACGTAAGCTGAAATGCATGACTGAAAACTGATGACTTGACGACACAAATTGACTCTCACTCAACTAAGAACTGACTCGATACTTAAACCAACCGACAAACTGGAAATATGCTCAATATGAAGCTTATTCAATACAACCTACTCTAACAATTTCATTCATCACCTGATCAAGTGAAATGAAACAACCAATGCAACCATGTAAGCATTCCGGCTGCTGTTTGGATTCTCTGCAAGTGCTTGCTTATGAACAACAAGAGAGAACTATTGAAAGGCAACTCCCATGGAAACTCAGAATCAAGTTGACTGCTGATAAAATTGAAAAGCATGAATTGACTGGATGACTTCAAGAACACTGCGAAAGGATCTTCATAAACATAGCTATTGATTTCAATTAAAACATCACTGTTCTGGTCCAAGTAATCTTCATAGCTGGAAATTATGATTTTCCTCACATCTGTACTGTCTTTCTTTGGTGACAGCAGCGAGCTGTCAAAAGGATCCTGAATTTTGTGAATAACTAAACTCTGTTGTTGATTCCAAACAGAACAAAAGTCTCCCTTATCAATCTCCTCATATGACTGCAAACATTGGTGTGAGCTTTGTAATGAAAAATCTGTTAAACAAGACAATGAAGGCGACTTTTGAATAAGATTATCATCAACATTATTTTCTGGCACATGGTTAGCCAATGAAGAAGAACTTTTACAGCAAACATCATCCAACACATGAGCAATAGGATCATCAAAAACTTGAGAAGACTGCTGCAATGTATCCATTTAAACTGTATGACATCCTACTGACTGTTCATCTTTTTCTTTAGAGATATTACGAAGATTCTGCTTTATAAACTGAAATGCTTCGAAACAAAAGGGTACATAATCTTCCTGCATCATTAAATCATGTATTTCAACTTCCACGCCTGCATCTGTAACTTGACCTTCAATTGTGTTTGGTGGCTGTAAATCCAGAGCTAGGGAGGGTTTTGTATCCAAAATGATTTCATCAGTCATTTCAGGAGAAGATTTCTTATTAAAAACTTGCTCAAGAATTTCGTTATCTGTCTCATCCTCAACATTAAAACTGAGAGATTGTTGATTTCCTATAGGCTTCTCATTTGAAGATTTACTATGCAATTTACCCTTCAAAAAATAAAATGATTAAAAAAAAAATGGTACAGAGTCACCTTGTATCATTGGATCATATGTGCCAGTTTCCATTTCTTCATCTACAACTTGACAATCAATGGCTTTCAGGGGTTGAAAATCTGAATATGAGAAGTCTTGAACAAGGTTTTCATTGCGCTGAAGATGGTCCAGATCAAGACTTCTTGGTAGTTGATTTCTGATTGCATGGAAGTTATCTCTGATTAACTGAAACGAATCAAAACAAGAAGGCAAATATCCTTCACTTAATTCAAAATCTGCTGCACTTTCCTCATCATTTTCATAGCTGATATGCATCGGTTGATCACTGTACTCGAGCTGCTGAAAGTTAACTTCCTCCTTCCACAAACTAGCTGTTGATTTGTCTGCAAGGCTAGCTTCTGTTTGGAGAACATAATCATCATCATACTGATCGAACTGAGGCAAATCATCAGTATACAAAACATCATCAAGCATACATGTCATATCAACAACTCTCTCTTCTTCAAAATGATCTATAAAACAATCACTATGACAACTGGGATAAGAAACAAAATGTTTTGGATCAGCCACTTGTTCTTCTTCAATCAACAAGCCCTGGGCCTAAACATTACACTCATTCCTTGTGGTGTTCTTTCGCATCATCTCTTCCACTGCACCTACCAACATGTCAAGCTTTACCTCTAGAGATGTCGATTTCTCCGGATCCATGTTTTTCATCTCTTCTTCCTTCAACCTTTCCCTCCAGATCAGAAAATGAGCCTCTACATTCACTGCACTATTATGCATCTCTTGAAGTGTTGCAATATTCCTTTCTCTGAGCTAAAACTCCATTTCTGGATCAAAGGCACCGGGGTAGTGCAAGAGAGCAGATCTAGGAGAAGGTCTTATATCAACTGGCATCGAATAATAAACTTGGTTAAATCTGGCAGAAAACTGTTGCACTGTCTCCCCTGGCAGTCTTTTCAGCTGGTTATACTCTTCTATAATCAAGAAAAGGTTATGTATGATCACCCACCTGTCAAGGAAAACTTTGACGAACTGTTGGAAATCTGAGTTGCTCGCATCAGGCAGGGCTTTGAACCGACTCTTCACTTTTCCTTGCAAAGAAAGAGCAAAAATCCTAATACTAACATCTTCTTCATCAACTTCAAAAAGATCTAGGAAAGTCTCAACATTCTACACATGTTGCTCAGCGTTGACATTGTTACATTCACCATCAAATCTTGGTAGATATAGGTCATAATTTTTAGGGAAATCATGAAGAACATAAGGTAAAACAAGAGGTTTATACCTATCTGGGACTATATAAGGTGTAGGAGTATATACAAGAACTACAGGATCAGTTTTATTTTCTTTAAGCTCACCACTCTAAAGAAAGTCATCATAATATGTGGGAAAAGTAAGAAGGGTAGGATCAAAGGGAAACTCAGTATTTACACTTTTTGAATAGGTCGAGTGAAGATTTTGATCACCTTTATCATACAACAAATTATGAAAAAATTTCAGGATAGCTTCAAGAAGAGCAAAGAAGTAGTTTACAAGAAAGCAGACCAGATCCTGAATACCATTCCACTTTGGATACCTGAACTTTGTGTAAGATCCTTCCATTTTCTCAGAGAAAGAGTAAGTCCTCCAGTGGAGTCTCTACATTGATTTGGAGTCACCAGGTGAAATATTTCAGCCTTCTCATGTCTGATCATTGTCCACCATCAACCATCAGATCCGAACTTGATACATGTACTGGGGCAAGACAATCCACAAGTCAAGTGTCACGTTCACAAGCTAGACCAGAGATTGACTGAAGCAGTGTTTATCTACTTCTGCTAATGCAAAGCGAAAGCGTTTCGAAGGCTACATGGCTAACTTCAAGCTTCGTATGTAGCTTATGAAACAAGTAACACCAACAAGCAAACCATTTTCTTCCCTAGTATGGTCGCTGCTATGTTATAGCCCAAATCCACCTTAGGCTGAAGGAAGGTAGGATTCAGGGTAACACCAAACCACGCTCAGTCTGGTAGCTAGCCCTACCAGAACAGGAGAGGGCTCTCTCTACGTCAAACTCAGTTAAAATAACCAATAGGGTTTGAGATGAATTGAAATGAGTGCTAATTTTAGGCTAGATATGCAAATAGGAGGATTTTTTTTTATTTTTTGGGGTTTTTTGTTGGAAAAAGGAAAAGGCAGTTTTAGGCTTGGGGATGAGGCCAAATTATTGTAGAGTTCAAGCTGAGGCAGGGAAGGAAATGGATTTTATGTCTTAGATTCAATGAATGGATAGAAAATACTGCTGAGGAGCTGAAGAGGGAAAGAGGCTGCAAGGATCCTCTTCAAACAGATGAAAACACATAAAACTAAACAAAAGCTTAAGGCAGAGCACCAGCAAATTAATGAATTCTACCTTAGTTACTCAGTTGTTTAATTTTAGAATCAAAGAGAAGGGAAATGGAATACAGAAAATGTTAATGAAACTCACAATTACATGGAGAAAAACACCATCAAAACTAAGAGCCACAAGGATCCCAACAAGTGCTGCAAAACCCTGGTCTTTCCTTTGCCAAAAAGCTAAAATGAATATACAATGAGGTGCCAAACTATTCCCAAAAATCCAACCCTAAAGATGACTCAGAAAATACATAATATAGACCATCCTAACCCCTTCCCATGCCTCTAGGGGTCGAGTTCCTCCTTCTAGGAGCTATTTCAACCAACTCTAAACATGGAACTGAAATCTAGGCAGCCAAACAACTTGCCTCTAAAAGGAAGGAAACTGATTCATTCATTTAATTTTCACTTTTTAGTGAATGAATCCTCTAGAACAAGTAAATGTAAGCCAAAATTACATCATATCCATAAAATTACATCAATATAGATCAATAATTACATCCAAAAGTGAAACTAGTCAAACTGGCCGAATTTCTGAGTTGGAAAGTGAAAATTGGGCAAAAATCCTCTATGCGTCGCGCCACTTTTAGCCTGTTTTTGGGGCACTTCCTGAAGTCCAAATCGAGCTCATGATAGCTCGTTGGAAAGCCATGTCTATCTGCTATCCAACCCAAGTGACATTTTTGGATTTGGATTTTATTTTCCCCTCCAAAACTGCAATCTCCCAAGATTGGTTCTTGCCGGTGCAAAAAGTGGCAGAAAGGCCATTTTTGGAGTGTTTTTGACCTTTAAGACCACCCAGAACTTGATGAAATCTCTCAGACATTTTTGAGCATGCATAATTTACCATAAAAAACCCAAAAAAATCAAGTTTTCCTCCATAAGATGTCCCAATCATAAGCGCGCGTCGGGTGGCGCGATGCGTTGGGCAGAAAAACCTGTTTTGCAACCAAAATTTTAAAAATGACAAAATTTACTCCAAATTTGCTGAAATTTGTAGTGAAGGTCCCCCATCATGTCTCATGCTCAACCAAGGAAGCTTCGGCCAAGATTCAGAGTGGATCAGGCCTTTTTCCGTCGTTTCAGTGCTCTCCTCAAACTCGCCTTTAGGATCTTCATCCTGGCTCTGCAAACGTGTGTGCGGGCCCAATAGTGGTTCTTCATGTGATTGGGAAAGTATTTGTCCCTATTGGAATTTTTCAATAGCTCCTCAAGATGTTTTTTGACTCTCTCAAGCCAAATCTGCCACTCAAAAAGTGTCATGTCACCTGGTCTCTTTCGGGCCAATTCCCGATCTTCATGGATCCTATGCAACTCCATGAGTGTCTGCGGATCTTCCAGTTGTTTATTTCGCTTCTCCAAATAATTTATAATCCAATGAGATCTCTGTAACTTCACGGTAAATGTATCGATCTCAGCTTTCTGTTCCTGGATGGTCTCTCTCATCTTTGAGCTAGGAGAGCTCAAATCAACATCAATGAGTGTAAAATCAGTGTCTTGGCCTCCTGACAGGCCCTCGTCATGCATAGGCCTCTTGCCTCTGTACTGTACCTATACTGATGTCGAAGGTGAGACCCCTTCCACACCAAGTGGAGATAGTACTCGTGCTGCTAATGGAGGTAACGAGACCCCGTCCAACCCTGGTGGAGATAGTACTCGTCGTGCTCCTGCAAATAAGGCTCCGTAGCCTCTCTGATATGTCACACACACTAGAGCACTGATAGGCTCAGTCTCGGGAACCTCAAACTGATGTGAAGGTTCTCCCTCATCATGAACAATCTCGGGAGGAGGCTGGGGGGCTGCAAAGAAGTCACGGGAAATGGACTCATCCCATGCGATGCCCTACAATCCAAGCTGATGTACTACAATGATTTTGATAAGCGCATAATGATAAATGTTGTTATGCTGCTGCTCTGGGTTCTTCCTCTGCACGAGGGTAGTCATCCGCTCTATGTTTTGACACATGAAATATGGAATAATCATCAGTCTCACGCTCGTAAAATGCATCAAAAGTCTGATGTGGTATGCATAAAGACGTGAGAAACGACCCTCACAGCTGAAATATCTAATGATGAGTTTCATCAGTGGTGCATAGGACTCCTTCAGAAACCGGAATGGAAATACCCTGCTCAGCTGCCTCAAATATCCAGGCTTGATGTAAGGTTCATAATATTCTCTATCCAGCTGCTGTCTCTTATTCCACTCTTCACCAATGTTCGGTATCCCGGTCACCTCAAAAATGGTCTCTGGTGTCAAGGTGAAGTTTACTCCAGCAAGGTTTACATGACCATCATGCAAATGTAAGACAAATAAGGGAACCAACTCCTGATGGTGCTGAATCTGAGATATCATCTCATAATAATGAAAACATGGCTGTTGCTGAAAGCATGTCATTGGAAGAGGGCAGGCCTGCAATTGAGCCAAATAAGTACATTTAGCTCCTCTCTAACATGCCTGCCACTTTTATGAGACCTCCTCACTACATTTAGCTCGGTGGTTGAGTCACTGTATTCCTCATATCCCTGCTCATATGATGAATTTGTCTCTGACATGGTGCTGGAAACAAGGTGTTTGACAAGTATATGCTGATATGTATGTGGTGAAAACAAGACTTTGTCTTTCAATACCAAGTGTGTCACATATGTAATGAGAGGCTACGAGGAAATATCACAATGAATACAATAGACTGTCAAGTGAATTTGGAGTGGAAGCACAATCACTTACTGCTTGGGGAACTTCGGGATTTGGAGATTTGATAAGTGATATGGGAGTGAGAGATGATGATGGGGATAGTTTTTAGGGATAGGAGGAAATGAAATGACAAAATATACCTGGGTTAATTGAAATCAAGGATATAGAAAAAATCCTCGAATGTTTTGGGAATTAGGAATTTATCAATGATATGAAGGAAGGGATGTGATAGACAATGATATGATTCGAGGATGAAAACATGGGAACAAAGGGTATAAGGGATATGGGACAACGGGAATAGGATAAAGATATGATAACAATATGATAACAATGATGGGAACACAAATGAAAATGGGGTGGGAGTGTTAATCACCAATAATCAAATTTCAACACTTCTTTTCTAAACGTAGGAAGCAGATTTTAATATGGATATAGGGTTTTCTCTTTCACCAACCAAACTCTAATGTCTTCACCTTTAAACCACACCACACATAACTAAAATCACTAAACAAGCATGGTCGAACTTACTTGGAGAAAAATGAGTCGAATCGATTTGATTTTTTTTATGGAGTGGAGATGAATTTTTGCCGTAGAGGCTCTGTGCGCTGCGCACAAGCCCAGTGCACCGTGTCCTGTGGATGCACCGCGCTAGAAGAAAAATACACTATCTGAAAATGCCCAATGCGTCGCGCAGCCCCAGTGCGTCGTGCGCTTTCCCAATGTGCCACGCGACCTTGAACACAGTCTTGGTTTTTCAAAATTACAAGATCGCCCTCTCTCCACTTTGAGTCGGCTTTCAATCGACCTTTGGATGCAAATGAATGTTTTAAATCAAATGAAAATATCTTATAGTGGTGGATTCAATTTTTGTTTCTCACAAACCCATTTTGTAATATTTGGCATCGGCACTTTTTCACATTTTAATACAACTCTGTTTTTCATATTTCCTTTTGATTTTTGGCTTGAAATGATGGATTTTCTTGGTTGATTTTTGCAGGGATGGTGGCATTGAACTTCGACAAAGGATGACCAGAGTCTGCATTTGAAGTAATTCATGGCGGAAAACTTTAAAATACATATTTATTACAAAAAACAAAATTGACAATTTCTTCCTCAAAACAGAGTTTTGAAGAAGAAATATCCTCAAGCATTATTGACGATGAACATATTGGAATGAAAACTTATTGAAGACATCCTCATGGCCTGCGGGCATTATTTAACATTTCTAAATACCAAATCCTAGACCTAGAAAGACCTAAAAACCCTAAAATAACTATTTGCTGACCAAAAGACCATCTATGACTGTAAATGACTTTTAAAATAGATTTTATGAACAAACCTGAGCCAACAGGTACAAGGCATGAGGGGAATGAATGACAAGGCCCGTTCGTTAGATAATGGCATGCCCCTAACGGAATGCAGATGAATGAATTGAATGGGACACCTAAAAATTAAATGAAATAAGAGAAATAATCTCTAACAGAGGGATGACAAGACCGACTCTAACATTTTGGATGATATCTACAATCAAATTCCTTCTCCATTAGCTAACTGTGAGCCTAAAAAGAGAGTCGATATAAACTTGATCCGACAACCGACTTCATTGTTTTGTTTAGCAGGTGTTTCATATGAAGCTCATATCAAGATTTGCAATCATATTAGGAGAGTAATGAATAAGACTCTTGTTTTGTTGTTGATCATCAATAAAAATTAGTCATTCACAAGTTTCAGGATCCTTTTGTCAACTTGCTACAGTCATCAAAGAAAGAAAGCATAAATGTTAGGAAAATTTTGAAACCAAGGTACGAAGACTACCTAGAGTAGATTAGTAACGTATTATATGGGATGGAAATCAATATGAATTCCTATGAAGATAATTTCGCAACATTCTTGAGGTCAGTTGGTGGGCTCGTGCTTTGAAATTTCATCAAAATTCAATTTGTTGACAAGTTTTCATGGGATTTTCCTTTCAGTAGTTCTCTCTTCTTGCTCATAAGCAAGCACTTGTGGAGAATTCAAACAACAGCTAGAATTCTTACAAGGTTACATTGGTTGTCCCATTTCACTTGATCAAGTGATGAATGGATTAGTTAGAGTAGTTTTTGTTGAATAAGCTCAATACCGAGAATATTTTTTAGTTAGCCTTGAGTCAGTATTTAGTTAGTTTATTGAGTCAAGTTTTCAGTATTTAGTTAGTCTTTAGCTTTTGACTCCATTGCCCAATGAACAGGCACTTATTGTACGATGTTATTGGCACCTCCCAAGGAGCTACCATCGCCAGCTAGAGCCAATGTTAGTGTCAGTATTTGCATACTTCCACCAGGGATCAAAACACATTTTTCATGTTCATCTTAGGTGTCCCACTCTAAAGAATTTTCAATCATTCCATTAGGTCATGATATACAATTGTTCCACTGGTGGTTGTCCTTGTCAAGTGTCCCATTTTCCTTCACAAGTATATGTCTGCTGACCCTCTTCCATGTCTTCATCATGCTGAAAACAAATCTACTCTCATTCCACTTTTAGTCAAAGTCACTCATTGAGTCATTTTATTTCATTTCTCACTAGGTCACTAGGGTTTTGTTGGGTCAAATCATTGCATTGTCTCATTTTCAATAAAGGGTAGCAGAAGGTGTGAAGGTGAACCAGAATAAACTCATGATTTTCTTCAGTTAGGTTTTCCATGTAAAGTTACATTTCATCTTTATAAGTTTTCATCTCAAAAATCACATTTTTTGAGATAAAAACAAAGTTATTTTATTATTCTTAATTTATGTAATTTTAAATCATTATATGTAATAAAACCTTAAAAAGATGCTTATTCCTAGCTAAAGACATTTGATGAAGAAATACAAAGGCCATGTCAGTCATCCAAAGCATCAAAAAAGTATTTTGAAATTTTAATGAGAAGAAAGAAGTGTGGGTCCCAATCATTCAAAATCCAACAACCATTCAAAGTATAAAAGCCCACTTTCCAAAAAGAAATCCTCATTTGTTCATGTGTCAAGGAGAAAAACACAATTTTGGAGCAGAAGTGGTTCGAACAATAAGAAACTGCAAAAATTGGCTAGGGCTGTGCATAGAGCTCTGGCGCTGCACATAGAGATTTTTTTCCAATGAAAAATTACACAGCGTTGCGCATAGAGAGAGGGCACTAAGCACCTGGGTAAGGCGCTGCGCACCTGGGTAAGGTGTTGCGCACAGGGCCACACTCCTCCAAATTTCTCTAAAACTCCTCTAATTTGTTTCTCCACCTCAAATTCAAGTAAGTTAATTCTTATAGCTCCCTCCATCTTCATTTTTATGCTTGTGTTTGTGTTTCATGTTGGCTAAAATTGCAAGGAAACCTTAGTTTTCCTTTGCCTCTCCCAAAATCCCTATCCCCCTCACAAAGTTCCCAAAACCCTCCTTGTCCCAATTGATTGTCCCTAAACCATACTACATCAAAATATACCTCTACATACACTAAACCTACCCTACATTCTCATCCCTAAGTCCCTACACCCTTTTCCATGAAAGCCCTAATTTCTAGGAATCTCACTATTTTTCCTAGATTTCCCCCTAGCTTTGACTTGTAATTGAATTTTCATTTTCATCCCCCTTAATATTTTCACCTCCCATCACCTCACAAGGTTTCATAACCTTTTTACCCATCTCCCTTAATTTTTTTGGCCCTATTACTATCCCCTAAAGCCCTCATTTCATAATTTCCTTCCCTGCTCCCATTCCATTCACTCCCTTTTCTTTCCTCTCCCCTAGGGTTTCCAAAGTGCCAAGAACAAGCATGAAGAAAGAGGACAGAGATCACAGGGAGGAAGAACACATTGATGATTAGTTTGAGGAAGATGATATTTTACAACAGAGAAGGCCACAAAAGGGAGGCTGAAAACATCTGGAAAAGGCCAAAGACAAGAGGCCTCAAAAGAGCATTGGAGGAAGAAAAGCAGGAAGCCCAAAGTCTAAATTTTGACTAGTAGTTGGCAATGGAGATTGAAGATAACAGAGAAGTGTGGCTTGAGAGAGTCAAAATTTTCTTGGAGAAGCTACTAATGAAGGCCAAAAGAGACAATCATATGCTCAGGGACATGGCCCGTCACTATCAGACATGGAACAAAATTTGCAATATCAAGGTCAAACAAATGAACGATAAACTAAAGGAGATCTGGAAGGGTAAGAAGGGAGGTGACAACCTCAAAATAACTGATAATAACTCCTTAGCTCAACTTCAGATGTTATTGTGGGCCTATCCCACAAATTTTGAGCAATTTTGAAAATTTTTGGAAATTTTTGAGTTTTTTGGGCAGATTTTGAAAAACACAAAAAACCTAGCTCTATGCACAATGCTTTGGCGCTGCACACTCTTTTGGGGTATCCAATGGACACATTGTTAGGTCCCTATATCACTAGTATAGCCCCTTGTTATTATTAGTGTAAACCCCTTATTGTTATTATTGTACCCTTGTAACCCCCATTTTGTTATTATTGTGCCCTTAAATTATTATTGTTAGGTCGGCTAGGATTACATTGTGGCCCACTAGGATTACATTATGGCCCCATGGACTCCTATATATAGAAAGGAGGTTTTGTGAATTGTATCATCCAAGAATTGTTCATTTATGTAATGTATTGGAGGTTTCCCCCTCGAAGTGGCTCATTTCTAAGGCGTTTATATCTCTTTTCTTCTCTTTTTGAGTTGGTTACACAACATTTGGTATCGGAGCTTTGGGATTCTAGGGTTTCGCTGCTCCAAACAGGTCATCGTGGCATGTTCGCTATAACTTTTTTTCTACGAAGCTTCAGAAGCTGAAATTTTTTAGGGTGCGAAGCTGAACTCTTGAGGAAGGTTTTCTAAAAAATTTCAGATCTTGGTTCGCAATATTTGAGGAGATATCATCTCGTGGAAGTTAGGTATTTTTTTCGGGCTCATAAACAGGTCATCGTGGAATTTGCGCTATAAAGTTTTTTTTACGAAGGGTCGAGTCTGAAATTTATATGGTGCGAAGCTGAAATCCGGAGGAAATTCGTCAAAAAATTTCAGAACTTGGTTCGCAATATTTTTGGAGATATGATCTGTGGAAGGTAGTGCTTTTTCAGGCTCCTGAATTTCATCTCAAAGAGGTGATCGTGGGAAAAGTTCAATAACTCTCTCGCTGAATATTGGATTGGAGTGCCGTAAAAAGTGGTCACAAGTACACAACCTTTAGTTTCTTCGCTATCAATTTTAGAGACAAAGGACAAAACAGTGACACGTGGCAAGTCGTACAAGTTCGCTCTCACCGAACCGAGTCCGTAATTAGGTCATTGTGGGAGATTGGACACAACTTTGTCTTGGAGCATCAAAATCAGGTCGGACCCGTGGCATTTGAAAGAAGCTTCGAGAGGGCTAATACAGGGCTGAATTTCAGATATCGAAAGATTTTCAAGCACAGTAGATAATACAATTTCAATATCGAGCTCCTCAAAGCTAGTAAAAGGTGTGTATTTTTTTTTCCGAATTGCATAAGTCTTGTTTGAAGAATCAAGTTGAATTGATTGCAAGGGCCTATTGTAGAATAGATATCAATATTGGAGTCTGAAATGGCCCCTAAAAAATAATTCAACACCCATTAAGCCTTTAGAAGGCTCTACTATTACTCATGAAGATGAAGAATGGCAACATGACATGTCAAAATTACAAGAACAAATGCAACAAATTTCGCTCTCGCAAAGAACAACAAAAAAAATGAAATGGAAGTTTTGAAGAAAGGCGTGGAAACTAAGATGAATGGTTTGGAAGCTAAGATGGATGGCATGGAAGTCGGCATGGAAGCTAAGATGGATGACATGAAGAATGATCTAAAAGCATACATGGAAGGCTTGATGACATGCTTAAAAACCGAGAAATGATTCCTAATGGCGGAAATATAGGAGAAGAACCTCCTGATGAGAACAAAATAAATGTTAATCATGATTCCATAAACTCGAATGTTGGCGGGAAGAACCACCATATTCCAAAAATGGATATGAGGAAGTTTGATGGAAAGGATCCCTGTAACATGGATACTACGGATGGAGCAATATTTTGATCTCCATAACGTGCAAAAATACGCAAAAGGTACGCATTGCAACTTTACATTTAGAACAAAATACATTTGTATGGTATCAATGGCTTTGCTCTCGTAAAAAAAATTGTCACTTGGTCAATTTTTTACGGAGGAAATGATAGCACATTATGAGGATAAAAAAGAGCAACACCTTCTTTACCCAATTGATAAATCTCAAACAAAAGGGTTTAGTGGGGCAACGACATTGAGGACTTCCAAAAAATTGAATATAAGGGTAACCGATCTTACGGGAGGAACACAGGATTGATCTCTTCCTAGGCACTTTAAAGGATAACATCCAACATGAAGTTCGCGTTTTGGAACCCTGATTCATTGGAGAAGGCATTCGAGTTGGCAAGAAAAGTTGAATGTAAAATTATGGCGACAAGGAAGCCTACCACTCAATTCTATAAAGAAGGAAGTGTTGCTACGCCTAGATTTCCACAACCTACAAGGTTGACACCACAACAATTGGAAGAAAAAAGAGCAAAAGGGCTTTGCTACAGTTGTGATAGCAAATACACTAAAGGTCATAAGTGTGGCGAGAAGAAATTATTTTACATAGATTGTGAAGAAGAAGAAGAAAATGAACAAGAAGAGGATATACACCAAGAAGCACCCCTAGAAGAGGAAGAAATGAATCCGACCATAACGTGTAATGCACTGGCAGGAATTACCACTCCTCAAACTCTCAAGATAGAAGGACATATAAAGAAGAAAAGGGTAATAGTGTTGATTGATTCAGGTAGCACCCATAATTTTATTCATTATAAGGTAGCCAAGGAATTAAATTGTTTCCTATACCCGAGCACTCGAATGTCAAGTGATGGTTGCAAATGGAGGAACTATAAATTGCTCTGGAAAATGCAATAATATCAAGCTAACCATGGGGGGAATATGTATTGACTAGTCCAATGCTTGCCATTCCTATGGGAGGTGCCGATGTTGTACTAGGAGTACAATGGTTACAATCTTTGGGGACGGTAGCTTTTAATTTTCAAGAACTTTTCTTGAAATTTTTTTCGAAGGAAAGGAAGTTGAATTACGGGGTATTGTGGGGAAGCCCGGGAAGGATAATAAGCTCTAATGTCATGAAAAAGCTTCTAAAGAAAGAACGACGAGGCGTAATTGCACAATTATGCTCACTAGAAGTTCCAACATCAAAATCATCTATTTCTGCAGATCTCCAACAAGTCTTGGACAATCATTCCAAGGTGTTTGAAACTCCCAAAGGACTCCCACCTATTCGTGATCATGATCATGCTATTCATTTGATTCCGGGAAGTGTTCCTCCAAACATCGGGCCTTATAGATATCCTTACTTCCAAAAGAGCGAAATTGAACGTATGATTGCAGAAATGTTAGAGGCGGGTATAATTCAACCCGAGTCAAAGTTCTTTCTCTCGCTCCCGTAGTGTTGGTACACAAGAAGGATGGATCATGGCGAATGTGTCCGGATTATAGGGAGCTCAATAAGCTCACCATTAAAGACAAATTTCCCATTCCCTGTGATTGATGAATTATTGGATGAATTACATGGAGCAATTTATTTTACCAAGTTGGATCTTCGTTCAGGGATATCATCAAATTAGAATGAAGATCGAAGATATTCCAAAAACAAAGCATTTCGAACTCATGAGGGTCATTATGAATTTTTGGTCATGCCTTTTGGCCTTACCAACGCACCTTCTACATTTCAAGGGTTGATGAATTCCATTTTCAAACCCTTCCTTAGAAAATTTGTGCTAGTATTTTTTTGATGATATACTAATCTACGAACGAAGTCTTGGAAGGATCATGTTGAACATGTTGACAGTGGTGCTCAAACTATTACAGGGAGAAAACAATTATATGCAAAAAAATTCCAAATGTTTCTTTGGAGTACAAGAGGTGGAATATCTGGGTCATATTGTATCTCACGAGGGGGTTAAAGTGGACCCTAACAAAATTAAAGCCATTAAGGAATGGAAAGTTCCCACAACCATAAAGCGAGCTTGCGAGGATTTCTCGGGTTAACGGGGGTATTATCGCAAGTTTGTTAAGAATTATGGGAGAATAGCAAAGCACCTCTAACAACATTATTGAAGAAAGATGCATTTTCATGGACTCCCTGAAGCAACTAAGGCCTTTGAACGTCTTAAAGAGGCAATGTGCCTAGCACCGGTCTTAGCTACACCGAGACTTCACAAAAAACCTTTATTGTGGAATGTGATGCCTTAGGAAATGGAATTGGTGCAGGTTTAATGCAGGGAAGGAAGACCCATTGCTTTTGAAAGTCGTCCAATCAAAGGAAAGTATTTACGGAAACCTATTTATGAGAAGGAAATGTTAGCAATACTACATGCACTAAAGAAATGGCGAACTTACCTAATGGGAAGACACTTCAAGGTAAAAAACCGATCATGATAGTCTTAAACACTTTTTTGGAACAAAGACTATCGTCGGAAGAACAACAAAAAATGGGTCACAAAGATGTTGGGTTACGACTTTGAAATAATCTACAAAAAAAGGAAAGGTGAATGTTGTTGCGAGATGCACTCTCAAGAAAGAATGAAGAGGTGGAAGCATTGCTTTGTGCCATTTCTATTATCCAACCGGATTGGATAACTGAAGCAAGAGATGAATGGAAGAAGGACAAAGATGTATGGATACTCATTCAAAATTTGCAGCAAGATCCTAGTACATCCGATACATTTAGTTGGAAAAAATGATTCCTTATGGTACAAAGATCGCTTATATCTTTGTAAGAATTCCCAACTAAAACAAAATATTCTTCCGGAATTGCACACTTCTCCTTTAGGAGGACACTCGGGGATTTTTTAAAAAACTTACCACGGGGTGAAGAAAGAATTTTTTTTGGGATGGCCTTAAATCTGATATTCGAAAGTTTGTGGCGGAATGTTTGGTTTGCCAACGTGAATAAAGTGGAAACAATTAATACCCCAGGGACTTCTACAACCTTTATCCATTCCGGGTCAACGTTGGGAGGAGATTTCAATGGATTTTATCACGGGTTTACCTAAGTCCGAAGGAAAGAGTGTCATCATGGTGGTAGTTGATAGACTTACCAAGTATGCACACTTTTGTGCATTATCTCATCCATTTAAAGCAAGTACGAGTTGCTACTACATTTATGGACAGAATTCAAAAGCTACATGGAAGCCCAAGGGTTATTGTGAGCGTGACGAGATCCCATTTTTCTACTGGAAATTTTTGGACGGAGTTATTTTCTTGTTTGGGTACTCAATTAGCTCATAGCTCATCTTATCATCCTCAATCCGATGGTCAAAGCCGAGATAGTAAATAAATGTTTGGAAGGATATCTTCGTTGTTTTGTATTTGATAAACAAACACAATGGGTCAAGTGGTTACCTCTTGATGAATGGTGGTATAACACTTCCTTCCATACTGCAGACAAAAATGACCCCATTTATGGCACTTTATGGATATCATCCACCATCCATCACATCATCTTTAAGGGAAAATTCGAAGGTTCAAGCGGTGGAAGATCACATCGAGCATCGGCAAGAAGTTCTCCAACTCTTAAAGGATAACTCTGAATTTGGCACAAAATCGAATGAAACAACGAGCGAGATCAACATCGTAGCGAGAGAAGTTTTGATGTAGGAGATTGGGTATTTTTACGGCTACAACCATACAAACAAATGTCCCTCAAGCAAGCAAAGAAGGATAATAAATTATCGCCAAAGTACTATGGTCCTTACAAGGTGTTGCAAAAGATTGGTACTATGGCATACAAATTGGAGCTTCTCGCTTCTTCGCGAGTACATCCAGCTTTTCCATGTTTCATGCTTAAAGAAGGTTATAGGTGAAAATCTTCCCAGTTCAAACAGTATTGCCGAACTTGATGGGGAAGGGAAGATAATATTGGAACTTGAAGCGATCATAGAAAAAAATAACTCGACAACTACGGAATCGATCAATTTCGAGTATCTCATCAAGTGGAAGAACTTACCCATCGAAGATTCTACATGGGAGGATGAGAATTTTATACGTAAGCACTCGGGAGCTACTCAAGTGTTGAGGACAACACTTTTTTGAAGGAGAGGGGCATGTTAGGTCCCTATATCACTAGTATAGCCCCTTGTTATTATTAGTGTAAACCCCTTATTGTTATTATTGTACCCTTGTAACCCCCATTTTGTTATTATTGTGCCCTTAAATTATTATTGTTAGGTCGGCTAGGATTACATTGTGGCCCACTAGGATTACATTATGGCCCCATGGACTCCTATATATAGAAAGGAGGTTTTGTGAATTGTATCATCCAAGAATTGTTCATTTATGTAATGTATTGGAGGTTGCCCCCTCGAAGTGGCTCATTTCTAAGGCGTTTATATCTCTTTTCTTCTCTTTTTGAGTTGGTTACACAACACACATGGAAGACATAAGTGGGTTCATAATTATGAGGACATGCCCCTTATACTTTTTCTAAGAATTTGGAGAAAAATTGGTTAGTCAAAAGGGCCAAAAACACACGAACAATCATGTTTCTGCCATTTTTTTAGCAGTGCGCTATGCAGAGAGGCAGTCTTGGGAGAGTGAGGTTTTGGAGGGAAAAATAACTCAAAATTAGAAACAAAAAGAATTTCTGGAAACTAGACTATACAGGCTTTCCAATTAGCTATCATGAGCTCAATGTTGACATCGGGAAGTCCTTCAAAAGTGACCAGCAAGAAGGGCTATTTTTTCCTCCTTGGCACTGCGCATAGGACAAATTTTGCATGTTTTGGAGTTTTCTTTGTTTTTCACGTAATTTTAGAGTTTTACCTCACTAGTTGGGGTTTTCATTGATGTAATTGATAAATATGAATGTAATTATGATGGAGATTAGTTTAATATAGGTATATTAATTAGCTTGAGTCATCTAGAGGTCAAATGAATCAGTTTCCTCTCTTTTAGAGGAAAGTTGTTGGGTCTTCCTAGTCTTCATATTCTTCTTCAACATTTGGTGGAAACTGATCCTCATCTCATGGATTCGACCCCCTAAGGTTAGGATGATTTGTTTTGAGGTCTTTATCGTCTTCCTCTTTCTCATTATTAAGGGTTGGACTCAGTTGGATGCTTGGCCTTTGAAGAGACACACTTTGTATCAGTTCTGAGTAGGAATATTAATCAAATTTGCAGCTATTTTTATTGGATCCCTGTGGTATGGTGTTTAGTTTAAGTTTCTCCTTTTGTGCTCATATGTTAGAATTTTTTGTTTATTTCATCCATCATTTCATTGGTATTAATTGAATGTTTTCAAGTTTGATGAACATAATCCATAATTTTATGCTTTATTTTGGGTAGACATTCAAAGTCTATAATTTCTTTAGTTTAGAAAGAACCCATGATTCCACCATGCTCTTTCTAGCTCCTCATTTGTCTTGATAGTCCAACCCATTTAAATCATAAAGTGTTAAATCACTATGCCTACCCAGCCCCATAGAACACCCTGCAAATTTTGACCTAATTTTCCTTGCCCTGACTGTTTGACTCATTCTGATCCAACACAACCTTATACAATCAAATAAAAACCTTGAGCTACTATACCTAGCATAATACTTTCATTATCCGGTCATATTGGCTGTGATCCTTATAGAGAGAGCCCTCTCCTCGCCTAGTAGGGCTAGCTACTTGGCTAAGCATGGTTCGTGGTTACCTCAGAATTTCCTTCTTCAGCCTAACGTTCAATCTGAGTGATAACACCAAGGATTAAGGGTGATAATGAGAAAAATCATGTCGTCTAGAATGCGTTCCTCAGAACTAGATGGAGCAGAATCAAAAGGGAGAGAGAAAATCAAATCAGTGAAAACGAATGGTTTCTTTCATTTGGGGGTAGTAAACTCCAAATCGAACTCTTGGAGGATAAAAATCCACTTCAAGTATTTCCCCCCCAACAATTGACGAGTAAATATGTAGGTCATGGGGTTGTAATCATAAATCACGGTCAATGTGCGCAATACAATGTAATGATGAAAACGTTGAAGAGCTTGAAAAGTAGCCAAAACTAACTTCTTGACATGTGAGTAATGTGTTTTATTATTGAGAAGAATACAACTCAAATTTTAAATGACGTGTTCATCACCATCATCGTCATCTTGCACCAGAACCATTGCAATAGTGCTAAACATGATAACCAAATAGAGGGAGTAATCATGATGATAATTGGGAGGAAAAAATAGAGGAGGATTTATAAGCAATGTATTCAGTGCATCGAATTATTTTTGGTTGATCACATTGTTAGTCATCCATAATTTTGACTTTATCCAAAGATGACTAAATTACTAATCCTAGATTTCTAGAAATAACATTTCAAAGAAATATTATAAGTTCTAGATATCTCATTGCCTTCATCATTCTGAGTCTGTCAATTCACCATAAAATCATCATCCATGTCTCCTAAAAGGGTTATCCTGTTGTTTCAAAGTAGAAGGCTCATTTCAAGCTATTTATCCTTGTTTTTATTAGTCCATTTCCCTCCGAAAGTAACACTTTTACCCTTATTTATCCTCCATTTTACTCTAAAAGACCCACTTCTTCCTTCACTAAAACTCCTTATTTACCCATAAAAATCCACTTTAAATCATCAAAACCCTTTTATGGTTTAAAAATGCCCCTCTTTACCTATCGGGACTTTTAAAAAATTGGCCTAAAAACCATTTTTTTGCCTAAAAAAGCGAGTCTTTTTAAATTAAAAGGTATAAGCCCCCGAGGGCTTAAAATATTTGGCCCCTCTCCTCCATATGTCCGAGCACTATGAACAAAGCTCCCTAAACCCCATCGCATCAGCCTTCCTCTATAAATCCACTTTTTCCTTTGTAAATTTCTCCCCGCCGATGCGATTAGCACCCTACCCTTAGCTCCCTGGTCACATATTCCCTCACAGGGGACCGTGCCCCCAAAGTGCCCAGCTTATTAGCCCCTCTATCACATCGGAATCCCCCTTTTTTCTCCATCCCCCCCTTCTATTTTTATTTTCCGATTTCCGGACGTGATAAGCCCCTTCTCCTTGGCCCCCTGGTCACTTCTCCTCCACGGGACCATGCCCCGCACTCCCCCTTAAGCCCCTTCCCAGTATTCTTATTATACCATTGCTCTCGTTGAAACACCTTTTTCTGTTATTTCCTCGACCCTACTTGGCAGATCCTCTCACCCTAACAATGAATCTCCGTCATTGATTTATCAAAATCAAATGGTCCTCATTCATCTCGACATCAAAACTCCCTTTGGACCCACCTCCCATTGACCAATCCCCTCTCCCAATCCCCTCCCCGACACCTATCCCCCCACCAAAGCTCTTGCCTATGGAAATATTCATCGCACCAAATCTCCACTCGTCGGATCTTCCCCTTCCCATCCGACGGTCGATAGAACATATCGCGTAACTTTTTGTGTCCCGGAGTTTAACCTCCCAAAGTCACGTGAGACTAGTGGTATTGTGGAAAACGTGTGGTGCAATATAATTGGATCGCGTTCCCTCCAAGCTAAACCACTTACCACCCGTTTGTTGTGCGAAAACCGCCAATGGTTTTCCGAAACCACTTATGTCCATTTTCATGCCAAAAGTCCATTTAAAACCATTTTTTTCACCCTCCATGCATTCCTCCTCTCTACAACCTCCTCCGCTAGCCTCCGAAGAAATATTTCCGACCCCGCATGGTTTTATTAACATTTTGTTTGTCTTGTGCGAGGTTTGATGGTGGTTTTAAAGGTAAAAACCCATCCCACTGTCCCGTGAAGGGAGAAGGTCGAAGATCACCATCTTTTGAAGACTGATCAATGAAGAAAAGAAATTTCTAGGGTGTAAATCCGGGTCTTTTAATAAAAAATTGCAGGGAATATTTGTTATTCAAATCAAACCCCCGCGCATTAAGGTCCTCTCGTCCGCAGCAAATGAAAAGGAAAAGAATAGTGAAAGAAAAAAAAGGGTTAAGGGCTAGAACCAAACAAAATTTGGATAAAATACGAGTAATTAAAGAAAGGGTTAAAGACCGAGAACCAAATAAAAAAGGATTAAAAGTTTAGTCTAAGTCGAGTAGGAAAATTTTAAAGAAACAAAGATAGAGAAGATTGAAGATGAAGGATTACACACAAAGACCAAAGATTAGAAAGTTTAATCCCGCGAGTCTTAAATTTAAATATAGTTTAAAGGTGGATACGATCAGACAAAAAAAATAATTACAGGCCCAAGAAATAGAGGATTAAAAGGTTAAAATAAATCGAGATGAAGTGTTAAAGGACGAGTAAAGAAGATTAATTTGAAAGGTAGATCAAGGCTAAAAGGCCTTAAAAACACATTTTTAATGATAAAATAAAGGAAACTTAGGCTTAAAGATAGCATCGAGATACATAAAAGGGTTAGTTATTTGCTTAATAAATCAAAAGTGACACCTTTCACTTACTTTATACCTCAAAGGGAAAATTGGCGGTTATTACACAAAAAGATATTCTAAAGCTATCGAGACGGTTATTATAAAAAGACAGAAAAAGAGCCTCAAATTCAATCTTTTTCAGCTATTTTATCCTCGGGAAAGTAAAGACAGATTTAATACATAGAGAAGTAGTTGAGAAACATTCCTACCTTATGCCTTGCATGGTTCTTAAGGATAGGAGTGCATTTACTATGTCATTAATGACATTTTGAACCCTAGATTTTTTCCACCTCCTCATTTGTAGCATAAATACGCATTCGAACTCATTGTATAGTGGGCATTTGATAACTCTTTGAATTAATATATAGTTCTATTGTGATTGAAAAGAAATTGATGTACTTGGAACTTGTGGATGTTTTGACCTACTTGTGGATGGACAAAGCTCTGTCATTGGATCCCCGAGCTTGGATGTTGGTGAAGTATTCTAAACTGTTAATGTTTTTTCCCTGTTTTCCATTATGTTTTCATTATTTCTTTCTTATAGTAGAGTAAAAGTTTTAGGCTAAGAAATGTCTCCTGGAAACACCTTAGACCTATTTACTCTTCATCGTATTTATGTTTTCATCTCGTTTGGATGTTTGATTAAGTATTTCAACTGCTTTTGAACCCTTAAGCTTGTTTATTTTAGAAATATTTCAATATAGTTATCCTCAAGATTAATTATGGTTTTTCCCCGCTTCTTGTTGACACTTTAAAAAGCATGTTTCGAAGTCTCCTTTCAAAGTACCATTGTCCAAAGTTTTCCAAAGAGGTCTCGTTTTAATCATACCCTTTGTACTTGCTCAAATAATTGTTTTGAAGGTCTTTATAATTGCGAGTTGTAGATGTTTAGGTGTTCACTCTTTTATGAATGCAATTATTTGTTAATCTTAAATGTTTTCTTATCCTTGAAAGTGAAATCTTTGATGAAATAGAGCGTCCCTCGACTCTTAGATTTCATTTTGAATGTTTGTCTTGAGACTCGTTATCGACTGAAGTATAAATTCTAGAATTCATGGTTAGCCCCTGTCTATAAAATACTCCTTCATGTTTAGATAATGTTTTAAGTCCCTCTATTGAGAAGTACATATAATTAAGGATCCTTAATTTCCCTTAGTTCTTTTTTTTCATTCTAAAACCCTTACTCGTTAATTTCATTTCACTCGAAAGAATTTGTTAATCCAATAGCCAAGTTAGATTTTCCATTTGATACCCATGATTCATCTGCAAACTTGTTACCATTTCCACTTGACTCCATTGCCCATGACTTAGAGATTTCCCTTTCCTATCTATCGTTTGCCTAGATCATCATGTCCCATCAAACAATCAAACAAACTCAAGCTTAATAACTAGCCTAAAATCAAACCTTTTATAAGAAAACAAGTCATATATTTGCAAAAAAATTGAGAGATCCCTCTCTGAGACTAGGAGGGCTAGATCCTAGAGCTCTAAAGACTAATTTTTGTGTTGCCTTGTCATTTAATATGCCAATCTGCTAAATCATACGATCCCAACATTCTGGCGATCACGGTGGGACCTTTGAGTTCATAGTTTCCTAGCAAGCTCTTATAGACTCATTAGTCCTTCAAAAAACCATAGAAACTCAGAAAAAACCAAAACAATTTCAAATTGGTTCTCAAATAAACCATTAGTGGTGGACCAAAAAACATTTTGCCTTCAGAAAAGCTAAAAATTTCCACCTGGTGACTCCACTAGCCCCAGTAGGCCTATTACCTCACTAGATATTCATATTTCCTTAATATTGTGTTAACCAGCCTTGAGGAAGTTTAGAAGCCTAGTTTTCCTATTGTATAAATCACTGTGAGAGGAATTTTTTTTGAAAAACAGTCCCAAAAAACCTCTTCCTCTCTAAATTTTGAAAAACTCAAATCTGGCTTCATATAGGATCAATACTAGATCCCATCTAGATCCTAATCCCCTTACCATATTTGAAAATATAGAGAGGATTTTGTGGCAAACTTCTAGACCTGGAAAACCAACTACTGATAGGACCATTCCAAGAACAAGATCTGTCCCTGAAAACCTCATAGTCTTGAAAGATCCTCGCTTTGACTTACCTCACACAAAGAACCTCTTTAGAAATAAGTCTCAGAGTGATTTAAACCAAGCTGATTTTGAAACCACTGATTTGCAACAGAGCTTTAGCAGAGAGGCCTCACCTTCTACTCCACTTGATTCTCAGCTTCTCCATCATTTCAGCTCCTTCCACAAAAAATCTGTTCATCATCAGTTTGCAGGCCCAAGTGTTTCTTCCACTCCTATCCACACATCCACTATTCAAAACACTCCACTTCAGCCCACTCTCCCTCTTGTAAATCCACCTCCTGTAAATTCCCCATTATTCCCAATCATGGCAGCACGGTATTCTCCACTAGTGTTACCACAACCTATGGTTGCCTTACCCAATGATTACCAATCCAAAATTCCCCATTTCACTGCAAATGAACCTACTATTGCCCAACAACATGTAGATAAAATGAATGATGCTTTTGATTACATGGAAATAGAAAAAGAGACCATTAAGATGAGAATTTTTGCTCAAAGTTTAGGAGGAGAAGTCACGAAATGGTTTAAAAACTTAGCTCCTCACAGCATAAATGATCTCCCTTATTTATTTCAAACATTCATAAACAAATGGGAAATTAGAAATAACCCTCTCCAAATCCTTTCAAACTATACTAACCTCAAAAGAAATACTGGGGAAAGTTTCCATGATTACTGCACTAGATTCAATAGTGTGTATAATGCACTTCCTTCGAACATGAAACCTCCATTAGGCTTAGCTTTGGCTAAATTCCTAGAAGGATTTGACCTTGAAATGGCCTACCAGCTAAGAGAAAGAGACCCCTCAACTTTAGATGATATGCAGAGGGGAGCCATGAGTATGGAGGCAAATTTGATTGAGAAAAGAGCTAGGTTGAGAGCAGAAAAAAGCGTTACATACAAGGATGATACAATGGCTTCAACCTCATCATCAGATACTAAAATTGATAACTTAGTGAAGGTAATGGAGAGGATGCTTGAAAAAATAAATTTGAATGATATCATGCCTCCTATAGAAAAACAAAACAAAAATAGAAACCAAAATCTCAGAAGAGACCCTAATCAAGATAGGCAGAGAGAAAATTAGCAGCAGATTAGGCCTCCCTTTCAAAAAAAGTATGTTGATCAAGAAGAAGAAAGGGAAGTTGAAAGGTTGGAAGAAAATCATGTAAACTTGATAGGATCTGACAGTGAGACAGATGTTTTTCTCACTGAAGAAGAACAAGGATTCTTCTCTTCAGAACAAAATTAATACAAAAATGAGTATTCTGAAGATTACATATTGGGGTTTGAAAATGCTATCATGGAGGTACACAAAGAATACAATCTTAGAAGCAAAGGTAGCCCAGAGAGTTCCAATGATAAAAACACTAGTACCGCTATTAAGAAAACCTCTGAAAATCAGCCTAAGAAAACAACAAGTAACACCAACACTTTAGCCAAGAAAAATAAAAAAAAATAAAGACAAAAACATTCAGCAAAGTGTTGAACAAAGTGGCCCTAGTACTTCTACTAGTGGCCCTAAAAAATCTGTCCCAAACAATAGTTCCAATAAAGTTCAGCAGATCAAAATTGCTGAAAGAGTTGTAAATGACAAAAAAGATGTAAATATCTCAAAAACAATAGTTCCTTTCAGCCTTGAAGGGGAAATTGCCAAAATTAAAATCACCATACCCTTAGCTGAACTAGTAACTCAAGATGTATATAAAAAACAAGCTTTGAAAGCTTTGAATATGGGCAGTGACACTGATACTTTAAACTTGGCAGATGATAAACCATAATTATTGTTTGGTCTTGAAGTTGAAGGGAAATACCAAGAAGGTACTGTCCCTCCCTTCTATGTCAGCTTAAATATACATGAGAAAATATTGCACAATGCCATGCTAGACTTAGGTGCTTCTCACAATCTTATGCCCAAATCAGTAATGGAAAGCCTAGGCTTAGAAATTACTAAACCATACAAAGACCTGTATTCTTTTGATTCTAGCAGGGTCAAATTCTTAGGCCTAATTAAAGATTTGTGTGTTAACTTGTCACAAATTCCTGCTAAGAGTCTAGTAATGGACATAGTGGTCGCTGACATTCCTCCTAAGTATGGCATGCTTTTATCTAGATCATGGGGAGACAAAATTCAGGGGAGCCTTCAAATGGACATGTCTTATGCCACCATCCCAGTATTTAACCAAACTAGAATACTATACAGAGAATCCCACATGAAATACATGGTGAGCAACATAGATAGACCAAACAATTATCCTATCTACTCCATCCATTCAAATTTGGATTCCTTTATCTTATATAATGAAGATGAAATTAGGCAACAAGAAAATGAAAACAAAGGAGAATTTAGTCCACCACAACAGTCAAATCTGCCATCAACTCAAGAAAAGAACAATCCATATTTTAGCTATTATTATGAATCTTTTGTCGAAGTGTATGAGAAAAGACCACTTTAGCTACGCATAACTTATAGCCCTAACATCAAATATGGCTGCCAATATATTCAGATCTGCAGTTATTTGATCAATACAAATGCTGTAAAAATCCAGATCTATGCATAAAGAGACATTAAGCAGTAAAAATAAGGTTTTGCTCCATACATCCAATAGACAAGACAAGAACAATATTTTTGAAAGAATTTTTGTATTAAGGGCACCTGGGAGGAAAACAAGGTGGTGTTTCCAATTCTCCTCAATGGGATGGGTTCTTGGAAGTCCTCAGCACTTCAGATCTAGTATTTCTCTCTCTTGTTGGTGTAGAAAACCCAGACAAAGATAGAACTCAAAGGGAGCTCACACAACAAATAATGGAAAATATGACAATGATAATGGCTCAAATTCAGACCAAGAGTTTAGATCCAGAGTGATCTAATAGGCAACAAAAGGTGAAGAATGGTAGGAGAAACCCTCCTATTTATAACAAAATATTGGGTCATTCTAGATCTCGGTGCATGATTAAAATAACATTAACCAAATCTAGATCCACCTTTTATGGAATATTTTATTATATTTTTTGGAGGGAAAAAGTATTGGACTTGGGTCAAATCCCTTTGTCTGTGAATAATAAATAAATAAATGATTTATTTATCATTTTAAGGAAGTGGTTGAAAGATAATCAAATAAATAATGATTTATTTAATTATTTATGGGTGATTTAGTCATATTTAACAAGGAATATTATTTAAATAAGATTTAAATATTTATTCCTAGAAAATAATAAGATAAATAAGGATTTATCTAATTAATTTCTTTGTTTTGGGTTAAACATGACCAAGAATAATAATTAAATTATTGTTTAATTAATTATTCCTTGAGGAAAATCAAACAAATATAGGTTTGTTTAATATTTCCTTTTTGGGTTTCCTGTTTAGACCATAAACAACCTAATAAATGTGTTTTATTAAGTTATTTTACATAGTGAAAGAAATTTTAATTAGGGTAAAATTGGTCTTACATGGTGTACTTGGGTCCATCTAATGATAATAGGTTAGATGACCAAAAAATGGTGTAACAGATTGCCCCCCAGCGTACGAGTGTTAGGAGCAAATCGTATGACCGAAGTACGTTGTAAGAACTCAATCACCAGACATCAAAAGGGAAGTCAGAGAGAGAAATGTAAGGTAGACTAATGTGCTGAAGAACTAGACCTTGAGGAGACGAGACTTGCAGGTGCAACAAGTCTCTTTTTATGAGAGGGTACCTGTGCTAAAGGCGGTGGGGGAGGCATACCTATGCCCACCGAGACAAAGTACAAAAGAATAGTGTGTCCAGTAAACAAGGGACCGAACCATAAAGTACAGTCGGCATAAACATGAGCCAGATAAAAATACAATGAGGGATCCCATATACATGCTGTGCCTGGGATAACAGCCAGGACTTATACAATAATATTTGAGTACATGAGATACAAATACAACCCAAATGCCCCCTATAAGCAGGGAAGGGCTCACAAAATCCGACTGATACATGCAAATCAAAGAGGCACTGCAAGCAGCTAAGGCCAACATCATCAAATATATGGAGCTGCAATGAAGAGGTCATCCGGGCATGTGGGGGGCTACCTGCAGGGCCACCCCCTCATGAGGGCTGAGACATCTCACACACACATGGGAATCACCAAAAGCTACTGCTGTATCACTGAACCATCAAGCATACGAATCTCAATCATGTTGAAAGGAGCTGGAGTGGAGAAACAATCAAGTCAAAGGGAAATGAGAGATCCCTTTGCCTAATCCGAGGCACCGAACAAGAGTGGAAGATGGAACCAAGGTGCACCACCCTCTAGACCTATCTTCTAGAATGAAGGAGCTGATGTCGACAGAAGGAGTTCCACCATAGGCGAGGCAATGAGAGATCCTCAAATAAGGCATGAGAGAAAATAGTAGAGCGACGGACAGACTAATACCAATGATGATGATGGAATGGAGGGGACTAAGTAGCGAATGGGCAACTTCCCTTGCTAGAGCATAAAGGGCGTGAATGACATGGCAGCGACTGACACAGTATCATAAGGGATAAGGGACAGCGGGACTGCCGGCCATAATGTGTGACACAAGAGAGAGACCAAGCAATGAAGGATGGAGGACTATAGTGGGGTACAAAGGGACTCGGGATAGACTCCATGAATGCGATGATGAATCAACTTGGATGCTCTAAACAAGGGCGACTCAATGGTGCTGCCACACAGAAAAGGTCCCATGGGGGACCATGAAAACATGAGTACAAGATGGTATCTCATGACGAAAATCGACACAAACAAAGACAAGTATGGAGGCAAAGTGGTGCCCCAAGTACAAGTGTTGTAAGTGAGGAAATTCGAATTTGGGGGGAGGTGAAGTGACCCATCTTGGAAAAAATGTGTCCTGGTGAAGTATCAAATCACAAAAAACTAACAGATACCCATTTGAGGGCTCGGTGAGATCTTTCCAACAGTTTATATGGTTTGTCAAACAGAGCTACAGTGTGGTCGCAGCAGGCGAAAGAAAAAACAAGGGTTCTCTTTTAATAAGGCAGTTTCCCTGCAAATTCACTCATTTGCTAGTGTTGATGTGGTGAATGTAGAGAGGAGAGAAGGCCCTAAATCTTGTGGCAAGAGTAGCGGACAAACCGACTGTTGGAATCGAGTTCCGTTAGTTGCAGGTAAGAGGCCTAACCTTACTCTTTCATTTTGATGGATTGAAGGTTCATATTAGGGCCTAGAATCTCAGGAATAGACCCTCTTTCACCTCTACGGCCGGGTCGCACTTTTTGGGCCAAAAAATGCGACCTGGGAAGTAGTTTTTGAGCCAAAAAATGTGACCTGTCCCAAGATTGGGCAAAAAATTGCGACCTGGAGGATGAAGGATATTTCAGTGCTGTTTTAGGGCTAAGATTTGGGTTTTTGTGATGGGTTACAGTGTGTCCTATCTGTATACTAACAAATATGATGTGTTTGTGTAGATATGGCAGATATATGGGTCAACTGGAGAGAGAGAGACCTGGGTACATTACGGTCAGAGATCCAGACAGATCAGGGTGTTTGTTCTGTATTGGCCAGATTTGGGGTTCTGAAGTTTTTGGAGAACCCTTTGATGAGAACTGGGGAGCTCCTATTGGCCCGGATTGTCAGTTATTGGGATCTAGATCATGAGGTCTTTGTAGTTCAGGGGCACAGGATCGAATTGACAGTCCAGGATCTGTATTTCCTGACTGGTCTCCCGCCACTTGGGATGGTGGGAAATACACAGCCAGTGTTACTGCGGGGGAAAAACATCATGGAGTTTGTGGAGCGACATTGTCGACCGGGTCTCCAAGTCAAAGGGACTCGAATACCAATCAAGGACCCAGAGAGATTAGAGACCCATGCAGTGGCCGCAACGGTGTTGCAGATCCTAGGCAACCAGGCGCTCCATCACATCACTAGGGGGCAGATGATGATTGTGGAGAGTGTGTTGAGTGGCAAGTGAACCACGATTGCTCGTATGGGACTTTATTGTGCTCCTTATTTTTTGAGAAGATCCTGACCTTACGACCTCGTATACAGCTCCCAGATGGGGGCCCGAGAGAGCCCAGGATGCGCCGATGGGGGCGACTATTGTGCAAAGGAGGAGGAGGGGTGGTCGGACGGGTGTCTTGATATGAGTTCTTTGCCCATTGAGATCAGATGCCATTATACATAGACGGCTATCCCTATAGTGGGATGAGTTATTGTGGGGATCCGGACCTACCACTTCCGCCTGGTCAAGTATGGGGACCCGATGGTAAGTGACAAGTGACTACTCTTTTTTGGGCATGTTAAAGTTATTGAATAATAGATAGGGTATTGATTCATGTACTTTTGGTATGTAGATATAGCTCCGGTAAAACCGGCCGGATATATGGGACGACCGGCAGCATCAGGAGCTGCAGGCCCGAGTGGATCGAGAGTGACGCATAATGAGGATGCGACCGCCCTCCTGTAGGACATCAGCCGTAGATGTGAGAGGTTGATGACCGGTGTTTTAGAGCGCAGGTGGCAAGACTTGGACGACCAGTACATAGAGCCATGTATTGGTCTACCCTGGAAATGGCGAGGTGTCATGCGGCACATGGCGATGGCCGGTCAAGGGATACGTGATCTACAGGCTGTAGGAGTAGAGCCATTGGCTCAGGATCCGCTAGATAGTGATTAGGTGTGGGACAGGTGGTGCCCCCTAGTGTGTATGTAGGGACAGGTGGTGCCCCCAGTTTTGAGTTTTTTGTAACATGCTCTGGGCATGTCATATGTATCAGAGTAGATGGACTCTAAACACATGTTTTGGGACACATATTATGGATATGCATATTTTTGATGATTATGAATGTTATTATCTTGTATAAAATGTGTGTGATAAATGCCAATCTAGAACATGGTTTGCAATGCTATCTACATAGTGATTTTGTTCTCGAGGTACATGGTTGAAAGTTATGGTTTCAAATTCATGTATCAAGAGTTTCATTCGTAAATATCGTCTAAAGAGGATAGGATTATGCACACGATAGACACTATTTAGTTGCATGACAAGAAGTAGGGAATCTAAATGAACATGCAGATGGAGGATGCGATGAGAGAGGGCATCGACTAAGAGACCACGCACTGCATCATATTCGACTTGATTATTGGTGGCAGTACCAATGTAGACCGCGTTCGAGAGAAAAAGGGCATGCAAGGGGGTGAAAATGGCCCAACCTATCGAGGCTAGATTCTGGGAGTAACGACTTGCACCATCGGTGTAACTGATATAGGGTGGGGACAGGAGGTCCTGCGGAATAGTGTTACAAGACAAAAAATGGGAGGAGGAGGAACAATGACAGTAGCGTTAGTGTATAGTAGACATAGAGTGGCAACTGCGGGAGGTAGTGCGATGGGCAGGATGCCTATGACTCATATACGAACTAGATGGTGGTATATGAGGGCTATAGGAGGTATGGCTGGGACTCGGGCTGCGGAGGTCAACATAGATACGGGTGGTATTATCCCGTTTATGGGCGGGAAGGATGAGGTCATGGGTGGAGAAGGCTTCCAAGAGGGAATCCTGATGGGAAAAGAGGGGATGATGAGAGGAAGGGAAACCACATGACGTGACAAAGCTACCTAGATCATCTGTATAGGAAGAATGGCTAACATATGGATTGTCACAGGGGATGACAGAGGAACATATAAATAGATGGTCAAAAGATGTTGAGCCCAGGGTGGTCGCTGAAGGGGAGTCGAGCGAAAAAACAGGGGAGGAATCCGAGGGAATGTTCCCCGAGAGTCTCATGGATGATGATAGGTAGAAAATGGTGGTAGGAGGCTCCGACATCTGGACATCAGGGGGGGGAATGTCGATGGGAGCGGGTGGATCCTTAGACTGACCTAAAGAATACTGCGCAAGTATGGGAGAGGAAGATTGATTTTTTTCAACCTCATACTCTCGAACTACCTCTAAAGAGGCGTGGTAATGCATCAGGTGAGGGCAATGGTGGGAGTAATGGCCATGGACACCGTATAGAGCACAGGGTTTGTTGGTGTGGAGAATCTTGGGGTTCTTGGTTACGGACGAGGAAGGAACAGAGGCTTTAGGGGCCGTACACTCAGGGAACGCGACTTTAACCATGGGTTGAATATGGGGCAATTCAGGACAAGGATGGGTGGCGTGACCGACGACATCACACAAGGCGCAAGGCTTTGCGGGTGGAGGAGGGGCCGGGTCAGTCGGAGTGGCCTTTTCTTTGGATGCCCCCTTGCGAGCTTTGCCTTTTTTCTGGGGAGCCATCACGACAGGAGGAGGGTCCTGTGGAGGTGTTGGGGGCACAGTGGCAACGGAGGAAGCGAGGGGGACTGGTTGAACCAGTGTCAAAGGAAGGTAGGGTTTGGGGTGACCAGGTGGGGTAGCGGCTGGAGGGTCAAGGTACCAGACGGGTATACCCAGGGTCAGGTTGGGGAGAGAGAGGGTGGCCATGATGGGGACCGTATAGACTCCGGGAGGGGGAGCAAGGAAAGGTATCTGACTAGCGGGATAATGACCAGAAGGGACGGCTCCGAGATGGTTGAGGCCTGGGGGAACCGACCCAGGAGGATAGAGGGGTTCAGGGATACCAGCTGTAGGAGGAGGGCCAGAAGGAGGAGGTCCGACTGGTTGAGATGAATGGCTAGGAGCGGGTTGCGGTGGGAGAGGTTGAGTCTGAGGTTGCTGACTAGTCGAAGCGGGCCACTTAAGGGCAGCCCGAGATGATTGCATCATGCAGACATTCGATAAGCTAGGATCAGATATGTGAGGAGGAGGGAGACCAGTGAAAGTTACAAGCAAAGAGGAGTCTTTGTAGACCCCGGAAGATACATTGGTCAAGGAATCGACGGTTTGTTTATTGGCTACAGAAGAGATGGTCGTCTCAGGGGAGGTCTGAGACTTTGGCTCATGATATGTCAACTGTTTGATGGTGACTATCTTTCCATTGTGAGGAAAATACATCTTGTGAAAAACTGCAGATGGGACAGCAGACATGGCATAGGTGTAGCTTTTCCCCAAGAGAATGTTCTAATCTAGAGGGGCATCGATGACTTCGACGTCAACGCAAACAGTCTTGCCCGCAAGAGTGATAGGAAAATTACGGAAGAGGCCAATGGGCTGGGATGCATGGCCATCCCACGCTCGAAGGGTGATCGTGGAAGGGGCCAACTCAGGAGATCTGAGTTTCTTCCAAACTGAAGCGGACATCACACAGGTGGATGCCCCCTCATCAATTATACACCGAGAAACATTAGCATTCTGGATTTTGACATGGATTTGGAAGGCTACGAAAGAAGGAAGAGGAGGATGTTCTGATTGATGGGCGTCGAAAACAATCATTTGGTCATTAGCAGGATCTACAGCACCCATGGCAGATAGTAGAGCCTTCTTTTGGGAAGGGCACGACTGGAGGAGTTCCAATGTGGAAATGGCAGCAGGAGACTGCGCCAAATCATCTACTATGCTATACGAATGAGCAGCTCGACCAGGAGCAGCATTTCGGCGTAATGGTCCCTTGGGAATCTTGGTATGAACATCAACTTTGGGTTGAGGGATATGTAATGGACCATTGGATGTTGAAAGAGGCTCTGTAGAACCTGAAGAAGGGGACTCAGAGGCAGACTGAGCGGGAGGCTTGGGGTACTGGCGAGACCGAGTTTGAAGGTTAAGGTCGACGGTTGGAGATGGATCAGAGTTCATCATGAGGATCTAGTAATCAGAGGAACCAGAAGGGGAAGGTTGAGTGGCGACCTATCTGTCAGGTGGTTGGGCAGCCACGAATCCTTACTGGGGGAAAGGATCGGTAAACACAGACGGTTGAGTAGTGGCCACATTAGGGGGAGCATGAGGGGAGGCATGTTGTCCTCGTAATGTGGCTTGAGACTCCCAAATATACCGCGTCTATGGTAGAACGGGACAATCGTGAGTGTAATGACCGTAAACACCGCAACACGAACAAGGCTTATTTGTGTAAATGGGCTTGTTCGGCTTGGGCTGAGTGCCCTATTTCTGGTTAGCAGTGTTAGGGTCAAGACCTTGAGGATTGGGTCCATAAGAACCAGGGGCAGATTGATTTTGATTGCCTTTCCACCTTATTTGAGAGGAAGGGGGATTAGTCGCGCCCTGCTGTGAAAATACTTGCCCTGGAGGGGGCTGTAGGTGCTGTTGCTAGGGTTGAGAAGGCAAGGGAGGTGGAAGTCCAAATGCTGGAGGAGCTGGGGCACTAAGCTACGGATAAGGATAATGGTTAGGTTGGGCAACATTGAGGTAAGCAAGAGGTTGGGCAAAAGGATGAGGCATGCCATATCCTGGATACATGCTACCTGGAGGGGGAAAAGTGCTAGAGGTGTTGGCCCCTCCCGGAGGGAGACCATAGCCCATAGGAGGTTGAGCATATGGATGAGAAAGGGCTCCAACGATACTGTCGGTGGAATGAGATGCCCCCGGGGTGTTAGCGCCACTGGGGCTGGGGAGGTTAGGAAGGATGGTATAAACATAACCAGACTGAGCATAGATTAGGTCATATTTCAAGGCTATTTGGACGGTGGCTTCTTCGGTTTGAGGGAAATGGGAGGCAACATCTTTGCCAATGGGAGGTAAGAGAGTGCGAAGCAACTAGTCCATATAAACCTAACCTTCAAAGGTGGGAGCTCGACATAATCTCCTTCTTCTCTGCCATTCCTGGACATGAGTGGAAAGGCGGGTTGAAGAGGATTGACAGAAAGAAGTCAAAAGCTCGGTACCAGTGTCGTGTTGGAGAGGGAGATGGAAATAAGATAAAAATGCTTAGGTAATGGTCGCAAAGGTGGTATGGGAAGAGGTGGCATGATCAACATACCATTTAGAAGCTTCACCCGTAAGCGTGCATTGGAACAATCGAAGACGGATGGAATCATCAGTAATGGAATTGGAGGAACACTACATGTGGAAAGATCGGACATGGTTGGTTCGATCTTCTCCAGCAAGGCCTTCGAACTTAGGGATGTTGGAGGGGAGCTTGGTTGGCATAGCAGGCCAACCAACATCGTGGCAGATAGGGTCATTGATCAACTGATTAAAATCAGGGAGGCTGAGGCCTCCCATGTAAGGGAGCAAGGGTGCAGCAGAGGTAGTTCCTGTGGCGGTTCCACTAGTAGTAGTCCCGACATTAGGGCCGGGATTACCGCTAGTTTTAGGCCCTGGACCAGACATAGTGAAGGTGACAAGGGGAGAAACAGAAGTAAAAGGAGAACCTAATGAATCAGAAGAGGAGTCAGAGTGCAGACTTGGAGGAGGACTAACTCGACGACGGCGGGTAGGAGTAGGTCGACCGACCCGAAAATGAGGGTGAAGGCCAAGAAGTCTCCGGGATGTGCGCCTTGGGGGCGCAATGGTGGCAACACAAACACGGCACAAGGGGAAGAAGAACAACCAACAAAGGTAGGGAGGTGTAGAATCATGTGATTACAATGTCGAAACAAGGGCAGAAAGGTGCAGTGTCAATTGATTTTACAATGTTTTAAATTCTTGTCGGGCGGTGTTAATCAGGCTCTTCTTCACTTAGGGTGAGTGTGTGGCGTGCATTAATTTTAATTTTTAAACCCAGACATTTTGAGAGAAAAAGAAAAAGTGTGCTGCGTGACTGAAAATAAATCTGCAGAGAACATTATATAATGTTGAAATAACAGAAAATTAATAGCTAACAATGCATCGATCTAACCCAAAAAGGCGGGTCTCTCAAAACTAGTCTAAAAGAGGGAAAAAATCTAGTCAAAACACACTAAAAAGAGGCCAATAGATCTAAGGTCGGGAGGGACAGGGATCTAAAGGAGAAATCTGCTGAAAAGAGGTGCAGAACACAGCCAAGAGGTAGAGGAAAGGTGGCTGTAGAAAAGGAGGAAATCAGCAAAAACCAGAAGGGACAAGGAGGAGGCCCTAAAGGTATATCCAAACAAAACTTCAGGAGGTGATTTGAAAGGGAGAAGAGCTGATTAAAAGGGATCTGAAAAGGAGGTATCAGATCTGAAAAGGGGAAGACTGAAACTCTGAAAAAATAGACATCTGAAACAGCTAAAACTCTTCCACCAAAAGTGGAGGGTATTGAAGCCCTAGGGGGCTATGTTCCCACTTAGATGAGCAAAAAAAATCAGAAACAGGTCTAGACGGGCTGAGACAGAGGCTGGAAAACCCTGACAGAAGCTTCAGAAAAACCCAAAAAAATTGCAGAAAAATAGCAGAAAAATTGGTAAGTCGCGGGTTCTGACCTGTTTTCTATGCAGGTTGCAGATACTGGGCTGAAAAGTGCGACCTGGAGTCCAGGTCACAGTTTCTGGGCTGAAAAGTGCGACCTGAAGCTCCGGGTGTCGCGGCGGCAGATTTCCGAAAAATTTGTCGTCTCAGGTGCAGTTGATGTCTGTCACCTGCGCAATAGGTCCAAAAACACGCGGAAGTTAGAAATTTTAATGTTTTAGGGTTTTATAGGTGAAAAACAACATAAAAATAGGAAAAAAAAAAGCTGAAAATAAACCCTAGTGTCTGAAGTAGCTGGATATGCAGGAATATGAAAAAACGACTGTTACACAGTAATTTGTCACCGTCCCTACCATTCCCCATCCCGCACAATGGAGGACCCATTTTGTGACCTGTGAACATTGTCATGCCTTGAAAACATCATCAATGCATTCCTCTAAGCATGAGCTTCATTTTCCCTTGAGACATCTCCTTGCAAAAATTATGAAAAACATCCCTTTTTGCATTGGCGTGGGCAGGCAGTGCAGTACTCGCACCAATGGGGAAAATCCTGCAAAGAGGTCGCGCCAACTGGCGCTCTGTCATAGAGCAGTAGTTGCGCCACCCAATTTAGGGACTTTTAAAAAAATAAAGATGGCGGAAGTTGAGTTCCAACAAACTCAGAAACCATTGCCTATCTTGAGTTGGGAGGTTTGGCTGCGGGAGTTCTATGGAAGGGAAGTGGTTTTGCCACCTCCCATGGAACCTTCCTTGTTGATAGGGCCAATCCCATAATAATAGGGATCCCAACTCCCTCCTTCCCCATCTATAAAAGCATGCTCAATCCCATGGCAAGCTAGTCTTGAAGTGCCTAAGCTTTGAATCTCCATATTCCCAAGAGCCTTTGTGCTGTAAAGAGCCCTCTTTTTCCCTTAAGGCTGACTCAAGTAAGGAGACCATCGTCGAGAGACTCTGGAGAGGTTTTCCCTTTCCTTGGCGAGCTTTGCGAGACGTGAACGACTGGAGACCCATCCGAAGGAGACCACGACGTCAGAACTTGGTTGTAATCTCTCTTCGTTTTTTATTTAATAGATGATTATGATTATGGTTCCACTCTGTTTTCCATCATGTTAATATGAGTAACATCCTTTCTGACTGATGTTTAGTTACGTATGCCAGATTTTATGCTTGTATTTGTTCGTTTCTTCCATGTGCAGGTGTTCATCCGCGGAGATCGTGGTCGGATTGTGATCTGTCGAGGCTGAGGAACGGGGACGCTTCTTCTTCAAGATCATAGCATTGGAATCCAGGTAGGCTTCTATCCCTAGTCTTTTCATTCGTAACTAGGAACTTGCGTCGTAACATTGTTTGATTGTTGCTAGACCCCTGCTGGGCTAGTAGGGATCGCCTCTGTCCGCAGAGGGGATTTACCTCCTCAGCAATTTGGTGACTCCGCTGGGGACACGTCCAGATTTCACTGTCTCGTTTGTGTTGTCTCGCTTTGATTATTTTATGTTTTTCCTTGCTTGATGAACCTTCTAGGTTGGGTTCTTTCACTATTTTTACTTCTTGGTTTGCTTAGTTTGCATTGATCTACTTCTGGAGTAGTTTTTTTTTAATTTTGGCTGAGAAACTCGACTGGCGCGGTTTTTAACCCGACAGTCGCACCAATTGGTGCATGTTGCTTTTGTTTAGCCCGCACCAATTACTTTCTGGCGCCAGTTTCATCCTTACAGTCGCGCCACTCCTGTAAGGTTTTTTAGTTTCCTCATTTTTGAGCTCTCTGGATTTGGTCAATGTTTTTCTTCTTGATTTCCCGACTGCCTGAGTGTGTTGGAGTGCTGTTTGACTGGGAATTCACCTCTGTCCTTTGGTTGTTTGCTTTTATCTATCGATTTCACGTTTTAAGCCCTAGGGCATCTAGTGGCTTAGTGCATCGAGCCCTCCTTGGGATTTTTGGTGTTTTGATTGTCCTGTCAACTGTCTGATTGATTCTCCACACCCTCTAAGTAGTCGTTCATCGTTTTGTTGCGATTTTTGGGTGATTGTTCATTCCTTCATTCGAAATTCGTTTCGTCTTGCCTTGGACCTAGATCACACGGTCCATTGGAAGCTTTTGAGTCTTTTCTTCGTTTTGAGAGACTTTGGTCGATTTGGGGATCTGATTGCTTGTGTTGGTGAGTGAAATTTGTTTGTTTCGCTCTCTCGAATATCGTTTCTCAAGTTGTTCCATTTGTTTTCAAGATTGTTTAGTGCATATTAGCTATTAAACATTGAAAATTTAAAAAAAAAATCTCTTTCGCTTTTGTTGATTAGTGAAAATTGTGATCTTTTCCATCTTACTAGTGATTAGTGTTTTGAATGAAAAGTTTTCAATTTCATTAGTTGCATTAGAGATCTAATTGTTTGTCTTCCATTCATTTCGTTTGTGTAAAAGCTCTCAACTCTTCTCTAACTAGTTTTCATTGAACGAAATGTTGGACTGTGGCATATAGCTTTGCATTTAGGAGTCTTTTAAGACACTACATACGATAGGGCCTGAAAATTGAAACTTAATTGAAGATCAACTGTAAAATTTATTCAATTAACCTAAGGCAGCATTGGAACTTAACGAAACATATTTAGAAGGTCTAGGCTAGAGACGTGTTTCGGCGTCGTTAAACCTAGCAGCTGTCATTCGCCTGTTGGCTTTAGACAACGCTAGTACGGACTTGTGCTCCCCGTACCATCGCGTATATAAAGGGAGACCCCTATAGGTTTTCAATCCTTTATCCACAGGAAGCCGAGTCTGCCGCCCTATACCCGTGATACACCGAACACAGCATTCGGGGAGACTACCTGCACGTACGGAAAGTCCTTGGTCGATTTATGTTTCATTATTGAAACCAAGGTGTATATTGCAGTTCACGGATATTTGGTACACCCTTTGTGCCTAGTTTTTCCTGAGCAGTCATTTGGTCTTTTTTGACTCCCTAAACTTGAAAAGACCGTCAAGCGCTTGTCCTTTCACGCTTGTGTCAACTATGAAAGAGATAGAGTCATCTTTTTATCGTTTCTCGACTCTTAAAATATGAAACGGTAGAATTTCTTACTTTCCAATGTGGTAAAATTAATCGCCCACGATTACACACCTGTTTAGACATTGCTTGTTGACTGTTTGATCGTGTGTCTTAACTCGTTTTCAGCCCGCGTGTGTGTTTGCTCTTTTCTTCTGGTCTTTTGCCACGGTGGCGGAACCTTCGGTTTCGTCTACTGGTATTCCTTACACGGACGATTCTTCAGAGGCTTCTCAGCCTTCTGTTGAACCACAGCAGCCTGTTGTTTCCGAGTTCCCTGACGGGGGACCGGTTCTCGCCGAGCAACCCTTTGGAGAACCAGTTGAGCTCAACTGGCCCTTTTCGGACCCTGTGTCTGAATTGAGATTAGGAGCTGATTTCCTTTCTCTTACATCGGGTTCACCGTTTGTTGCTGCTGTTTTTCCTCCTAGTCCTCGCCGTCTTTTGCGTGATTTAACGACAGGATCAACCATGAGTGATTCTGGTGAGGAAATTCCGACGTCTGGTGACGACTATTAGCACATCCTGCGTAGATTGTTTGAGGGAGACGACTCTGAGCTGGCTACCATGTCGTCAGCTAGTCCTTCTTTACCACAGGGATACAGATCTCTGGGTCAGATCATTTCAGCTGCAGCCTCTATGGGAATATCATCTCCTGCTTCGAGGCCAGCTGTCACTACACCCGGGGTGTCCCCTTCGATGCCCGTCACTTCTATTCCCGTTCGGCCCACTGTTTGTGTGGCTGCCTCTTCTCCTGTTGTCTCAGCATCTGCTACTAGGGCTGGGCCAACTCCTGAAGATGTTTATCTAGCTACTGCTATACCGGAGAATATCTCCTCGGAGGAGTATCGGTTGTCTTTACAACAGCCGAACGCCCAAGCTGGACCGTTTCCCCAAGATCCTTACCGATCTTTCTTTTCGCATTATGCACAGGATGGTACTCTCGTCTATGCTTTCCCAGGTCAATATGACGAGCACGGGGAGGTTTTATGCCTTCCTGCTCCTGAGGCTTATCTGTATGCTCAAGGTTTACCGTACAACCAGGCTTATAACCTGCAGGGACAACCCTTCCAAGGCCAACCTGCGGGCCAACCTGGCTATCTGTATGACCCACAGGGACAACCCATCCAAGGCTACCTTGCGGGCTAGGAAGGGCCATTGTACAATCCGCAAGGACCATATTATAGCCCTTCTGTTCAACCTGCTCAGCCTCAGCCGAGGTATCAACCGGGACCGGCCTATGGTCCTGGGGGGCAAATCCAGCCTTCTTTACCAATGCAACCACAGTATCATGTTGTTTCTAACGTTGCATATCAGCCAGGACCATCCTATGGTGCTGCTTCAGGTCAGACTAGTTTCCAACAAGCACCTGGTCCTGTTCCACCACCGGGCCAACTGGTTCATCCGGTACAACCCGGTGTCCCCCCTCCAGGCCTGCCGGCCCATCCGGTACAACCCGGGGCTCACTTACAACCAGGTCAACCTGCGCAACCGGCGCCACCTATTTATCCGGGCCAGCCTGGTCATTCAGGCCAGCCCTCTCAGTCGGGTCAACCTGTTCATTCAGGGAAGCCCTCTCATTCCGTTCACTCTGCTCAACAGCCTGTTCATTCAATGTCGTAGCCAAATCAACAGCTGCGCCCTACGTACCAGGCTCCGCAGGGTTCCACTTTTCAGCAGCCTACTCATCCTCAGGGTGGTTATTATCCTCAGGGTCAGTCTCAACCGAACTATAACCACCCCAGAGGCTCTTAGTATTATCCTCCTCCACCCAGTTCTACCTACGCTCAGCAGCCAAATCCAAACGCTGCTTATACGGGGCCGACACCTAATCAGGGCCCGTACCCTGGTTATCAAGCCCCACACTATGGTTACCAGCATCCAAATCAGTCTGGTTATACGAACTATGCCCCCTACGGTCAGAATCTTGCGGGACAGAACCCGTGGGGGCAGGGATATTCACAACCATCGTGGAGCATGGGTACCGAACCTCATCCTGGGCCTAGCATGGCAGTTAACCCCCCATTGCCGTTCCTGGCTACCTTGGAACTGTCAGACATTTCAAAGTTTACCAATGATCCGATTTTACATAATCCATATTGGCCTCCAGTTCCCACCAAGATACCAGGTGATTGTCCCAAGTTTGAGGGAAAAGCTGGCGAAGACCCCTAGGCGCATGTGATGACGTATCACCTCTGGTGTTCGTCTAACTCTTGGGTCGACGATTCGATCCGTTTGCGTCTTTTCCAGCGTACTTTAACAGGAGCTGCTGCTAAATGGTACATAGAGCTATCCCATGGTATTTTTCAGGATTTCAACTCGTTAGCCATGGCTTTCCTCACGCACTTCCAGTTGCCGGTCCGGTATGAGGCCAGGACGCACCTCCTGACTTCTCTGAAGCAGGACAAAGCCACTCACATCTCAGATCACATTCATGAGTGGCGGCACCGTCGTCGACTGATCAAGTTTCACATACCTGATCAAATTTTGACTCACTGGTTCACCACCTCCTTTGTGAATAAAATCGCTCAGGATATCGCGATGTGAGCGTGTGTGACAGAGGAACAAGCTATTGCGCGTGCCCAGTACTTGGATCTTGTCTATTCGCAGTCTGGCACGCTTTATGACATCTTGACTGATGCTCCATGGTCTGGAACCTCTAAGGCTCCGCCTACCCCTGCGGTGGATGGTGTCATTGGTTCCGTCTCTCAAAATTTGAAGAAGTCTTCGAATGGGAAGCAGAAGGCTAATTCTTCCAACAATACCTCTGCTAATCCCGCCTCATCCGATTCTGGTAAAACCGCAGAGGTGAATGCCGTCCAGGCCAATCCTGCGGACAAATCCCCCAAGGGGAAGAAGAAGGGCAAAGGAAAATCAAAATATGATGCCTCAAAACCGGAATCTAAATCTCGAACCGAGGATGGCTCCCAACGTAAGCCGAAATTCCCTTGCCTCATCTGTGAAGGTGACCATTACACTAAGGATTTTCCACGATGGTCCGAGGTTAGTCAACTTCTTAAAGGCTCTAAAGGGACTCCGGCTGTTTTAAAAGAGCCATTTCCATCTCAGCAGACCCAGATGGTCGAACAGGTGTCACCATCTACACCGTTTGGGTCTCAGGTTTTCATGATGAAGACTACTGCACCTATCACTATCGCTACGCGGTCGAAGGATTACAATGAATCACGGCAGGCACCCGGGAAGACAGTTGCGGATGGGCCGCCTCCCCCACCTGCCTCCGGTCCATTGGAAATCGAGAAGCCAACTCCCGAACCCATTGTGAAACCACCTCCCAAGGGTGTTCTTCGAAGATCCTCTTACAATCCAAATGCTTGTGCCGCTCAACATTACAGTATTGTTGAGGATCTGGCACAGGCGCCATGTGCTATGTCTGCACTTGAGGTTCTTCAAAGTTGTCCTTCACAATGGAAGGATTTACTGTCTGCAATCGGTGGTATCGATCCCGCCGACTCGAGCCTTCTCACCTTCGATCTGGAGAATTTTACTACCCGGCTTCCACATCAAATCGCTTTGGTCATCCAAGTCGGGATTAACGGTCTGAACATTCATAGGGCCGTTGTAGATGAGGGTGCATCTACCTGCGTTATGTCCTCCGCTTGCTAGAAGGCCATCGGCTCTCCAGCCTTGTCGTCATCTCCCAATGCCCTTGAGGCATTTGATGGTCAGGAATCTAAACCCCTGGGCGTTCTCGAGAGTCTTGCGATCACATTACAGGGAAAAACTGTCAACGTGGAAGTGGAAGTGGTTGACGCTAAACTCAACTACAATATACTTCTTGGCCACAGCTGGACCCATGCCATGCTCTGCGTGCCGTCTACCGTCTTTCGATTCATTAAGTTCCCTCATGAGGGCAAGATTGTCACGGTGGATCAGTTGTCATTTTTCACCTCTAGCTCTGAGAACAACGTGCCATACGTGGATCAAATTCTGAATCCCCCAGACAGTGTAGGACCTGGTCTTTTCAAAGACCCAGTCCTCATGGGTATATTCCCTGCACTACCACCGAATACCGCTCAAGTCAACATGTTGTCTAGGTCCGATGACCCCTGGCTTATTCCTACACCTGAGCAGGTATATGATTTTGGAGAATCCATGCCTTTAACGCCAGTAGAGATCAGCTACTGTGAGATTGTTGCCGCATCGGATCCTCCACCTCCTCAGCATGCTCCAATGAGCATGGATCTCGACGTCTACTCCCAATCCCCCTGGTTTGGTCAGGCTGATTCACCTGATCCTCTCAGAGAGACTTTTCCTTCAGATGAGGCTATCATTGAAACTATGTCTCTTGAGGAGCTACCCTGGGGCGATGGACATCATCGCTCCTCGTTTATGCCCAGCTTGGGGGCAATGACTGATTGTCTGGAGCGTTATGCTACTCAGGTTCCTTCCCCTCCTCTTCAAACACCGATCTTAATGCACGAGGTCTTTTCGGAGGGGAATCTGAGTAACATTACTCAAACTGTTCCAATCAACATCTCCGTTAAACCGGGGATTGTTGAGAACATTCATGTGGCTGTGACTTGTTCTCCTAAGGAGATTCAAGTCTATACTGAGCTTTTCAAAGAATTCAGAGATGTTTTCGCATGATCCTACGAGGAAATGCCGGGAATTGATCCTATTATTGTCGTGCACGAGATTCCAACCTATCCAGGTGCGAAACCCGTGCGCCAACGCTTACGTCCCATGCATCCTCGGAAAGCCGCCGCTATCAAGGCAGAAGTTGAAAAACTTCTGAACGCGGGTTTTATTTATCCCATCCCCCTTACAGAATGGGTGTCCAACATTGTCCCCGTCGATAAAAAGTAGGGTACAATTCGAGTCTGTGTGGATTATCGCGATATCAATCGCGCCTGTCCAAAGGATAATTATCCCACTCCGTTTATCGACCAGATCATCGACGAATGTGCCGAGAGTGAGATCTATTCCTTAATGGACGGTTTCTCAGGTTATAACCAAATCAATATCGCACCTGAGGATCAACATAAGACCACATTCATTTGTCCGTGGGGAACTTTCGCATACAAAAAACTCCCGTTCGGCTTAAAGAATGCTGGCACCATGTTTCAGCATGTGATGTCCTACACTTTTCATGACATTCGCCATATCGTTCAGCCTTATCTGGAAGACTTGCCAGCCCATTCAGGTAAGCGAGAGGACCATCCTAAGCATCTCCGCCAGATATTTCTTCGTTGCAGACGCTACAATATCAGGCTCAATCCTCATAAGTGCGTCTTCTGCGTTGATTCTGGCTGTCTTTTAGGCTTTATAGTCTCGAAAGATGGAATTTTCCTTGACCCTCTAAAGGTCGAGGCCATCGTAAATCTCCCATCACCCTCCTCCCTATATCAGTTACAGAGTCTGCAAGGGAAAGCGAATTTTCTTAAGCGCTTTATCCCGAATTATGCCGAGGTGGCCAAAGGATTCACTCGTTTGTTAAAGCAGAACGTTCCCTTTCACTGGGACGAAGTTGCTCAGGAATCCTTTGAGAAGCTGAAGACATTGCTAGTCAATGCTCCATTGCTTCGTCCTCCGGACTACCACCGTGACTACACTTTGTATCTAGCCGCCGCATTTAGCACCATCGCCATGGTCTTGGTGCAAGATGATGATAACGGTGATGAACATGTTGTTTATTACCTGTCGCGGAACCTTCTCGACCCGGAAACGCGTTATGCACATGTCGAGAAGTTGGCCTTAGCAGCAGTACACGCCGTACAACGCTTTTTCCATTACATCCTTTTGCGCACGATAACAGTGGTTTCAGACTGCAACCCTATGACGTATATTATTTCTAGACAATTACTAGGGGGCAAGTACTCCAAATGGATTGTGATCCTGCAAGAGTTTGACTTGGAGTTCACCACTGCCAAGTCAACTAAATCACTGGTCTTCGCGGATTTGATATGTTCTCTCCCTACAGACTCAGTTCCCTCACACTCTGAAGACCATATACCGGACGAAACGCTTTTTCTTATCAGTACTCGTGATCCTTGGTATGGTGACATCATAGTGTATCTTCAGACCGCGACATTTCGGTCTGAGTTGGATAAAAATGCCCGCCGTCGGATTCGGCACTAGTCCCAACCCTACCGTATAATAGGAGATACCTTATATCGCATTGGAGTAGATTCGGTGCTCCGACAATGCCTTACCTTGGAAGAGGCTGAGAAAGTCTTAAATTACTGTCACAGTGGCGCCTGTGGCGGACATATGTCCGGGTATGCTACTACCCAGAAGATACTGCGGGAAGGTTATTTCTGGCCTTCCATATTCAAGGATTGTATCACTGCAGTCCGTAAATGTCATCCATGCCAGATTTTTCAGCGAAAGATGCACGCGCCGCCGTTGCCATTGCATCCCGTTATTACCGTCGGCCCTTTTGCGAAATGGGGCGTGGATTTTATGACGTGTAACCCTCACTCGACCGGGGGGCATGCGTATATCATTGCCGTCGTCGACTACTTCACTAAGTGGGCCGAGGCGATGCCTACACTAGCTGCTGATGGGAAAACGGCTGCTCAATTTATATTCAACCACGTTATTGCATGGTTCGGGGTTCCTCAAGCCATCGTCACTGATCACGGTACTCATTTCCGCGATTACATGATGGCGGAGCTGACTTCAATGTTGGGCTTGCGTCACGACAGCTCAACACCATACTACCCTCAAGCGAATGGTCAGGTTGAAGCGGTGAACAAGGTTTTGGTCACTATGCTTCAGCGAACAGTTAGGATTCATAAATCCAGTTGGCATCTCCAACTGTTCTCAGCTCTCTGGGCATACCGAACATCTGCTAAGAGTGCAACCGGATTCACACCATTCCAATTGGTGTACGGTCTGGAAGCTACTCTATCGGTTGAATGTGAGATTCCTTCGCTTAAATTAGCTGTGGAGCTCTTACCGGATACTTCTCCTGAGGAAGAACGTCTTCTGTATCTCAAACGGTTGGATGAAACCCGTCGTCTAGCTACTTTGATCATCGAAGCACAAAAGAAGAGGGTCAAAACTCATTTTGATCAATCTGTTTCTCCCCGTTCTTTCATTGAAGGAGACCTCGTCCTCCTGTACGATCAGGCACATGATAAGCTTGGAGCCGGTAAGCTCCAGCCTATGTGGCACGGACCCTATGTAGTAAAACGTGTTTTGAAAAATGGGGCCTACGAGCTTATAGATTACGAAGGAGTTCCGCTGGCGCAGCCCAGAAATGGGCTGTACCTTAAAAAGTACTATGCCTGAAGTGATTTCTTGGTGTGGTGTGTGTACATAGGTGTGTGATTGTCATTTGTGTGCATAGTGTGGTGTGCTTTGTAAACATCTTTCTGCTGATCGGGTCTTCCTGGTTGTGCAGATGTCTATTCATCCATTTGTTGGTTTTGCGGATGGTGCCTCCCGCAGTACCAGGAATCTGTCTTCCGCAGCCTGGGTAATCTACGATCCTGCTGGTGAGTTGATTGACCTGCAAGGTGTGTGTCTAGGATGTACCACGAACAACATCGCGGAATATAGTGCCGTGTTGGAATTATTAACTGAGGCAGTAAACCTTGGTATCCGTGAATTGCTCGTGTACCTAGATTCACAACTTGTAGTGTTACAGCTGAACGGACACTATTTGGTAAGGAACCCGTCCATATTACATCTGTATTTGCATATTCGATTACTGGAAAGGAATTTTGACTACATTACATATCATCATATACCCAGGCATTTGAATACATTAACAGATGCAGTAGCAAATTTGGTATTAGACAAACATTTGCGCAATTTATAAATCATCATCACATGTAAAGAAAGACTCATCCAGAAATAGATATGTATATATATAGATATCGAAATGTTTACATAGAGTGTGTCACATAAAACTCAAAAAATATACATAATCGTCTTAGTACATCCGGAGACGTTATGTCTCTCAAAAATAGGTGTGGTGTAAATCCTAAGGACTAATCTGCATGGTGCTCATGATAGCACGTGACTGCACGCACTAAGCGCCTCAGGATTCGGTGGATCTGACTCGGAACTCCCACCATGTGGCGCTGGTATGCCATCGGTACCCCTGCTAGCCGGGCATAGTCTGGGATCCCGTGGGCAATCCCCTCGAGGTTCTGGATCAGCTCCTCTCCTCCGGTGCCTTCTCCCTGAATCTCAGGGGCGAGTTGTGTCCTCCGGGAGATTGGAGACATCCCAGCTGGTCTCTCAGGTCCCACATCTGCATGCATATCTGATTGTGTTAGGACGAATGTGTATTAACAAAAAAAAATATAAATATAAAATCAAAAACATGAGGTCTTACCCAACTCCTCATCCCAGTCATCTCCTTCTGGTAGTGGGACGTCTAGGTCCCCGGTAAATTCAGTTCCTGCATAGGGCCAGTCTTCCATGACAATCAGCTGGCGCCGTAACCACCTAAAAAACTCTGGCCTCCAAGACATCTGTTGGCCACCTCCAGATCTGGGCATCAATGCTGCCCAGTGAGCCATTCTTGGCTCTCGTGGTATCGGATCCGCCACTGCGGCCCCTTGGCCCTAGAAGATTGGTAAACGTTCCAGAATGAATGATACCAAGATGGAACCATAACCGAACTGTTTCAGTTTCCCCTGTTTGCACTTTGTGAGCTGCCTTTTCATGTTGATTGTTATTGCTTCTGCCTAGTTAAACAGTAAGGGACCCATGCATTCTGAGGCCAGCAGGAGTTGGGTCTTCATGGCCTCGTGCGGAGCCTGCGACCCAGCAGCCCACATGATGGTATGGAGAACTACTCTCAATGCCAGATCAGGGATAGTGTGGATATCCACCTTCTTGCTTCCTGATCCTGTTTGTGCCCCTCAGCACACCCGTGCCATCACTTCTTTCATCTTCTCCCCAGATGGTCTGCTTCCAGTCAATACAGGGATTGGACCTCTGCGGGACAATCTAGTGATGAAATAAACATCGGTGACCTCCAGTTATAATACCTGGTCTCGTAACCTGAACACCTGTTCATGTTCGTCCCAGATACTGATTAAATACTGGAGGAGCTCGGGCTGAGCTCGTAAACATGGTGTGAGGAAGAAATTTTTCAATCCACAGTTTCTAAGTGCATTCATGCAAGCTTGACTTTGCATGGCTTGTTCATCCTCTTCTCCGTGCTCTCGTTCTTTCCATTCGATTGCCATTTTGAGTGATTACCTGCATTCATATGGTCAAAAACCCTTAGTTAGATCTCTGATGAGCTTCAAATTCCATGCAATTTGGTCTAAATGTCGAAATTTTGGGCGGATTTTTAGGTTCGGCCGCTGGCGCGGCTATTTTGTGAACATTCACGCCACGTGGCGTGAGCCCTTTGTAAAAAATATCTCATTAGCGCGGGTCCGTGCCCGATACCCGCGCTAATGGGCGCAGCCCTAAAATTTTAAAAATGGCCACGTAGAACTGATTTTCAAGGGAAAATTATTAAAAAATGAATGAAAATGAAGAGAAAAGGAACGCCTCTTACCTGTGACAGACGAGAAGCTGAATGGTCAACTGGATTTTTCGCAATCACCGTTAGAAGTTTCTGCTCCAAATGGACCACTGTTGCTTTCCACCAAGGTAAATAGTAAAAGTAATTTTATTTTTACCAATTCGACATATTTATAAATTTTTCGACGTTAAATGAGTTTTAAAAGTTATTTTTATCAAATATTTGCATATGTTATGTCGAAAATGGATTTTACGCTTGCTTGGTATGTGCAGCAGCAGGTTTTTCCAGCTTGAACGATGGAAACGAGTTGTATTTTATACTTTTTCGGACTCGGTAAATACACGAAAAAGTCACTTTGGAGTCATCTTTCAGCTCTTTTCTGACTCTCTAAATATGAAAAGATTTCCGAGGCCCTTGTCGTTTCGATATTGTTAAAATGGACACGAATCGACATCCACCCAGTATAATTTTAACCCTTTTTCGGGCTGGGATGGATTGATTACGAAAAAGGAATACCCTAGCCTATCGCGACTAGGAGGTTTTCCCGGATATTGTTTTCTACCTTTTCGGATCTAGGGAACTATTTACGAAAAGGGACCTATGGAGTTTTCTTTTCTGCTGTTTTTTCAAACTCTCTAAACATGAAAAGACGCCGAGTTCTTCCTTTGTCAGACTCGTTAAACCCTGATGACATCGGATCTAGTCGAAATGACGTTCTCCTCCTTCCTCCTTCCTAGGACTCGTTAAATGCACTAGGATGGATTCGCCCGAAGGGCGGACTTAGATTGCAAGCATATGCTATCCCCTTCAAGCTTGTTATTAAAAATAATTGGGGTACTCGCCAGAAATGGTGGGGGAAAATAGAACCATCATCGTTTTCGTCGGTAGTATGTCGCTCTTGAACATGGCACTTGTCTGCATTCGTGTCGGGTTGGGGACATCTCATCTCGTTGCTTCACTTTGCATCCGTGGGTTTGGGTAATCCCTTTTGACCTCTCATCTGTTCACTGCCTCGTCACCATGACCTCTGATCCGTTGATGTCAAATACTGCCAAGTCCACCGTCGTGCCATTTATATGTTCAAGAGAAGTTGGCCTCTACAAATATCAACCTTCCTCTGTTTCTCATACGATCTTGATTCACAACAAAAACATCATGTTCCTCTGTCTCGTGTCGATGATGTGGGAAACATTATGGCCCACCTTCGATCAAGGTCACTTCCTGTCGACTTCAACTCATTATCCGGGAAGTTGGTCTAGAGACTCCTGATGGTACCTTGGAGCCTGCATGCCTCAATGGCAGGTTCGTCGCATTCGACGTGAGGTTTACATCATTGACCTCCGATCGAGTGATTCTACGGGTGTTCGACGTCAACTCATTTATTCGCACGCCGTAGATTGTACCTTAGTACCTTGAGGACCATTGTCATTATTGGTGGTTTCTCTCGCGTCTGTTAACAGCTTTCATCATTGGCTGGTAATCAGACGATGTTCTTGCATGTTCGACTTCAGCTCACATATTCACATGCTTGAACTTGTACTTTCTTGAGTCGAGATGGAGCGCAAGACCTTGGATTGTGTCTGTTGTAATCCAGGCTGCGATTGTGGATTATTATCATTATGTACATGACTCACTGATTGGATGGCTGCGACCATACCTGAGTCTATTTGTTTGATCTTAGTTGGATGGCTGCGCCCATGCCCTGGATCCGGATTATAGCATACTCTGTTTCGGATGGCTGCGTCCATACCACATATACATCATGTACTTGAGATATCAGTTGTATCTTTCTGCGCAGGTTTTCCGACGGCGGGCCTTCAGTTGAACATGTTCTCGTAAAGCATTTCACCCCTCTCTCTCTCGGGCCTCATACTTTAGGGGGCATCTGTTACACAGTAATTTGTCACCGTCCCTACCATTCCCCGTCCCGCACAATGGAGGACCCATTTTGTGACCTGTGAACATTGTCATTCCTTGAAAACATCATCAATGCATTCCTCTAAGCATGAGCTTCATTTTCCCTTGAGACATCTCCTTGCAAAAATTATGAAAAAATCTCCTTTTGCATTGTCGCGGGCAGACAGTTCATCACTCGCGCCAATGGGGAAAATCCTACAAAGAGGCCGCGCCAACTGGAGCTCTGTCCCAGAGCATCAGTCACGCCACCCAATTTAGGGACTGTTTTTTAAATAAATATGGCGGAAGTTGAGTTCCAACAAACTCAGAAACCAATGCCTATCTTGAGTTGGGAGGTTTGGCTGCGGGAGTTCTATGGAAGGGAAGTGGTTTTGCCACCTCCCATGGAACCTTCCTTGTTGATAGGGCCAATCCCATAATAATAGGGATCCCAACTCCCTCCTTCCCCATCTATAAAAGCCTGCTCAATCCCATGGCAAGCTAGTCTGGAAGTGCCTAAGATTTGAATCTCCACATTCCCAAGAGCCTTTGTGCTGTAAAGAGCCCTCTTTTCTCTTAAGGCCGACTCAAGTAAGGAGACCATCGTCGAGAGACTCCGGAGAGGTTTTCCCTTTCCTTAGCGAGCTTTGCGAGACGTGGATGACTGGAGACCCATCCGAAGGAGACCGTGACGTCAGAACTTGGTTGCAATCTCTCTTCGTTTGTTATTTAATGGATGATTATGATTATGGTTCCACTCTGTTTTCCATGATGTTAATATGAGTAACATCCTTTCTGACTGATGTTTAGTTACGTATGCCGGATTTTATGCTTGTATCTATTCGTTTCTTCCATGTGCAGGTGTTCATCCGCGGAGATCGTGGAGGGATTGTGATCTGCCGAGGCTGAGGAATGGGGACGCTTCTTCCTCAAGATCATAGCATTGGAATCCAGGTAGGCTTCTATCCCTAGTCTTTTCATTTGTAGCTAGGAACTTGCGTCGTAACATTGTTTGATTGTTGCTAGACCCCTGCTGGGCTAGTAGGGATCGCCTCTGTCCGCAGAGGGGATTTACCTCCTCAACAATGACAGCGGTCATAATTGAAAACCCGTGTGGAGTTGCCAGTTGTTAGTATGAATCTTTTGTCAAATTGTATGAGAAAAGACCACTTTAGCTATGCATAACTTATAGCCATAACATCAAATATGGCTGCTAATATCTTCATATCTACAGTTAGTTGATCAAGACAAATGCTGCAAAAATACAGATCTATGCATAAAGAGACATTAAGCAGTAAAAATAAGGTTTTGCTCCATATATCCAATAGACAAGACAAGAACAATATTTTTGAAAGAATTTTTGTATTAAGGGCACCTGGGAGGAAAACAAGAAGGTGTTTCCAATTCTCCTCAATGGGATGGGTTCTTGGAAGTCCTGAGCACTTCAGATCTAGCATTTCTCTCTCCTGTTGGTGTAGAAAACCCAGACAAAGATAGAACTCAAAGGGAGCTCACACAGCAAATAATGGAAAATATGACAATGATAATGGCTCAAAGTCGGACCAAGAGTATAGATCCAGAGTGATCTAATAGGCAACAAAAGGTGAAGAATGGTAGGAGAAACCCTCCTATTTATAACAAAATATTGGGTCATTCTAGATCTTGGTGCATGATTAAAATAACATTAACCAAATCTAGATCCACCTTTTATGGAATATTTTATTATATTTGTTGGAGGGAAAAATTATTTGACTTGGGTCAAATCCCTTTATTTGTGAATAATAAATAAATAAATTATTTATTTATCATTTTAAGGAAGTGGTTGAAAGATAATCAAATAAATAATGATTTATTTAATTATTTATGGGTGATTTAGAGATATTTAACAAGGAATATTATTTAAATAAGATTTAAATAATTATTCCTAGAAAATAATAAGATAAATAAAGATTTATCTAATTAATTTCTTTGTTTTGGGTTAAACATGACCAGGAATAATAATTAAATTATTTTTTAATTAATTATTCCTTGAGGAAAATCAAACAAATATAGGTTTTTTTAATATTTCCTTTTGGGGTTTCCTATCTAGACCATAAACAACCTAATAAATGTGTTTTATTAAGTTATTTTACATAGTGAAAGCAATTTTACTTAGGGTAAAATTGGTCTTACATGGTGTACTTGGGTCCATCTAATGATAGTAGGTTAGATGACCAAAAAATGGTGTAACATTAGCAGCCTTGAAAAGTAGAAAGAAAATGAAAAAGAAATTGAAATACTTTGGAAGATAAACTTTGATGGATCTTGTAGCAAACTAAGTGCAGGGGCTAGTGTATGGATACAAAAAAAAAACAAAGGATTTTCCTATAAACTGGATTTTCCATGCACAAATAACATTGCTAAATGTGAATCCCTCCTTATTGGCCTACACTTACTCAAAGATTTAGGAGCCAAAAGAATATCATTCCAAGGGGATTCTAAGCTAATTATGAGACAGATTAAAGGGGAGTATTCAACCAAAAATCGAAAGCTCAAGGAATATAGAAATGCTGCCTTTGATCTCCTAAAAACCTTTGAAAAGTATGAACTCATTTTTATCCCAAGAGCTCAAAATCATCTAGCAAATGAACTTGCCTTTGCTACTAGTAATTGCAAAATACTAGAGACCAATGAACAATTTGATGTAAAGGTAAAAAACAGACCTGCAATACCAGGTAATGAAGATTATTGGAAAGTATTTGAAGGAGACAAACACATAGATGATTTTCTGCAATTAAAGAATGACTTTGCCATACCAACACCTACTTCAAGCCACAAGGAAATTTTTTTTGATGAAGAACAAACTCCTGAAACAACATTGTCATTTTCTACTAATATAAACCATTTTGAACATCCTTTTAGAGCATAAATAGTTGACTGTACAGATCAAAAATACCTGGAAATTTTACATTGTAAAAATGATACAATTCCAAGAGGTCTTACACCATGTTCTTTGATTTCAATGATGTATCCAAAGAACCAAGAATGGAGCCTATAGAAACAAACATAGAAGAACATAACATAGGAAGCCTAGCAGAACCCAAAATGATTAAACTGTCCAACACTCTCCCAGCCCATATTAAACATCAATACGTAGACTTGTTCAAGGAATTTAAAGATGTATTTGCATGGGGATATAAGGATTTAAAATCATATGATACTAGCATCATTTTGTTGATTAGCAGTTGTCAATGATGTTAACCGAAGCAGCACCAGGGGCTAACCCAATATTGCATGGGAATTTTTACCTACCAAATTAATATATTATGGGTCAATAATTATTTTGATGGTTTCTACTTGTCGAGATGTTTCCGTCGATATATGGCATGCCATGTAATTCTTCACGGTTTGAGAGATATTCATGTTTGAAGTTTGTACCCATAGTTAGTGGGCTAAAACCCCATGGGGTTGGGGCATGGGTCATTGAAAGTCATAATTAATATTTTTTAAGCTCCTAAAATCCCTCCCACGTTCACTTGTTGAAGCCCCTTTCAACCTAAGAATTTATATAAATTGTGATCTTCATTTCCTCCTTAGGCAAGGGATTTCTCCATCTGAAATAGGTCATAGTGGAATTTGCGCTCTGAATTTTTTCTACAAAGGTTCAGAAGATGAAATTTTTATGGGGTGAAGCCAAAATCCTAATGAAGCTTTTGTAAAAAATTCATATCAAGGTGCGCAATATTCTTGGAGATATGATCTGTGGAAGTCAGGGTTTTTGCAGGCTCCTGAAATTCATCTCAGAGAAGTGACCTTGGTAAATTCATCATAACTCTCTCTCTGAGTATCAAATTGTAATTCTGTAAATATTTGTAGATAATTCACAGTCTGTACTTTTTTCTCTATCAATTTCAGAGCCAAATGAAAAAAAAGTGACACATGGCATGCCATACAAGTGCGCTCTGCTGAAACAGTCCATAATTAGGGAATTGTGAGAGATTGGGTATAACTCTCTCTTGAAGAATCCAAATTGGTTCAGACCTGTGGAATTGGAAACATGACTCAAAGGACTAATACAAGACCTAAAATTAGAAATGATGATCTGAAATAACAGAGATACACCAGATTCAATATCGAGCTCCTAGAAGGCAAGAAAAAGCTAGATCATGTGTTGTCAAGGGTTGGAAAGGACCAGAATTTATACGAAAGAAAAGAAAAGAAAGGTGTAGTAGAGGGTAGCATGATAAGAGAAACAACCAAAGTGCATAACAACAGTAAGAAGTTCATCATATGAAGTCTTCAAGTGGGTTGCATTACATACAATCATTGTAAAGGTATCATTGTACTTAGTCATTGTAAATACATTATTGTACAAATTGTACTAGTGTCTATCTACCAAGGGTTGAAGAGGCAGTGTTGGGAGGTCTAGGATCATCATTAGGTGGTTGTGTCAAATTTGGGGTTATGGTCAAGTATATCTTCTTCTTCTACATCATTCTATATCATTGTAAAGTGGACCATTTTCTCTGGTACGGGAGTCTATTCTTCTTTTATTCTTCAATAGGGTGGTAGAGTGGTGCTATGGTGATTTGTAGCTCATTGGGTGTTGGGGCATCCATTCAGTTTACTACTGAAGAATATCGAGCGTTGGAGCGTCCATCCAGTGGGAGCTAGAGAAGAATGCTTTTCTAGATTCTAGGAAGTTGGAGCTTTATTTTCAATTGGAGTTGAATATTAAAGAATTATTAGAAAAGCATTAGGTGGATTTTGTCCCGGAGTGGGTTTCCACCTTAAAAACTATGTGCATTTGTGTTCCTCTTGTTTTCTGCTATCATTTTACAAACACTGATAATAATTTAATATTAACTAATGCTCTAATTGAAAGGAATACTAATTCACCCCCCCTCTCAATATTTCCAACAATTGGTTTCAGAGCTTGGTTCCTTCAATAGTAGTTTAACAGTTGGAAGGAGGTCATGGAGCATACCAAGAATTGTGTACCTCTATTCAATGAAAATAATTATGCACTCTCGAAAGGAAGAATGGAGGTCTATCTCTTGGTGCAAGGCTACAAAGTATGGGACACTATTCAAAATGGATTTACACCAACCACAAATGAACAAGGTAAGAAGAATTTGGTAAATGATGCAAAAGCAAAGAATATTATTATCAGTGGAATTATTGAATCTGCTTATCATAAGGTGTTGTGTTGTAAAACTGCCAAAAATGTATGGGACAAGCTTGAGAATATATATGAAGGTGACTCAAATGTCAAAGAAGAAAAGCTTCAAATCTATAGAGAAAAAATTGAGCAACTCAGAATTAAAGAATATTGCAACATTGTTGCATGCTTCCAATACATTGATGAAATAACCAATAATATGGAAGGATTGGGAGAGCTAGTTGACGAGAAGACTATTATACAGAATATTCTTAGAATGTTACCAGGGAGATTCAACCCAAAGGTATCAGTCTTAGAATATAGTGCAAATCTGGACAAACTCAGCAAAGACGAATTACATGGATTTCTTATAGCATATGAAATGAGACTTGATGAAGAAGAGGGTACTTCACATATAGAAACTATGTTCATTTCATCTAAGAAAACCAATAAGGATAAAAAACCTTCAATTGAAAAGACATGCACCTGCAAGTGTGAAGAAAAGGGAGATGATGAAGAAGGTCTTTCAAATGAAGAATATGCTTACTTCACGAGAAGACTAAAAATTGGTAAGGGAAAATTCAAAGGTAAACTTCCATTGATATGTTTCAGCTGTAATGAGGTTGGGCATTTTGCAGTAAAATGTCCAAACAGAAGTGATGGAAACTCAAAAGGAAAGAAAGGATTTAATAAATTCAACAAGAAAGAATCCAAAAGGAACTTTCTCTCTAAAGAAGATAGCTCATCATCCGATGAAGAAAGTGATAGCAAAGAAGAAGCCAACGAGAGAGTATTGTTTATGGCCAAGCACAATAAAAAAGAGGTATAAAACAACGAAGAAGAAGGATGGACCATAGAAGAGTTTTATGAGGAAGCAATCAAGCTTATAAAAGATCTCAAGGCAGAGAAGATCCGTTCAAAAAATCTTGAAGAACAAGTTCAAGGTCTCAAAATTGAAGTTGAAGAATAAATGAATTGAAGAGTAACTTCAAAAGAAGTTGGAAGAAAGCAACCAAGAAAGGGAAGAATTAGAAGCCAAAGTAGTCTCGCTGCGTGAGGAAGTGAAGAAAGGAAAAACTATCCCAAACTATGCCAACATCTCAAGGGCATTGGAAGAACTCATCAAAAATCAACGATCTTACAACGACATAACTGGCATCGGTTACAAAGAAGAAGAAGCAGGACCTTCTACAACAAAATACAATGAACCCATGAGATCTGACATGCATGTAGACATCACTGGACAAGATTCACAAGAACAACCTTGGAAGACAATTCCTCGATGAAAATTTCCGTCCAGGTACCAACATATTTTTTATGGCTATTGTTATTCATGTGGAAAATTTGGTCATAAAGCTATAGAATGTCACATGTACCATACAATTCCAGGAGATCTGCCAAATATGAACCTCCCAGGGCTCAGCGAAACATCAATAGATTTGAAAATTTAAGAAATAATATTGAATGTTACAAATGTCGAAACTTTGGACACATAGCCAAAGACTGCAGACTTGAAAATCCTCCAGAAGAATCTTCAAAGCCACAAAATGAATGAACATGGAAGAAGAAGAAGAATGATAATTGTGCTCTCACTTTCAAGGCTCAAAAGAACAAAGATGTGTGGTATGTTGATAGCGGTTGCTCAACGCATATGACTGGAGATAGAAATAAATTTGTATCTCTGAAAGAGAAGAAGGATGGAACCCTGTCCTTTGGAAATGACGGATCTTCAAATGTTATAGGATCAGGTACTTTCACTCTCGGAAGCAAAGATGCTCTAGCCAAGAATGTTCTATTGGTTGAAAACATGAATCACAATCTGCTCAGTGTTGGACAAATGTGTGATCAAGGACACACAATACTATTAAACTCCACAAAATGTGAAATCAAGAAAGGCATGTTTGGTGAAATTGTGGATACAACAAGTCAAGCTCCAAATGACATATATGTTCAGGATGAAGCAACTAAAGCATGTCTAATAACTAAAGAGGATGATACAATAATTGGTAGTAATGATGATCGACTAAGTAAGAAGTTTGCTACAAAGGTGCAAAGTGATTTCGAGATGTCTTTACTTGGTGTGCTGACATACTTCTTAGGGCTTCAAATATCTCAGCAATAGAAAGGAATATTTATATGTCAAGCTAAGTACATCAAGGAAATGCTCAAGAAATTTAAAATGGAAGATTGCAAACCCATCCTTACTCCAATGGTAACATGTTGCAAATTGAGCATATATGACTCATCTAAGGATGTGGATCAAAGGTTGTACTGATCTATGATTAGTAGTCTTCTATATGTAACAACCTCCTGACCAGATTTTATGCAAGCAGTTGGACAAGTAGAAATATTCCAAGCAACACCAAAAGAATCACATATTAAATATTCGCCGGCATTGGAATATCTTCGCCAGAAGCTTGGGATTCTCCCAAGCTCTCATTAGATTTTCCTTTTTTAGAATATAAAGGGGGAGTGGAAGTAGATTATAGGTCTGCAGGACGGTTGTGTGTCAGGGGGAGTGGAAGTGTGTACAGGTCCACAGGATGGTTGTGTTTCAGGGGGAGTTACCCTTTTCCATTGATGTCAAAGGGGGAGAGAATGTTGTAGGAAGAGGTGTCATGATCGTAGGGGGAGTACTTGTGTTTCCATAAATTCCAAAGGGGGAGATTGTTGATCAGCGGTTGTAATTGATGTCAACCCAAGCAGCACGAGGGGCTAACCCAATATTTCATGGGAATTTTTACCTACTAAATTAATATATTCTGGGTCAATAATTCTTTTGACGGTTTCTACGTGTTGATATGTTTCTGTTGATATATGGAACACCATGTAATTCTTCACGGTTTGAGATATATTCATGTTTGAAGTTTGTACCCCCAGTTAGTGAGCTAAAACCCCATGGGGTTGGGGCATGGGTCATTGAAAAGTCATAATTAATATTTTTTAAGCTCCTAAAATCCCTCCCACATTCACCTGTTGAAGCCCCTCTCAACCTAATCATTTATATAAATTATGATCTTCATTTCCTCCTTAAGCAAGGGATTTCACCATCTGAAACAGGTCATTGTGGCATTTGCGCTCTACATTTTTTTCTACGAAGGTTCAAAAGCTGAAATTTTTATTAGGCAAAGCCGCAATCCTAAGGAAGTTGTTGTAAAAATTTCAGATCAAGTTGCGCAACATTTTTGGAGATATGATCTGTGGAAGTTAGGGTTTTTGTAGGCTCCTGAAATTCATCTCAAAGAAGTGACCTTAATAAATTTTGCATAACTCTATCTCTAAGTATAGGATTGGAATTTAGTAAAAAGTAGTGTATAGGGCACAATTTTTACTTTTTAATATCAATTTCAGAGCCAAATGAAGAAATAGTGACACGTGGCACGTTGTACAAGTGCGCTCTGCTGAAACAGTCCATAATTAGGGCATTGTGAGAGATTGGGTATAAATCTCTCTTGAAGAATCCAAATTGTGTTAGACCTATGGTAGTGGAAAGACAACTCAGAGGAATACTACAGGACTGAAAATCAGATATTGAGGATATGAAATAACAGAGATACACCAGATTCAATATCGAGCTCCTAGAAGGCAAGAAGAAGCTAGATCATGTGTTGTCAAGGGTTGCAAAGGACCAGACTTTCTATAGCAGTAAATCAAAAAAAAGTGTAGCATAGGGTAGCATGAAAAGAGAAACAACCAAGGTGCATAAAAACAACAATAATTTCATCATATGAAGTCTTCAAGTGGGCTGCACTGCATACAATCATTGTAAAGGTATCATTGTACTTAGTCATTGTAAATACATTATTGTACAAATTATACTGTTGTCTATCTGCCAAAGGTTGAAGAGGCAGTGTTGGGAGGTCTAGGATAATCATTAGGTGGTTGTGTCAAAGTTGGGGTTATGGTCTAGTATATCTTCTTCTTCTGCATCATTCTATATCATTGTAAAGTGGACCATTTTCCCTGGTACGATAGTCCATTCTTCTTTTATTCTTCTATAGGGTGGTAGGGTGGTGCTAGGGTGAGTTTTAGCTCATTGGGTGTTGGGGCATCCGTTCAGTTTACCAATGAAGAATATCAGGCGTGGGAGCGTCCATCCAGTGGGAGCTGGAGAAGAATGCTTTTCTAGATTCTAGGAATTTGGAGCTTTATTTTCAATTGGAGTTGAATATTAAAGAATTATTAGAAAATCATTAGGTGGCTTTTGTCGCAGAGTGGTTTTATACCTTAAAAACCATGTGCATTTGTGTTCCTCTTGTTTGCTGCTATCATTGTACAAACACTGATAATAATTGAAGGTTAACTAATGCTATAATTGAAAGGAATATTGATTCACCCCCCCCCCCCCCCCCCCCCCCCCTCTCAGTATTTCAAACACATTCAACACAAAATTCCTCTTAAAGAAAATCATAAACCTTTCAAACAAAAAATCAGAAGAATAAACCCTATTTTATTTCCTTTAGTTGAGCAAGAGATTAAGAAGAAGTATCATGCTGGCATCATAGTTCCCATCAGGTATTCAAAATGGGTTTCCAACTTAGTATCTGTTAGGAAAAAGATTGGAGAAATTAGGCTTTGCATTGATTTCAGGAATCTAAATAGAACCTCCCTTAAAGATAACTATCCCTTGCCAAAAATAGATCATATACTTCAAAGGGTGGTTGGGGCTAAAAGAATTTCACTATTTGATGGGTTCTCAGGATACAATCAGGTTTTAGTACTCCCAAGTGACCAACACAAAATTGCTTTTACTACACCTTGGCATACATTCATGTATGTCAAAATGCCATTTGGTTTGATGAATGTAGGGGAAGCATTCCAAAGGGCCATGGACATAGCCTTCTCAGAAGACATAGGCTATTTCATAATCATTTACCTTGATAATATCACTGTTTTCTCTAAAACTGATGAGGAACACTTGATTCATTTGAGAATTTTTTTGAGAAATGTAGGAAAAATGGCTTATATTTGAACCCCAAAAAGACACTCTTTGGTCTCCAAGAAGGGAAACTTCTTGGCCACATCATTTCTGAAGAGGGAATCAAAGTAGACCCTAAAAGGATTGATGGCATATTGAAGATCAGCCATCCTAGAAACCTTAAAGAACTACAATTTTTCATTGGGAAGATAAATTTTTTAAGGAGATTCATCCCCAACCTTTTTGAGCTATTGAGGAATATCACAAACATGCTTAAGAAAGAAGTGGGTGTTAAATGGAGAATACAAGCTAAACAATTATTTGAACTGGTAAAACAAGCTTTAACCCAAACACTGGTTCTCATAAGTCTTGATTTCACGAAAGATTTTTATATCTTTTCCTTTGCGTCTGAACATACAATAGCTGCAGTATTACTACAAAAGAATGATATGAAGCATGAACAACCAATATCCTTTTTTATTAGGGCTTTGAGAGATGCTCCACTCAACTATAACATCATGGAGAAACAAGCATTAGCCTTGGTAAAAGCATTAAAATACTTTAGAGTCTACATTTTACATTCTCACATCATTTTTTTTGTCCCACACACTATTGTTAAGGATATTCTATGTCAAGACCCTGATGGTAAAAGGGGAAAATGGATTGCTGTTATTTTGGAATATGACTTAGAAATCAGGCCTACTAAACTCATCAAAGGGCAGGGATTAGCTAAAATCATGGCTAAATCAAACTTCCAAGCACTAGATATGAATATGGTTGATGTCTTAGAAGAAACAGAGGAATTCATAGCTCCATTCATTGAAGAAACATTTGTGAATTCACCTTGGTATGCTGATATCATATATGTGCTACTTTACCTGAACGCCCCTCCTTCTTTGTCCAAAACTAAAGCTAGATTTCTGAAACATAAAGCTTTAAATTATTGCATATTAGATGGGGTTTTATATTGTAAAAATGCTGTTGGAATATTTCTTAAGTGTCTGCTTGAGATTGATGCAGGAAAAATCATGCATGAACTGCATGAGGGAGAATGTGGAGGACATATGTACTGGAAGACCACAACAAATAAAATCCTCAGATCTAGTTACTATTGGCCCACCATTTTCCCAGATACTCATAAACTTGTCATGTCTTGCCATAAGTGTCAAAGTTTTGATGGCAAAAGAAGACTCCTACCCTTACCATTACATCCCATCAGTGTTGAGGAACTCTTTCAACAATGGGGATTGGACATCATTGGGGAAATTCACCCATCTTCATCAGCCCAACATAAGTGGATCCTCATTTCCATTGATTATTTTACCAAGTGGATAGAATCCATACCCTCTAGGAATGCTACTAACTCTATCATTATCAAGTTCCTTGAAACCAACATACTATCCCGATTTAGTTGTCTAAGAAAAATTTTCATAGACAATGTTGCTACCTTCAAATCCAAGAAAATGGTTGACTTCTGCTATAAATATCATATTACATTGGGTCATTCCACTGCCTACTATCCCCAAGGAAATGGATTAGCTGAGTCCTCCAACAAAATCCTTGTCAATATTATCAAAAAACTGTTGGAACAGAATCATAAATCATGGCATAGTAAGTTGGTTCATGGTTTATGGGCTGATAGATTAACCACCAAAAAGTCAATAAATATGTCCCCATATCAGCTAGTTTATGGCATGGATGCAGTCTTCCCAAACTCACTAGGAGTTCCAGTCATGAAACTCCTCCAAGAAGTACAATCTGAGGAAAATGATATGCAGAGAAGGATAAATTAGACCATTCACTTATAGCAGACTAGGGAGGAAGTGTAGAGCAGAACACAAATATTCCAAGAAAGCATCAATAAATTATTTGAGAAAAGGACAAAAGAAAATGATTTCCAAATTGGAAATGTTGTTATAAAATGGGATTCCAGAAGGGAAGAGAAAGGAAAGCATGGCAAATTTGAAAATCTATGGAAAGTTCCCTACATTATTCATTCTATCAGCGGACATAATGCATTCTTTCTGCAAGAGATGAATGGAGAAGATTTGCTTGGAGGTCTTGTCAATGGCAGGATGCTCAAGCACTATTTTTTCCAAGAATCCTAAAAATTCAGAGCTTTTATTTGTTCACTGTATATAACATTGTTTTTAAATTTGAAAAAAAAAATAAAAACACAAAAACAATAGAAAAACAAAATAGGGCAGATTCAAAAAAGGTACAACCCCATACCCAAAAAAGAGAATTTTTTGAAAGTGAGCAAATCTAAATGCCACTGCTGATTAAAAAATGATATGTTGTTCAGTCATCCAACCTAATCATGGCTGAACATACTTTAAATTTATGTTGATAAGTCAGTAGAAGCACAGATTGTTAAGATTTTTCCAGGCTTGGCTTATCAGTATAATAGATTAGGATAGAAAGGAAATGGTTCTAACAAGCTCACAATATAAACCAACAAAGGAAAAATATAGCTCTAAATAGATCAAAATCAGAGCTGGAAAATAATAGAAGGATGTTTATAATTTTCAGATCTTAAAGCCTTCACCATTTTGTTTTATTTTTTTGCAAATAAAGTCTATGTGCAGCTTGTATATACATCCATAGACACCATAGCAAATCAGACAGTCTAATCCTAATTTGAATGTGTTTTAAATTTCTTGTTCTAAAATATAGAGAATAAAATCTGTCAAACATCCTAATCTTGACAGATAGTAGCTTAGGTAGAGAAACTAAGAGTGCAACTGTTTAATATGGACTCTTGGAAGAAATAAGGGTAGCATTAGATAGTTTATTTCTGTTTTTCAAAAATAAAAATTTCAAAGAGTTTGCTAGTTCAAATGCACTCAAAAAGGAAGAAAAAATGCCAGGATAAAGTAATATTGGGTAGGTAGAGATGTTGTTTGAAGAAATTTCATGTTGAAGATTGATAAAAGTTGTCCTTTTCAGAGAAAGATCAGCAAGAAAAGAAGAAATTTTCCCAATGGATGAGGCACTGGTCTACTGAAACTCAAATATTTCTGAGGTTCTGGACACCTAAAATGACATTTGTCCTCCCCAAATGGAGCCACTGTTAGTCATCCATAATTTATCCAAAGATGACTAAATTACCAATCCTAGATTTCTAGAAATAACATTTCAAAGAAATATTATAAGTTCTAGGTATCTCACTTCCTTCATCATTCTGAGTCTGTCAATTCACCAAAAAATCTTCATCCATGTCTCCTAAAAAGGTTATCCTACTGTTTCAAAGAAGAAGGCTCATTTCAGGCTATTTATCCCTGTTTTTACTATCCCATTTCCCTTTGAAAGTAACACTTTTCCCCTGATTTATCCTTCATTTTCCTCTAAAAACCCCACTTTTTCCTTCACTAAAACACCTCATTTACCCATAAAAATCCCCTTTAAATCATCAAAACCCTTTTTATGGTTTAAAAATGCCCCTCTTTACATATCAAGACTTTTAAAAATTGGCCTAAGAACCCATTTTTGCCTAAAAAGCAATGTTTTTCAATTAAAAGGTATAAGCCCCCGAGGGCTTAAAATGTTTGGCCCCTTTCCTCCATATGTCTGAGCACTATGACCAAAGCACCTTAAACCCCATCGCATCGGCCTTCCTCTATAAATCCATTTTTTCCTTTGGAAATTTCTCCATGCCGATGCAGTTAGCACCCTACCCTTAGCCCCTGGTCACATATTCCCTCACGGGACAGTGCCCCAGTGCCCAGTTATTAGCCCCTCCATCACATCGGAATCCCCTTTTTTCTCCCACCCCCTTTGTATTTTTATTTTCTGATTGCTCGACGTGATAAGCCGCTTCTCCTTGGCCCCTATTCACTTCTCCTCCATGGTACCATGCCCTGTACTCCCCCTTAAGCCCCTTCCCTTATTCTTATTATACCATCGCTCCCGTTGAAACGTCTTTTTCCTTTGATATTTTCTCAACCCTACTTGTCAGATCCCTTATCAATTGTGACCGTTGATCTTCAAAGATCAACGAACACGATGCCTCCTTTTCTCCCCCTATCCCCCCAACATAATTCCATCCTTTCACCCTAACAATGAATCTTCATCATTGATTTATCAAAATCAGACGGTCCTCGTTCATCCCGACATCAAACCTCCATCTGGACCCACCTCCCACTAAATAATCCCCTCTTCCAATCCCCTTCTGACACCTGTCCCCCACCAAAGCTCCTTTTTATGCAACTATTCGTCACACCAGATCTCCACCGTCGAATCTGCCGCTTCCCATCCGACGGTCAATAACACATATCGCGTAACTTTTGCGTCCATAGTTTAACCTCCCAAATTTGTGTGAGACTAGTGATATTGTGGGGGACGCGTGGCGTGATATAATTGGATCGCATTCCCTGTGGGCTAAACCACTTACGACCCATTTGTCATGCGAAAACCGCTAATGGTTTTCCAAAACTAGTTATGCCCATTTTCATGCTGAAAGTCCATTTAAAACCATTTTTTCACCCTCCCCAATTAAAACCCTTCCTCCATGCATTCTGCCTCTCTGCAACCTCCTCCTCCAGCCTCCGAAGCAATATTTCCAACCCCAGATGGTTTTATTAACATTTTGTTTTTCTTGTGCAGTTTTGATGGCGGTTTTAAAGGTAAAAACCCTTCCCACTATATGTGAAGGGACAGGGTCGAATATCACCATCTTTTGAAGATTGATCAATGAAGAAAAGAAATTTCCAGAGCGTAAATTTGGGTCTTTTAATCAAAATTGCATGAATATTTTTTATTCAAATCAAACCCCCACGCATTAAGGTCCTCTGTCCACAACAGTGAAAAGAAAAGCACAGTGAAAGAAACAAAGGGTTAAGGGCTAGAACCAAACAAAATTGGGATAAAGTGCAACAATTAAAGAAACGGTTAAAGACAAAGAACCAAAGAAAAAGGATTAAAAGTTTAGTCCAAGTCAGTAGGAAAAGTTTAAAGCAACAAAGACAGAGAATATTGAAGATGAAGGATTACACACAAAGCCAAAGATTAGAAAGTTTAATCTCGTAGTCTTAAAGTTAAATATAGTTCAAAGGTGGATACAGTCAGCAAAAAAATAATTACAGACCCAAGAAATAGAGGATTAAAAGGTTAAAAGAAATCAGATGAAGTGTTAAAGGACAATAAAGAAGATTAATTTGAAAGGCAGATCAAGGCTAAAAGGCCTTAAAAACATAGTTTTAATGATAAAATAAAGGAAACTTAGGCTTAAAGATAGCCTCAGATACATAAAAGGGGCAGTTATTTGCTTAATAAATCAAAAATGACACCTTTCACTTAATTTATACCTCAAAGTGAAAATTGGCAGTTATTACAAAAAAAGATATTCTAAAACTGTCAAATAGTTATTATAAAAGACAAAAAAGAGCCTCAAATTCAAAATTTTCAGCTATTTTACTCTTAGGAAAGTAAAGACAGATTTAATACACAGAGAAGTAGTTGAGAAACATTCCTACCTTATGCCTTGCATGGTTATTAAGGATAGGAGTGCATTTACTATGTCATTAATGAAATTTTGAACCCTAGATGTTTCCACCTCCTCATTGTAGGTTTTAACCCTGAACAGAAATTATCTACACACGACTCTTATAACATAAAATAAACAATAGCGAAAGCATAAAACATAAAACAGATAAACACAGAGATTTTCCCTTGGATCCCAAATCGGGACGACCAACTTGATTTTTCATTATATTCCTTTTAGTGTTACAACACATATATATATACATGTCAAAGCATACATAAACCCCAATCCATTAACCCTGGATTAGAGCATAACTGTAGTTCCCTGACCGGATCTACAAAATACCAGGGATTGAAAACCATCATAGCCCAAAACCATGTGCAAACTCATGCACAAAACATGGGTGGGTCCGCCTATGAGTGGGACCGCATACCAACACTCATTTTCAGCATAAATATTGCATTCGAACTCATTGTATAGTGGGCATTTGATAACTCTTTGAAGTAATATATAGTTCTGCTGAGATTGAAAAGAAATTGATGTACTGGAACCTGTGGATGTTTTGACCTGTTTGTGGATGGAGAAAGCTCTATCATTGGATCCCTGAGCTTAGCTGTTGGTGAAGTATTCTAAACTGTTATTATTTTTCCTGTTTTCCATTCTGTTTTTATTATTTCTTGCTTACAGTAGAGTAAATTTTTTAGGCTAATAAATGTCTCCTGGAAGCACCTTAGACATGTTTACTTTTCACTATCTTTATGTTTTCATCTGCTAGATGTTTGATTAAGTAGTTCAACTGTTTTTCAACCCTTAAGCTTGTTTATTTCAGAAATAGTTCAATACAGTTACCCTCAGGATGATTTATGGTTTTCTCTGCTTCTTTTTGACACTTCAAAAACTATTTCTGAAGTCTCCTTTCAAAGTACCATTGTCCAAAGTTTGCCAAAGAGGTCTATTTTAATCATACCCTTTGTACTTGCTCAAATAATTGTTTTGAAGGTCTTTATAATTGCAGTCCTAGATGTTTAGGTGTTCCCTCTTCTATGAATGCAGTTATTTGTTAATATTAAATGTTTTCTTATCCTTGAAAGTGAAATATTTGATGAAATAGAGCATTCCTCGACTCTTACATTTCATTTTGAAAGTTTGTATTGAGATTGTTATCTGTTGAAGTATAAATTCTAGAATTCATGGTTAGCCCTCTCTATAAAATACTCCTTCATGTTTAGATAATGTTTTAATTCCCTCTATTGAGAAGTACATATAACTAAGGATCCTTAGTTGCCCTTAGTTCTGCTTTTCATTCTAAAACCCTTATTGTTCATTTCATTTCACCCGAAAGACTTTGTTAATCCAACAGCCAAGTTAGATTTTCCCTTTGATACCCCTGATTCATCTGTAAACTTGTTACCATTTCCACTTGACTCCATTTCCCATGACTTAGAGATCTCCCTTTCCTATCTATGCTTCCTAGATCATCATGTCCCATCAAACAATCAAACAAACTCAAGCTTAATGACTAGCATAGAATCAAACCTTTTACAAGAAAACAAGTCATATCTTTGCAAAACAATTGAGAGATCCCTCTCCGAGACTAGGAGGGCCAGATCCTAGAGCTCTAAAGACTGGTTTTTGTGTTGCCTTTCCATTTAGTATTCCAATCTGCTAAATCACAGGATCCCAACACACATCCCATAGGAATGGGACGCCTTGCTTAAGTAATCACGTAAATCCTTTGGCTACTTCAACATAGTTCAATATAAAATTACATAAGAAATTAGCTTTCCCTTGCAGAATCTACAGCTAATGTAAAGAGGAAGGGGAGGGGAGATTAACAAAAGCTTCAACTTTGAGGGGATCGAGACGAATCCCATCTTTAGAGATGATAAACCCTAAGAGGCTACCGGAATCAACGCAGAAGATGCATTTATGTGGATTGAGCTGATTATTATAGCATATACAATGAAGAAATATTTGACGGAGATGATTTGGGTGGTCTTCATGCTTAGTTGAATGAGCTGAAAAGTCATCCAGGTAAGGTTGAACAATGCAGTTGATATCATGGAAAGCATATGACATTTCTCTTTGAAATCTAGTGCCAACATTTTTAAGACCAAAACGGAGCTTCTTATAGGTGAAGGTACCCCAAGGACAGATAAAGGCAATGTTGTGTTTATCTGTCGGAAGGATATTGACCTTTGATACATTTATTAGATAATGCTATGGTTTATATAGATATCCAAATATATTCTAAATATGTTATATTATAATATATTATTTGAAATTCCCAATTTTATGTTTAATAAGAGAAAGGAATTTCTTCATTCTATATAAATTTTTGATTTATGTTGTTATGACACAAATGATAAACTCACTAAATTTAATTTCTTTCCCATGTATTTATCTATGTTTCTATGTATATAATAACAAAAATTACAACCTAGCCTCATATTTAAACATGTTACGGAGGTTTAGACATTCTGAGAGTTGGTTTATTTCTTATAATTGTCTGTGTAACTATACATGACTACACTATATCTATTATAGTAGGTTTTGTAAATACATCAGACTTTATAAATTACAACTAACAGAAAATTATGATACTATGTAATAATATAGAAAATATAATTTCCCACATATCTTCTACATAAACCATAATTAGGGAAAATTTTAGGGGCTAATATTCGTAGATGTGCTAATTTTCCATGATTTTTCTAAAAATAATATTCGCCAATTCCCATTTTTTCCTAAAAATGATTCACCTAAATTTTATAAGAAAAAAATATTTTACCTTAAAAATCACCAAAATTTTATAGGTACTACATAAAATCATTAGAAGTTGGAATATTTTTACTAACATATCACCAAGAATTTTATAGTTTGCATGGTATGGATTAGTAATATTCACCAAGGTTTCTAATCTTTAAGATAAATTTCCGTCCTTAAAATTTTCCCTGAGGTCCATAATTTCTCTAACTCTCATCATAATACCACAATTTTTAAGACAAAAATAAATAAATTGTGCATACCAATTTTGGTAAGAATATTTTCCACCTAACCTTGAGCTTTCTCTCCACATGATCCTCCTAGTGTAGACAACCTCTTGTCTACCTAGGAATGGATTATTTAAGGCTTCTTTCCCTTCAACATGTTTCCATAACTACTTCTAGTTAATCATGATGTTGTTTTCCTTTCTGCCTAGGTTTTTCTTTGTTTTTCCGCAAAAGTACTTTAAAACTAGGTTTTTTCTCTTTATAGTTTTATTCCACCTCTTCCCAAGAACTTTCCACTTTAATGAGCTATTTTTTTTTATATTTTTATCTCCAATGTAATATTTAATTTTTTATTTATTTTCTCCAATGATTTTTGAAGAATCTGGGAATGTCTTTGGAATCTTATCCATCTTCATGGACTTGAAATCCTGGTCTCCATTTATACTCTAGTCTTTGCAAAATAATTGAATTTCCAAATTTATTAAATTTAAAAAATGAAAAATGTCCACAATAATTGTTTTCCTTTAGGTCCACTTAACCCTTAGTATTTTTCAAATTTCCAACAAAATCAGTAAAAAAAGGGATATTACAGAAAAATATACATTTGTTCCACAAAAACAAATTTATAGTGAATACTATCATTCTGACCAATTCCCCATGCTTTTCTATATTCTGTATAGAGATGCTGAACAAATTTTGATCATATAGAAAGAACTAGTGAAAATCAACATGTTATTAAATAATATCACTTTTATATTGATGACGATCGTACACATGATACATATTTGGTATAACAATGTTTTGAAAATATTTATGACTCCTTGAAAAGTTGTGGAGAAAAATTCAATAAACATTGGATATGGTCAGATAGATGCGAAGGTCAATTCAAATCTTCACGATCATTCTTTTTTTGTGTCACCTTCATATGAAAACCTGCATTAAACATTGTTGGAATTCCTTTCAGAATGGTTATGTAAAAGGAGAACATGATGGTGCAGGGGCATGCATAAAATGAGCACTTCGAAAATATCAAATGGACCCCTATGTAAACCAACTTGTCTCAGCTATAGAAGTTGTTCAATGGTGCATCGTTGCACTAAGACATGACACTAACTGATCAGGGGAAGTGTGAAGGTACATTCAATTTAATTTTTATTGGATTTCTAATTTTAGATAGTGTAAATTTATCACAATGATTATCTTTGATAGTATTTTGATATCATATTTATATTCTTCTTTGAATATTCCATATAGTTTTTTTTGGCATATTGGGGCCAAAGATGTAGATAGACTAATTGGAAATAACATTAAAACAATATAAGGGACTCAAAAATTGCACTCAATTAAAACAAAGTTGTTGACAAATTTGTTTTCCTTGGATAAAAGAAAATATTGTTGTTTTTGTCATGTTTGCATAGGCAACATCGAATCCAATGATTTTTGTGAAAACTAAATGTATGTAAAAGATTGGCAACATATCGAGCTAAATAAAAAGGGGAAAATGTCCATTGCAAATTTTGAATAAATGAAATCAGAGGAGACTACAATATCATCTGATGGTGATCAAGTTTCTGATCTTGTTATAGAAGGTAACATTTCAATTTCTTTCAAATGATAGATATCTAGAAATAGATAATAAAATCAAGTACAAATGTTAATTTTAAAGTTAAATTTTCATGTTAATTATGATCTAAATTTAAATACATAATTTTGTTTTATTGTGCAGGACATGTTTTTGTTGTAATTGCACCTACTATGAATGATGAAAATGAGAAGTATTATTTGATGCATTGCACTAAATGAAAGATGAAATAATATGAAAACTATGATGGTCACTAGTTTACATATGATATAGGGCCTATGATACTGAAAGGTTATTTTTCAAACAAAATAATCAAAGTGGGTATTTTTTTTACTTTCAAGACTATGAACTAGATGTCATAAGTTGTCAATATAGTCACCTGGTGTGTGCAACACCCATAAATTTGATAGAAGCTCAATCAAAGAACAAAACTAAAATCAAGAAATGGAAAATGTCAATAGCCGATCATGAACGAATCATTGAAGATGGTATTCCATTGGAATTTTTTTTTATTGAACTGCCCAACAATTTATTCTCTTTGGATTCATATTTTAGAACTTTCAGAACTCAACTAAAAATTGAACTGACTTTTTATATTATATGTACAAGTGTTTTCACATGTACATTGTTTTGGTACATGCACATGAGTACTTTATACACGTGTACACATACGCGTGTCTAGATTATTTGGTCTAAATGATTTCATAAATTCTCTTGTACAATTTGTCATAATGTCATTATTGCAAAATGTACATATCTGTGTATCTGGCATAGTTGATATAATGAAAATTTGAAGTTGCACAATTTTGTTTTAGACGTGCATGTTTATTAGAAGTAAATTATAATATTCATTCCTGAATGAAAAATGTGTGGTACGTGTTTTGTAATTTCTAGTTTACTATCAACTGAAAGTAGATTTTCTATGTGCATTTATGAAAAATGTTGGACATACTCGGTATATATGTTATAGAATGAAATTTTAAAATTTTATGATTGTTTGACACATCTAAGAACACCTAGAATATTATGGTTGTTTTTGGATATATATATATCAATATTTATTGTACTTCAATAATTTTAACATATATTAAAACATGTACTTCAATCACTTTTATCTACATATATTGATGTGAATTTGTTTTTGTAACTTGTGATAAAATATATTAAAAGCATGAAAAAATGCATAGAGGAAATGGGCAGAGATGGAAAGCAGTGCTTAGCCTATCCCTGCCTTGATAGTGTTCAAAATAAACCAAGTTTGGGGCTGCCTCAAAGAACGAAACCAACCCCTTAAGAGTGTCATACAGTCTTGTAATAAAAAGTATTCAGTGGCCCATATAAAAATAAAAGAGATGAAGTATATCCAGAGGTAGCAGTGTTGGAGTTCATTTATCTTCATTCATATCCTACTCCTCTTCCTCTATCAGACACCTATATACTCTAACAATGGCTTCCTCCTCACCTGTGGGAATTCCAGAGGGATTCAGAGGGGTTGCATGGACAATGGGAGTGACTGGTTACTCTGCATTGTAATCTCTAGTCTAGAAATCGTCCGAGTCCATAACCCAAATTCCTATCTCCTCCATCGTGGGCTCATAACTTGGAAGCGGGTTGGTTTTCCTGGGTAAAGGATGCACAAATTACAGAATAGTGGATTTCCTGTCTCTTCTACACTTGGGCTTCTCTGGAGGCAAGACAGTACTCGCATGAATGTTATCAAACACTTGAGGAGCCAACACTTCATTGCTATCAGATGTAGAGCCCTCATTTGATTATAATCGTTGGTCATTGCCATGGTGACAACGGCCTAAAATCGCACCTCTGTAGCTACCTCTAATGGGTTTTTGTCGCTGGCGCAGGGCCATGGTATGGCTTCTAACCTATACATTTTATGATTGTTTTTAGATTTTAAAGCATTGATATGTATTGTATTTAAATATCACCTAAATAATAGATGTAAATGTGCTAAAATTATATAACATTCACACTTCATGTACATCCCAGCTTCATTTTATATTTAAAAAATATAGAGACAACTTGAGTTAAAAGATAAAACATTATATTATCACAACATGTGATCACATGCCAAATGTATTTTAACTATCCAAAATATACACATGTATACATGGTTTGTAATTCAAAATTTCCATCCGGAGAGATTCATTTTATATTTTTAACAAGTTTATAAAATGACAACTTGAATTTAAAAAAAAAAACTTTATATCACAATCACAAGCCAAATGTAGTTCAACCATCCAAAAATTGAATTAAAAAAAAACACTACTTCACAACATTACTTCACATGCCAAATGTATTTCAACTATCCAATAAAAACAAAACATTATATCATGATCACATGCCAGATGTACTTAGACCATCCAAAACTTGAATTTTAAAAACAAAAAATTATATCACAAAATTACTCTACATGCCAAATGTAGTTCAACTATATAGAATATACACATGTATACATGGTTTGTAATTCGAAATTTCCATGGCTTTTAATTCGAAATTTCCATCCAGAGAAATTAATTTTATATTTTTAACAAGTTTATAAAATGACAACTTGAATTTTAAAAACAAAACATTATATCAGAATAACATGCCAAATGTAGTTCAACCATAAAAACTTGAGTTTTAAAAACATAACATTATATGACAACATGTGATCACATGCCAAATGTAGTTCAACTATCCAAAATATGGTTTGTAATTCGATATTTCCATCTAATGGGATTCATTTTATATTTTTAACAAGTTTATAAAAGGACAACTTGAATTTTAAAAACAAAGAATTATATCACAATCACATTCCAAATGTAGCTCAACCATCCATAATATGCACATTGTGAAAATGTAATTTGAAATTTCCCTCTGTAGATTCATTTTATATTTAAAAAATAAAATGACAACTTGAATAAATAAAAAAAACATTATATCGTAAAACAAAACATTATATCATAACATGTGATTACATGCCAAATGTAGATGGCTTGTAATTTGGAATTTCCATCTATAGAGATTCTTTTTATATTTAACAAATAAAATGACATCTTGAGTTTTAAAAATAAAACACTATATCACAACATGAAATCACATGCCAAATGTAGTTGAACTATCCAATTTAAAAGTAGAATATTACATCACAACATGAGATCACATGCCAATCGTAGTTGAACTATCTAATTTAAAAAGAAAACATGATATCAGAACATGAGATCACATGCCAATTGTAGTTGAACTATCCAAAATATACACGTGTTTTGTAAAATTTGAAATTTCCATATAGATTTGAATTTTATATTTAACAAATAAAATGAGAAATTGAGTTTCAAAAGAAAAACATGAATTTTATATTCAAAAAATAAAATGACAACTTAAGTTTCAAAAACAAAACATTATATCACAACATGTGATCACATGCCAAATGTAGTTCAACTATCCAAAATATACACACATGTACATGTTCTTTGTAATTTGAAATCTCCATCTAGATTCATTTTATATTTAAAAAAAAATGAGAACTTGAGTTTTAAAAACAAAAAATTATATATCACAACATGGGATCACATGCCAAATGTAACTATCCAAAATTTAAAGTCATTCTTGATAAAAGTAAATGTAGTTTAAAGCTATATATCCAAACAGTAAAATATGTCAAAAATTTACATATCTCACATGAAAAATAAAATTAAATATATATATCTAGTTCAATATATAGTGTTACGAGTATCAATGTATATAGAAAAGTAAATATTACTACATAGATAATAACATATATAAAAAAGTAAATATAAGAATATATCTATCGAATTTAATGTACCACACATGTGCATCATCCATCAAATACAGATGGATCTAGTGTCTCTGCCAACAAATTCATGATCCTTGTGCTATGATGTGAAGCATGGGAAACATCTACACAATTTGTACAAAAATTAAAATTTAATGGTTTAAAATTCAATGCGAATATATAACTTCATGTAAGAAGTAAATGAAAAAAAAAAATCATACAATACCTCCTGTGGTTCCCCTTCCATTGTGTTTTGTTGCTCATCCATTAAAACTTCATCCATGGGAACATCTTCCACAATAAACTGTACAATATACATGTACAAGTATATATATATATATATATATATATATATATATATATATATATATATATATATATAGATATATATATTAAAAAAATTGAAATGAGTTTATGCATATATAAACAACTTTTAAATAATTTAAAAAAATAGGTTAGACAACTTGGTCAAATGGTTCAAATGGTGTGGATGTTCCTATATCCATCTTACACTCCATCGCTAGAGTCCATGGAGAAGGGTAATCATCTACAGGAATCTAAAATTCAAGAATTTTAAAAGTATAAAATAACTCAAGATCTAGATCTCAATCTGTAATAAAAATTTTGAAATTCAATTTATAACTTATAAATTAAACATATTTAAGTGAAAAATTGAATACTTGTGATGGTGGGTCTAGCACATCTCCTAAGGGTGGCTCTGAAAGAAAATCTCCAAAAACCTAAAATTCAAAAACTAAAAATAACTCAAGATCTAGAGATCTCATTTTTTAATGGAACTTTTGAGCTGCAAAATATAACTTAAAAAAATATTTAGAAGTGAAAAATTGTTCATACTTGTGATGGTGGATTTTTACATCTCCCAAGAAAGAATAATGTACTTCCATCCCAAAAAAATTGGATGGAATCAGGACCCGTTAACATTTAATTATATATACATGTACATGTGTGCACAATTAATTATTTTAAAAATATGTCATCATGTTTTGATATATATAATAATGGATAAAAAATAATTTTACATCATCATGTTCACTTTAAAAACACTAACATGTGCGAACATATCATCTTGATGGTGAGACCCATCCTGATTGTGTGAACTAGAGACTCTGACCATGATATTAACATCATCTTCGTTCATCAAGCATGAGAACTACAAATGGTGTTAACATATAATGATAATTTTTTGTTAGATTAATGTATAAAAATAAATGTATGTATATATGTGTTTATTACAAATTTTACATGTGTTAAAATAATCACCCTGACCATTAACACATATCGATTTCATGCCCTCTTGCTCATGAATAACTATGTCCCGCCAACCATTGCGACAATTATTTGCATATGTTCTGAGATATTGAACATTCATGTTGTTTATCTCTTCATCTGTATGAAACAAAAAATTATCATGTTCATTCTCATGTGCTATTGGTCAATTTAGACAAACATCAACTCCACCCAATCCACTTTGAACATTGTCAATGATGGCATCCCTTGCTTCTCGACAAATTTGACAAGTGGCATCCATCTCTGACTGCAATTTTTTCACACGAAGAGGTCGACTAACCAATGGAGGCTCAGGGAAAGGTAACTCAACATCATTCTTAACGCCCCTATGGTCACCCAATCGACCTTTCCCAGGACCAAAAAATTCAGAGGGAATGTGATCATAATTAGATTTCATTCCCAAAAATAATTCTGCATAAAATAATTTTTCAAAATAAAGTGAAACGTCATCGTTCCATGGGAGTCTTTCATAGACATCAAGGTGCCTATCATACAAATGGCCAGCTATATTAGGGTGATTGAAATATTGCACCTTTAGCATCTTTCTTTTCAGCCCTTCTTTAAAATTAAAAATACACTTGGTCATTTATGACGTAACTCTTTTTTTAACAACCTCCCATGTATCACGACCCATCACTGTTTCCTTTCTTTTTCTCATAAATTCTACAAAAGTATCAGTGGTTGAACCAAGCTTTAGGTACACATTTACTAGTTCACTTAAAGAGTGAGTAACTATTTCCAAGATTTCTCGACTCTCAGTAGGGAGGTTAAAAGACACGAGATCTCTCTTCAATTTTGAATGAGGATGTTGACACCTTTGTAAGGTGCATTGTTGCATGTTTGATTCCCAAGATATATCATAAATCTCAAATGGACAAGTTGTGGCTGGTGTACAACCTTCTTCTTGAATAACATGTTCTGTCCTACATCTTTTTCAAGCAACATTTGGAGCAAGATTTTCACCCTCTACATCAATATATAAAATTTTGTATATTAAAAAAACATGTAAACACATTTTTACAAATTGAATGAAAAAAATATTCAAATTGAATGCCACCTCGATATGGTTGGATAACATCTTGCCCACCCTGAGACTGTTGAGAACCAAAACGACCACCAATTGGTTGAGAACCCACATGACCATCTAAATATTGGCCTCTGGGGGAATGCATATCATCACCCTCGCATGATTGGCCACCACCTATTGATGACCCACCAAGGGAATGTGTACCACAACCAACCTCACGAGACGAGAGGTAGGCTTCATTAAAAAACATGAATTTATAATCAATTCAAAATTGCATTCATACATATAAATACATCTACATATTCATTGAATAAATTGCATGAACTATGAAAATGCTCCAATGATAGAGTAGACACCATTGTCCTCCTAAGTCCTAAAAAATAAAAAAATAAACTTATTATAAACTAATTTAACTCACAAAATTGATAAAAAAAATCAATTCCATATGTACACACATGTATGTATGGAGATAATATTATATTTAAATACCATGAACATATGTGGATCCATGATCCTACTCTCGTAGAGGCATGAGATTCTATTGATCTTCACATTTTATCATCCATGATACATATGGATATATCGACAATGGACATTTACAATTATTTTTAAATTACTATTTATATTAAATTCAAAATATTTCAAAAAATTAATGTAATTTAATGTACAAAAATTATGTAAAACACAACTTTCAAAGCACTAATTTATGTGTGAAACTCAATTTAAAAAAAAACTTTGTTGAAGTCCTCACATTTTAATTTTATAAAAATGTGAAGTTCACCAAGTTGTGCTTTACATGGTGCGATCACACTTGGTATATAATTGAAAAAAACACATGGTCATTAAAAATGATGCATTTATAAGTAAAAAACACACACATATCAAAGATATGTTACAATGTCCATCAATAAATTTTGAAGAAAACCATCTCAGCACTATTTCATCTTTGAGAGATGAATCTTGAATTTTTGGACATTTTCTCAACACTAATTCATCTTTTAGAGATTAATATTGAATTGGAATTTCCCCATATAATACTAGTTAATCTGTTAACTCATGTTTGATAGATGAATCTTGAATTGGCATTGCCCCACACAATAGATCACCCAACACCTTATTAACATTTGCACAATGTCTTATACTAAAAAATTGAAATTGGCTAAGAATATTGTTTTCTTTTCCATGTAGTTGTTTTAGCCCCTCCTTCTTAACTTGATACATGTCTTTCATCTAGCTACACAAAAGTTTAGAATTGGTGAAAACTAATATAACATTTGACCCATAGTCCCTAGCTTTTCCCAAGCCTTATATCAATGCAATATAATATGCATCATTGTTTGTTTTTCTTCTCTATATATTCATTTTCCTTTGGAGGACCTTCTTAGTCACAATATTGCAAAGCACATATGTAATTAATGCTTTCCCTGGGTTGGGATAGCAAGAAACATCTATGCATAATGTCCATTTTTCAACCATATTTAGTGGGTTTTTTATCCCTGAAAAAAAAAAATTCAATAAAATATATTAACTTAACATTTATTGCAAATGCATGGGAGAAATGGCACGTTCATGGTTTGCCTTAAAGTTTGCCTTAAATTTTATGTGATAAATCACATATAGAAATTACATGCCTTAAAGTTTTCCTTGCCTAGAGCTTAAGGGAGAAATGACATGTACATGGTTTTCCTTAAAGTTTGTCTTATATTTTATGGGAGAAATGACATAGAGATTACATGCCTTACAATTTGCATTAAATTTTATGGGAGAAATGACATGTATGAGTTTTACTTAAATGTTTCCTTAATTTTTATTGGAGAAATGACATAGAAATGACATGTACATGGTTCCAAAAACACTAGAATATGAATTAAATTTTATTGGAGAAAGGACATGTACATGGTTATCCTTAAATTTTTCCTTGAAATGACATATACATGGTTATCCTTAAATTTGGCCTTCAGTTTATGGGAGAAATGGGAGAAATTACATGTATGTACATCGTTATCCTTAAAGTTTTCCTTAAAGTTTATGGGAGAAATGACATAAAAATTACATGTACATGGTTATCCTTAAAGTTTTCCTTGAAATGACATGTACATGGCTATGATTAAAGTTTTCGTTGAGTTTATGGGAGAAATGGGAAAAATGACATGTATGTACATGGTTATCCTTAATGTTTTCCTTAAATTTGATGGGATAAATGACATAGAAATTACATGTACATGGTTATCTTTAAAGTTTGCCCACAGTTTACGGGATAAATGGCATGTACATTGTTCGCCCCAAATTTTTCATTATAGTTTATGGGATAAATGACATAGAAATGACATGCCTTAAAGTTTGCATTAAATTTTATGGGAGAATTACATGTATGTAAATGGTTTTCCTTAAATATTTCCTTAAACGTTATTGGAGAAATGACATGGAAATGACATATGTACATGGTTTAAAGTTTATTGGAGAAACAACATAGAAATAACATGTACATGGTTCCAAACACACTAGAAAATGCCTTAAAGTTTACTAGAGAAATGACATGTACATGGTTCGACTTAAAGTTGGTCTTGAGTTTATGGGAAAAATGGGAGAAATGACATGTATGTATATGGTTATCCTTAATTGTTTCGTTAAATTTTACTTGAGAAATGACATATAAATGACATGTACATGGATATCCTTAAATTTTTACTAGATTTTAAGGGAGAAATGACATGTACATGGTTTGTCTTAAATTTTTCCTTATAGTTTATGGGAGAAACGACATAGAAATGATAGAGAAATGACATAGAAATGACTTGCCTTACAGTTTGCATTGAAATTTATTGGAGAAATGACATGTATGCACATGATTTGCCTTAAATTAAATTGGATAAATGACATAGAAATGACACATACATGGTTCCAAAAACACTAAAAAATGCTCGTACATGGTTCCAAAAACACTATAAAATGCCTTAACGTTTATTGCAAAAATGACATGTACATGATTATCCTTAAAGTTGGCCTTGAGTTTGTGGGAGATATGGGAGAAATGACATGTATGTTCATGGTTATCCTTAAAGTTTTCCATAAATTTTATGGGAGAAATGACATGTATATACATGGTTTGCCTTAAAGTTTTCCTTAAAATTTATGGCAGAAATGACATTTACATGGTTCCAAAAACACTAGAGAAAATTCCTTAAATTTTATTGGAGAAATGACATGTATATGGTTATCCTTAATGTTTGCATTGAAATGAAATGTACATGGTTATCCATAAAGTTGGTCTTGAGTTTATGGGAGATATGGGAGAAATGACATCTATGTACATGGTTATCCTTAAAGTTATCCTTAAATTTTATGGGAGAAATGACATAGAAATGACATGTACATGGTTATACTTAAATATTTCCTTGATTTTACCGGAGAAATGGTAGAAATGACATATATGTACATGGTTATCCTTAAATGTTTCCAAGTTTATTGTTGAAATTTCATTTTTGGGAGAAATGACACATGCACATGGTTTAACTTTTATTGGAGAAATGACATAGAAATGACATTTACATGGCTCCAAAAACACTAGAAAATGCCTTAATGTTTATTGGATAAATGGTTATCCTTAAAGTTTGCCTTGAAATGACATGTACATGGTTATCATTAAAGTTGGCCATGAGTTTATAGGAAAAATGGGAGAAATGGCATGTATTTACATGGTTATCCTTAAAGGTTTCCTTCAATTTTATGGGAGAAATGGCATAGAAATCAAATGTACATGGTTATCCTTAAAGTTTTCCTTGAGTCTATGGGAGAAATGGGAGAAATGAAATGTATGTACATGGTTATACTTAACGTTTGCCAAGTTTATAGGAGAAATGATATATATGGTAGAAATGACACATGTACATGGTTTAAAGTTTATTGGAGAAATGACATAGAAATGACATGTACATGGTTCCAAAAACACTAGAAAATGCCTTAAAGTTTATTGGAGAAATGACATGTACATGGTTATCCTTAAAGTTGGCCTTGAGTTTATGGGAGAAATGGGAGGAATGACATTTATGTACATGGTTATCCTTAAAGTTTGCCTTAAATTTTATGGGATAAATGACATAGAAATGACATGTACATGGTTATCCTTAAAGTTTTCCTTGAGTTTATGGGAAAAATGGGAGAAATGACATGTATGTACATGGTTATCCTTAAAATTTTACAATTTTATGGGAGAAGTGACATGTATGGGAGAAATGACACATGTACATGGTTTGCCTTAAAATTTCATGGGAGAAATGAACTAGAAATGACATGTACATGGTTCCAAAAACACTAGCAAATGATATGGGAGAAATGGGAGAAATGACATGTATGTACATGGTTATCCTTAAAATTTTCCAAGTTTATGGGAGAAATGACATGTACATGGGAGAAATAACACATGTACATGGTTTGCCTTAAATTTTATATGAGAAGTGACATAGAAATGACATGTGCCTGGTTCTAAAAACACTAGCAAATGCTATGGGAGAAATAATAGAAATGACATGTATGTACATGGTTATCCTTAAAGTTTTCCAAGTTTATGGGAGAAATGACACATGTACATGGTTTGGCTGAAAATTTATGGGAGAAATCACATAGAAATTACATGTACATGGTTCCAAAAACACTAAAAAATGCCTTAAAGTTTATGGGAGAAATAGCGTGTACATAAATGGATATTACAATGAATAACTTCTATTTAGATTTGTTCTAGAGATTTACTGTAGGGGCATTTACTGGATATCTCACCTTTGAGAAAGAATGATATCTAGAGGCTACCTAACCCTTTACAAACTCTGCCTTTAGAAATTGTAGAAGTTAACACTCAACATAGTGACTTAAATCCTACAGAAGTTCAGACACTTTAGGTTCTCACCAAGGTTTTTAGGCCTTAAATTTTTCCTTAAGTTTATGGGAGAAAGCCTCGAGTTTGTGGGAGAAATGACATGTGCATGGTTTTCCTTAAAGTTTACATTAAATTTTATGGGAGAAATCACATCTATAAATTACATGCCTTAAAGTTTTCCTTGCCTAGAGTTTAAGGGATAAATGACATGTACATGGTTTGCCTTAAACTTTTCCTTATATTTTATGGGAGAAATGATGTAGAAATGCCAGAGAAATGACATAGAAATGACGCCTTAAAGTTTTCATTAAAGTTTATGGAAGAAATGACATGTCTGTACATGGTTTTCCTTCAATTTTTACTTAAAGTTTATGGGAGAAATCACATATAAATTACATGTACATGGTTCCAAAAACACAAGATAAATGCCTTAAAGTTTATTGGAGAAATGACATGTTCATGGTTCCAAAAACACTAGAGAAAATGCCTTAATGTTTATTGGAGAAATGACATGTACATGGTTATTCTTAAAGTTTGGCTTGAAATCACATGTACATGGTTATCCTTAAAGTTGGACTTGATTTTATGGGAGAAATGGAAGAAATAACATGTATGTACATGGTTATCCTTAAAGTTTACCTTGATTTTATGGGAGAAATTGGAGAAATGACATGCATGTACATAGTTATCCTTAAACTTTTCCTTAAAGTTTATGGGAGAAATGACATAGAAATGACATGTACATAGTATGCCTTAAAGTTTTCCTTAAATATGGAAAATTTATTTTATGCGCTTACTAAAACAACTAGTGGTAGTGGTTGATGAAGTTATGTCAAGAGTCACACCTTGATGAGTTTGTCGGAGAAAAGTAAAGTGAAGTTTGACATTTTACAAGATTAGAAAAGTAAATGACAACACTAGGAGAGGAAGCATCATGGAAGGTTTAAAATTTAATAATCATTTAAATTTTGTAATTTAATGTCATTTTTGACTTGTACTATCACTCATCCTTGATATGTACAAGAATTTTACAACTTGAACATCAACCTACACACTATCATCATATCACTACATACATAATCTAGATTAGTAATATCCATTACATCATAAAACACTCTACTTTTAACATTTTATAAGATTAAAAAAGTAAATGTACATAAGCTAGATTAGTAATATCTATTACATCATAAAATACTCCACTTTTAAAATTTAACAAGATTAGAAAATTAAATGACAACACTAGGAGAGGAAGCATCATGGAAGGTGTAAATTTAGGTACATTACTAAAAAATAGTTAGCATCGACATAAATATGAATACAATGGAAAACCTATAGTAGCATTATGATAAGAAGCCAAGGGTATTCATTACTTGAATAAACCATTTATATCAATCATTAAAATTAACATCATGCCTCCAAATGCATAAAATGATAAACTATAGTCAACATGCATTTCACCTTTTTCATAGAATACCATTCAATTTCACTTCATATGTTTTTCTAGAATTAATTTTTCCAACCACTATCAAAGGTATCCAATGTAATTATATCAACTTATAAGGAATCAATCTTTTTTCACTTCCATAAAAAGGTAGAAGAAAATTTGTGTGCATCTACTATAGGAAATAGACAATAAGGAAGCTATAAAAATCCATGTTATAACACATTTTGTTCAATTCTTTGAGGAAAAGTGATATATAAGAATGAAATAAGCTCTTATGTACACATGAATCAAACATATTTAGCCATTTCAATCCATTGCACACAATTAAAAAAACAATAATTCTACGGGTCTAGATTCCCTAAACCTTGTTCAAACTGTAATTTGATGTAAATTATGGATTCTAACAGGATGGTTATGGGTCTCTCTGTAATAAACTCTTTGTATGTTTTCTAAAATTTCTCTGAAATATGGGTCTGGATTCCTGTTGAAGCCCCTAAAATACTAGCTTCAAACATTGGGGAAAGCCACTCGGTCCAGACCTTAGTACACCTCCTTTTCCGTTTGGGATAGTGGCTCCAACTGGATAATATGGGACCAGTTTCCCAATAATATATGGGTTGATGTTTGGTTTGATATAATGGATAATGGAAGAAATTATTAATCTATTCTATAACTTAAATTAAATATAAATAATATTAGTTAAACTCGGGTATCATATAATAAATGTGATTCTGGATTTGTTCCGATTAAATGAATAATCTTATAGATGGCTTATTCATCCAAAGGAAAGATGTATACACATATAATAATTAATTTATTTAAGAAATTAAACAAAGTAATAATAATAAGATATCGCATTCATATACTTATATTGCTCACATATATTTTGAAATATGACAATTCTAAATTTTCAGAAATGATATAATAAATAATTGTTTCACAGGCATTCATATGCAAACAATAGCAATTTTTAAAAGGAATGTTTCATTGCATAAAGAAAATTAAACAACATAATTACGATACAAATATCAGATACATGTGTAACCTCTTAATGCAAATAACACTTTGATCCTGCTTTCTTACTTAGAACAGCTTTCAGGAAGAACAAAAATGCATATTTTTGAAAACAATATCCTCATAAAATCGCAGAATGTGATCCACCATTAATAAAAATAATGTGTTCAAAAGTACAGAAGTGTAACTTCTCAAGTCAAAAATTTATACAAATTGAGGACCCCTTTCTAAATACATGAAAGGGGTTTAAATAATAATAAGCTCAAAGAAACTATCTCAAATATTGCTAAGAAACATGAAAATCGGAGATCTGATTTCATAAAAATAGAATTACAATCTCCAAAAAATTAGGTTCATTGTATTTCTCTCATGTCTGGTGTGCACAGCTGGGAGATTGATAGCATATCTTTCACTTCAGGAGGATGACTCAATCGGGAATGTAGCTGATTGGTGTATGTGGCATCCAGAAGCTCTGGGATGATATGATTGATGGCATTAGAGAGACATTTTGTAGTCATCTACTGACTATGCGGCTTAACCAAATAAGACCATAATGCATCCCATGTGATTCCTTGTATTACACTGATCTGTTGGTATTTATTGGCTAATTCTTGCTTCCATTGTTTCTCTATTTCTTTGACCTTTGGTAGCTTCCCTGGAATACAATCGGAAATTAGGTTGGCTGCATATAAATTGTCATTGATTAATTGCACTAAATTGTTCATCACAGCTCTGACTCTAGAGGTGGCCCATCCTTCCTTGATCAACTGCATTTCCCATTCTACAAATAAAATTTCCTTGTGTGATTCTTGAATCCTGGGAAGATTTGCATCTATGCCCTAATCTGTGTCTTTCCATGTGAGGAATCCTGAAATTTTCTCATCGGCATCTTCAAATTCTAACCTCGTATTTACTGCCTTTTCGATGGGTAGTGACACTATTACACATAAAGGATCAACCAATGATATTTTATGACATAAAAAATCTATTTGTTGTGACAACACTTTACTTAATTCAAGAGCTTCTATTTTAAATTGATCCAGTTCAGGAAAAACCTTAAATCTTTTCATTTGTGCTTGCAATAAGACACTCTGTTCTTCTTTGGCCACTTTCTCTTGTTGAAGCATCACCTGTAATTTATTTAACTCTTGAGACAACTACTTTTCTTTATGTATAGCTTGCTTATCAAGCGTTTTCTTTTCAATATTCAATTGCTCTTCTAGCTCCTCAATCTTTTGTTTTTCTTCAATCAAATGTTGTTCTAGCTGTGATATTTTTTGTTGATCCGTTGTTGCCTTTTCTTCCAACAGTGCTATATTTTGATCTTTTTCATTAATCAATTGACTAACTTCAGAGGCTTTGTCCATCGTTGTTGTTGTATAGGCCACTACATATTCAGATAATTTGGTTAAATCATATGAAGGATTAACTTCAGAGTCCCTCTAAACAACATTCATTAATTCAACTTGGGGAACTGAAAATGGCTGTTGATCGATTTTTATTTTCTTTCTTTTCTTTCTAACTAAAGTCCTATGATTTGGACTGTAGAAGACATTCAGGGGCGATATATCTTCCATCTTCAATACTTTTTCTTCTAAAGGATTTTCTGGTATAATTTCAACATCTCGGGTATTAGTATTATCGAGTGTTCCTTCAACTGTAAAATTAGTCATCATGAGTTGTTGTGTTGTAGGCAATTGTATTGTAGACAAATTTTGAGAATCTCTCTGGCCCCTGATTTGTCGATCAAACTGCTCATATTATTTTAATAAATTTGAATGATCATCAATATCCATCTCAGAGGAATATCCATCTTTTCTACCTGTATTTTCCTTTCCTCTTTGAATAATACCCTTATTACCTGTATTTTCCTTTTCATGTTCTGTTTGAGTGTTCTTTTCTTCTCTGTATTCTTCCTATAGAGTAGTTTTCAACTAATCAAGAGGTAGTGTGAGTAGTCTCTTGTTTCTGAACTGTAAGAATTTTTCCATGCCACCTGCTCCAAACTTTAAATTTGCTAAATGCTTAACCTGTGAAAACCCTTCAGTTGAAGCAAATAGATCATCAAAATCATCATCTTCATGTTCAAATTTGCCAACCTGTACCATGGATGTAAAGTTAAAGGAAAATTTTTTCGGATCATATTGCCTTTTGGGGATGGTTGCCAACCTGAGGTCTTTTAGTTTTTGGGCTTCTTTCTCTGCATCTTTAAAATCATGCAGAGAAAAAGATCCACATTTGAGGGGAAATGTGGGCCACATCATCTTCTTAGAATTTTTTAGGCTTCTAGACATCCCTTTCTCCGTTAATTGATAAGCTATCTCTCGGGCCAATAATTTTTCGGGAACATACAAGGGCAGGACATGAGGATCAATGATACTTCTGAATTTTCAGATATAAGTGAATTTTTCTTCTCCAAACCAGATTTCGATTGAGGTTAGATCAACGCTAGCCTCATTGGAGAACCTTGGAGCGGGTTTATTGAATATAAATTGATGAATTGGAAAAATGAATCCATGACAAATTCTGTATAGGTGGTCTTTATAATAGGACTTCCATAGATATTTATGATAAATGTGGATAGGAATTGGGCTTTGAGGAGTCCAATTCTAGCCTAAGATAGGGAACTCAGAATTGAAACATATGGTATCAATGATATAGGCACTCATATAAAACGGTGGTATTATCCAGGTAGTTACAAACCTATTTTTCCTATAATCTAGGATTTTTCTTGCCATTTTATCATATAAAATGGTTGCCCAATCCATAATGTAGGAATTAACATCAACCTCAATTAGGGGTACCATCTAAATAGAAATTTTTTCAGAGTTGACAGTTCCAAATAATTTGCACATCATAGCTGCAGCATAACAATAGGGAGACACCAAAGATTCTATGGAGTACATACCTGAAGACTTTTGCTTATTTTTTTTATGGAAATGCCTCCAATATCTAATGGGATCTGACTCCACTTCATTTTCTTTGGCGAAATCTTCCAAAAATGATTTGTTGTAGATTTGCTGAGGGTCTGGTAAGTGAAACATCTTTTTGATGTATTCCACTTTAAAAGACCCGAACATCCTTCCATATGATGTAAAGAATGCTTAGTATGTTATATTGATGCTTTCTATAACCCATCTTACCATGTCATTATATGGGAGAACATTTGCACGAGCTACTACTTTATGAAGGTAGGAACTTGCCAATTCCTTAAGAGGGCTCTCTGATCTTTTATCTGAATCTACCTTCAGATCTTCTCCTGATATTATAGTTGGATCTTCTGCTTCTAGTAGATTATAAAATCTCTCCCATGAAGTTTTTCTAAGACCCAGACAGGTTGTATCAGTTACTAACACCAATTTAGTTGGTTGCTCTTTCGGGATGACAGGGAGCTTCGCTCTCTTGGATTTCTTATACATTTTCACTACTCATATATTTTTCTTAGGTTTGCACAATAGAACAGATTAGAAGAATGACGGAAAAATTATTTTAAGAATGAATATCAAACAGAGAGGAGCTAATGGCATTTAATCACAATAAAGATGATGGATTAAATAAATATTATTCCATTGAATATGAAATCCACGACAGACTTTAATCATGATTATCCATTAATGATTTCTTTGTAAGATGTGATATTTTAATGCCATTGTAAGTTGTCTCGTCTCATATTCATAAAGGTCCTTTTAAATCATTCATATCATAACTTTTTAAGATTTTCTGATCAACGATAATCCTATATTGGAGAGGAAGTTTCAAATATCAAGTTTAAGTATTCCCATTTTAGACTTGCAATTTGCGATTATTGTTGAGTTGGAATGGATGGCGCGATTCCTTCTTTAAACATATAAAACTATTGACATTTATTTATAAATGATTTATTTTATGTTTTTCATTTAGAATCACTTTTATGAAATAATGATATCGCATCGCAGATTTGTAGCGAAGTGTCTTTGGATATGAGTTATGCGTTTTGAGTGATTAGTGATTTCCGATTTAATTTATTGCATTGTAAAAAGGGTGCATGAAGGTGTGATATGATTTCTCCAATTCATGATTGTGATTGGGCTGATCGCATCAGAGCTTTTCAAAAAGATATATAAGAATGTGATTTCGCCCGATTTGCAATTGCGATTGGGTTCATCGCATCATAACTTTCAAAGTAGAATAATTAAACTTATGTCCATGTGATATGTGCTTTTGCGAATGATTAATCGTATTGGGGTTAATGATAACACATTTGATTAAAAAATATGAATATGTGAAATGCGATAAGGCCTTTATGTGTTTTCTTTATTTTTCATTAAATAAATCCTTTTTCATTGGGGTTTGATTCTATTTCATGATGGATCAGATTTCCTCAAAACGTTTATTGATTCTATACCTACCTAAAAGAAAAGGGGACCCATTTCTTATTATAAATTAATATAAAAATTTGAAATGGGGAGGGTTGTTGTACAGCACAATAATTCCCTAAACCTTGTTCAAACTATCATTTGATTTAAAGTATGGATTCTAACAGGATGGTTACGAGTCTTTCTGTAATAAACTCTCTGTATATCTTATAAATATTTTCTGAACATTTTTCTGCAAATAGTAATGTTATAAATAATATCCCCATATAATTGATATACAGGTATAACTTCTCTAAATATACTTGTATAAATAAGATATAACATATATAGATAAGATCCCAAAGGTTGGGTTCTAAATACTAATAAAAAGGAAACGAGGTTTCTTCATCAAAAAGAAAAGATAAGACATTGTTTTCAATTCTTTGAGGAGAAGTAATATCTAAGAATCAAACAATATCTTATGTACACATGAATCAAACATATATAGCCATTTAAATCCATTGTATATAATTAAACACTCTGCTGAAAACTAAAGACAATCTAACAAAGGTCTCAGGAAGCAACAAAACACAAATAAAACCTACAAGGTTAAGAAAGAATAGAATTGTGAGTTGGTGCTCATAAGAAGAGCACAAATATATTAGATTTTATCATTTCCGGTGGACAAGATTCATGGAGCCTAAACACCTTCCATTTATCTTTCGGAACATATTAGTGATTGGTGGTTATAAATTACTCCTCGTTGTTAGGACTTCACTATGTATCATTTTTACTATATATTTTGACACCACCTTACCTTTATAACCATGTTTAAAAGGGATTCCATCATCATTTTCATTCACTTTATCCAAAGGTATATAAAATCCTCTTCTTTACTATATGTTTAATCTGTTTACATATAATTCCATATTACTCTTATATTTCATCATTAATCGAAGTAGATTGTTGCTAATATAAGTCTAAAAGATCATAGATAAGTTATATGCTGTGCTGGAAAAATCGGCCGTTGCTGAAACAGTCGACTTCGTTGCTGAAACAGTCGACTCCGTTGCTGAAACAGCCAACAGACACGCAAATTCCATCAATATCCGTAATTTGCGATTCTGGAAGAGTATTTTTTGGAACAATGGCAACAACATGAAGACGTGGTTACACGGATTATTCTGAAGATAGTACTCTTTTTGTATCTGTTGTAACAATATCTTTTTATGGAAGAACAGAATAGCCTGTTTTAAGAAAGAAGAACAGATTTGGGATAAACGTAGATTTTATCTCATGTAATTGTAAGAGATGTCTCCTCTCTAAAAAGAGCAGACATCATCATTATATGGGAGTTCGAGTTTGAAAGCTACAGGAGAACATTATGTTTGAGAGGACAGGAGCTAGACTCCATTTGTAATGTATCATTTCTTTTGACAGATGAATAAAATTTCCTTTTGAGCGCTCCAATTTAATTCTTTCCCTGGGGAATCTTGTGAGAGGGAAAGGGCCCGCCTTCCTCACAAGATTCACCCGACTGTTCCTGTAGTTTGTTATATTTATTTATGATATTCACGCTTTAATTTAATTCTGTCTGCTGAAACACCAGTTACACAGTTCTGTAGTTTAATGAGCATTTTGTTTCTTTAACGTTGCATGTGTTTGGTACATTCATTCTTAAGAAGTCGAGAGATCTCTTTCTGTTATTTGTTTGAATGTATGATTGATACTGGGAAGCATGTGCTGAAGATTCTTGTACAAAGGAATAGGGTCTTGTTCCCAGTGATTGCCTTTCTTTTCCCTGCAGTGTGATTAGAAACAGGAGACAGGTGCTGAAGGTTCCTGTTCATGGGAATAGGGTCATGTTCTCTTGAGTTTATCTTTTCTACAGAGTAATTAGTGTCAGACAGCAGGTGCTGAAGTTCCTATATAAAGGAATAGGGTCCTGTTCCCTGTTATGTTTGATTGGTTTCCTTCCCTGCAGATTGATTCCCCTTTAATTGGATTCTTAACTGCAATATAGGAATTACTTCTGCTATAACATAAGTAACTTCAACTTTGATTAAACAGGGTGTGAATAATTAGATTTGTATGATTAATAATTGTGTGGCTTTTTACTACAACATTTTTTTTGCTTTTGAAATTGAGCATATCCAGTGCGTGGTTTTCTTTGGAATAAACAGACTTCCTCGGGTTGACAATTTATGTGGAGCTTGAATTGTAAAAACAATTAAAGCGACCAACATTTTTGCGTCGTTGCCGGGGAAGGAAATTATAGATTTCAAAAGCATTAATATTTTCTTTCTAGATGTGCAGATTGTATGAGAGGACGCGGAAACCAGAAGGAAAATAACCCCACAGGTGGCAAAGGCAAAGGAAGGGGAGGAAGAAAGACTTTCATTGACGAGATTGTATCGAAGGCTGAATCATCACAGAGATTAAGTCCTTGAAAACCAAAAATTCAGCACTCCCCTCAATCAGATTACAAAACAGAGGAAGTTGTGGGTCCTGAAAACATAAAGGAGCCAGTGATTAAAGAACCAGCAGTCAGTGCTGGAGAGTCAGAAGAAAGTGCTAGCAAATCAGTAGAGCACATTGAGGAAATAAGAGAGAGTGTTGGACTACTAGTGGAAAACATTGAAGAGCCAGTAGAAGATCTTGACGATCAAGCAAGTGCAGTAGGAGAACAGACAATGGAAGGAAACAATGAAGAATTCTTTGGTGGAGGACATGCAGATCCTGAAGGAGAAGGAAAGGATGAAAATTCTCTTTCTACCTTGGGATTTCCTATCAGTGATCTCCTTAGAGGAACAACTCCTATAAAAAACATTCCATTGTCAGCTTTACCTAACTTCCATGGTTTATCCTCCGAAGATCCGGATGAATTTCTTTTTGAATTTGATATATTATGCAGAAGTTATGATTATGTTACTAATGCTCAAAAGTTGAAACTATTTCCAGCAACATTAAAAGGAAATGCTTTAAGATGGTTCATGAGCCTTGGGAGTCAGGTAATTACAACATGGGAGCTGATGAAACAGAAATTTCTGCTTAAATATCAAGACTACTTTCAGACGAGAGAGAAGAAGGATGAACTATTCAATATGGCACAAAAGCCGGACGAGAATCTGGAGGACTATGTAGAAAGGCTGTAGTACAATATACAGAGATCTGATCATCCGAATATAAGTAAGGAAATTTGCAAAACAATATTACTTAGAGGTTTAAGGGATGATTGTTTAGACATGTTAAACATGCTTGGCAAGGGAGATTTATCTAAAGAATCATATGATGAGATTGTTGAACTTTGTAAGAGGTGTTCAAGGGGAGTTGCAAGGAGAAGAGTAAGTAATAGAGATCCCACCTATTCAAGAGTGTAGAAATCAGCCAGTGGGGGAGCAACAAGAGCTGAAATAGGTAATTTACTTGAAGAATTTAAAACTGATATGTTAATTTCTTTTGTTTCACAAATTGACACTTTGCAGGTTAAGAAGAAGCAGGCTGAAGTAGAAGCAACTCTGGCTATCTTTTGCCCGAAGTGCAGAGACAAACATCCACTAAGGGAGTGCCCATTGGACAAAATACCAATCTACACCCTATGTGAGAAAGATCATGAAACAAAACAATGTCCATCTCTACCAGGAATAAAGGCAGCATTGCAGCCAATGGAAGAAGAAGCTGAAGAAGTTTACCTGCTAACTCAAAGAAGACAATGGCAACCAAAAGGACAAGGTATGAACTCTAGTATGCCATTTAATTGTTGGAATAATTATTCTGCTTTTGTTCAAACAAATTACCCTCCCTTTAATCAAATGAAATACCCACCCTTGAATCAAATGAATTTCCCACCCATGCAACAATCAAGCCCTCCCTTTGTTGATCCTACAATGTGGACTCCTTGGCCTCCACAGCAGCCATCTTCTTTTAACCCTTGGAATTCAAATTGGAGAAGCCAACAAATCCTGTATCCAAATCAATTTCCTCAATTCCAACAACCACTTCATCTGCCATCGAATGCTCCGCCAAATAACCAAATGAGACCCCAGCTACCTGTGCAACCAAATCCTAACCCCAATAATAAAGTTGTGCAAGTCATTGATATTCAGAATCAGTCTATATTTCCTACTATGCAATGTAATGATATTCATTTAAGATCCGGGAAAATAGTAGAGCCTATTATTGATGACATAACTTCTTCTTATTCTGATAAAGAGGAAACTGAGAAACACAAGAAAGCACAACCACCCTCTAACAAAAGTATTGAAATAACAGAACCACCATTCCCCGAGCGTTTGGTTTTAACTAGAACGCCTGAAACACCTGCTTTTAATCTTTTAGGGGAATTGCAAAATTTGTATGTTAAAATTCCACTTTTACAGGCATTAAGAGATGTACCAATTTATGCCAGAACAATATGGGATATTTGTGTTAAGAAACCTGGTAGGAAAACTAAAGATCCCCTTACAGTACATGTGATGGGTGATTTATCTGCATTAATGTCCGGAAAAACCCCTCCTGTGAAATATGGTGACCCCGGCCATCCTACCGTGACAGTTCAAATTGGTAAAACAATGATTCCTCAAGTTATGGTAGATTTAGGTGCTGCAATAAATATAATGACTCTTGAAACTTCACAATTGTTACAGCTGAATAACACAATCAGAGATACACCTACCATTCTAGAGTTGGCTGACTGTTCTACAATTAAACCTGAAGGAGTTGTTGAAGATCTACTTATGTCAGTTGAATCCTGGAATTACCCAGTTGATTTTGTTGTATTGCAGACTAAAACAAAGCTGGGGGGACATCCTTTAATTATGGGGAGGCCATGGCTGGCCACAGCTGATGCCTTTATTAGTTGCAGATCTGGTTCAATGGCAATTTCTAATGGTTATGAAACCAAACAGCTTACTCTTTATCGTCATGCTACACCCATAATTAATATTGAAGATTCTATGTGGATGGATTATGAAGACAATGATGTTCAGCCCATTCTAACTATTGGACAAGCCTTAACTCTTAAAGACAATACAGAGGATGAAGTAATTAATAATTTTATTTGTGAACCTTCTTCTATAATTGCTGAAACACACAATCAATTGACTGCAATTTTTGAAACAGATACCCAAGAAAAGATTGAATCTGAAGACTTCTCTCAGACATTAACTACCATCTCATCTAAAAGCATAACAGTTGAAATTGAACTTGGGAAGACATTAAACATAAATCCTGATCTAATAGTTGCTGAAACACAACAATTAATGAAGTTATTGCATGAAAATAAGGAGGCATTTGCATGGGATTACACAGATATGAAAGGGATCTCTTCTAAACTATGTACTCACCGAATTTACATTAAAGAGGGATGCCGACCAGTCTGTCAACCCCAAAGACGAATGAACCCTAATTTAAGAGAAATTGTTAAAGAAGAACTTCAGAAATTGCTTAATGAAGGATTTATATACCCCATATCTGACAGTGAATGGGTTTCCCTATTGGTAATTGTCCCTAAGAAAAATGGGAAATGGAGAGTATGTGTTGACTACAGAGCCTTGAACAAAGCTACTCAAAAAGATCACTTTCCTTTACCTTTCATTGATCAGGTGTTGGATAGTCTGGCAGGGAAGAAATTCTTTTCTTTTCTAGATGGATTCAGTGGGTATAATCAGATTATAATTGCACCCCAAGACCAGGACAAGACCACTTTTACTAGCCCTTGGGGAACTTTTGCTTATACAGTTCTCCCATTTGGGCTATGTAATGCACCAGCAACTTTTCAGAGGGCTGTTATAGGAATTTTTTCTGATATGCTGAATGACTATATGGAAATATTTATGGATAATTTTACTCCTTATGGTGTGTCTTTTGAAGATGCATTACAAAATCTTGAGAAGGTACTTAAACGATGTATACAAGCTCACCTCTCCCTAAGTACTGAAAAATGTCATATGATGATGAGTGAAGGAGTAGTGCTTGGAAATTTTATTTCATCTCAAGGTATTCAGGTAGATCCATCTAAAATATTGGTCATTCGGAATCTTTCTGTTCCTAAAACACAAATTGATGTGAGAAGTTTTCTAGGACATGATGGATACTACAAAAGATTTATTAAAGATTTTTCTAAGATATCTTCTCCATTATTTGTCTTGCTTATGAAAAATGCTGAATTTAAGTGGACTAATTCTTGTCAGAAAGCTTTTGAAGAACTCAAGCATCAGTTATCTACTGCTCCTATTTTGACGGGACCTGATTGGGCCCTCCCTTTTCATATATCTTCTGATGCTTCAGACACTGCAATTGGAGTTGTCTTGGGACAAGAGGAAAATCATCTTCCTTATGCTATCTATTTTATCAGTAAGAATATGACCCCTGCTGAGCTTAATTATACAGTTACCGAAAAGGAGTTTCTTGCAGTAATTTATGCCATTAATAAATTTCGACACTATATCACTGGTTATTCTACTTTTGTGCACACTGACCACTCGGCTATTAAGTATTTAATGAACAAATCTGTTACAAATGCTAGAGTTACCAGATGGCTATTATTACTGCAGGAATTTGATATCACAATTGTAGATCGGCCTGGTAAAGAAAATGTGGTGGCTGATTTCCTTTCACGGTTAAAACTGACAATGATATTCCAGTAGATGATTCTTTTCTTGATGAGTATTTGTTTGCAGTTTCTGCTCACTCTCCATGGTATGCAGATATTGCCAATTATTTGGTTGCAGGAAAATTACCATCACACCTGTCATACAGAGAAAAGAGAAAAATTGTGCAACAAAGTGCCAGGTATAGCTGGATAAGTGGGTGTCTTTTCTACACAGGGCTTGATCAGGAAATCTGAAGATGCATTAGGGAAGATGAAGTGTATGACATACTGAAAGCTTGTCATGATGGCCCTTGTGGAGGGCATTTTGCTGATAAAAGAACAACACACAAAATTTTGAGGATGGGTTACTATTGGCCCTCATTATTTAAGGATGCGAAGAAATATGTGAGGGCTTGTGACAGCTACCAGAGAATGGGTTAACCCAATCATAGAGATCAAATGCCATTAAACCCCCAGGTAGTTTCTGAACCATTTGAAAGATGGGCCTTGGATTTCATAGGACCCATTAATCCTCCATCCAATCAAATAACTTATATATTAGTCTCTACAAACTATATGACTAAATGGGTGGAGGCCAAAGCACTTATCAGAGCCAATGAAGAGGTTGTCCTAGCTTTCTTATTTGAAGAAATCTTCACTAGATTTGGAATTCCTAGAGAGCTAGTTACAGATGGAGGACCTCCATTCAATTCTCATGGTTTTAAGTCTACCCTTCAGAAATATCATATCCATCATAGAATGACTACACCATACCACCCCCAGGCCAATGGGCAGGTGGAAAGCACAAATAAAGTATTAGAAGCCATTCTAACTAAAACAGTGAAGGACAACCGGAAGGATTGGTCTCAAAGGCTCCCTGAAGCACTATAGGCTTATAGAACTACTTGGAGAAACACTACAGGTTTTTCTCCCTATGAATTGGTTTATGGTAAAAATGTTGTTTTTCCTGTGGAATTTGAAATTAAAACTCTAAGAACTGCTTTAGCTGTTAATCTTGATTTGACTGATGTGCAGACAACTAGGTTGCAGCAGCTTTTTGAATTGGATGAAAAGAGATTAGATGCCATTCACCAAACAACCATGATTCAACAAGAGAGAATGAAGTGGCATGAGAAAATTATCAAACACAAGCAGTTCCAAAAAGGTAATTGGGCCTTATTGTATGACTCTCGGTTTGAGAATTTTCAGGGTAAGCTATGAACACGTTGGCTGGGACCATATGAAGTAGATGCTGTTTTTCCTAATGGAACAGTAAGACTTCTAACTATTGATGATTCTAAAACACCTCTACTAGTCAATGGTCATAGGCTTCTTTTGTACCAGCGCCCTATTTCTAAAGAGACTTCAAGACTGCTTGCATGACTGATACACACTATCTTTTTCTAGGGGAGTCTTCTGCTCCTCACAGCATTTAATTTTCTGCACTGTATTTTTAGTATTAGATTAGATTAGATTTAGAAACTAATAATCCCTGTCAAGGGTTGGCATATTACAATTGAATTTTGCAGATTCTAGAAAAGCTTATTAAGGAGGACAGATTCATCATAAGAAGATCTGAAGCTTCAATCACAGAAGCTCGTTCCCTTCATTTTACCCCATTTCCTAGCAATATCCCTTCATCCCATTTCTACATTATTTCCCTTTTCCATTTTTCCCACTTCTACCATTCCTGAAATATCACCCTTCAGCTAGTATTCCCTGTTCCCTACTGCTAAAATTATCCCTCAGAAAATATTTCCCCCACTTGTTTTAAACCCAAGTCATTATATCCCATTTTCCTGATTTTCCCCTTGCTGAAACACCAGTTTCAGCAACATGTCATTCATTTTTCCGTTGCGGAAACACCAGTTTCAGCAACCTGTCATTTATCCTTTCATCATTAAAACATCATTTCTTTCCTCTGCTATACAAGCTTTTCAGTTCTCCACTTTTACTCTTCAGATCCTTTGGGTGAAAATTACTCAGCACTGAGCAGATCCTGATATGCTCCTGTTCTACATTTCAGAGAAATATACAGATTCTTCCATTAATATCAAGCCATTATGAAGCACTCTATACTTCGAATTTTAAAGACAAAGGTAAAAATATAAGGTATGCGGTTTTTATGTAATGCAGTTAAATAATATTTTAAAGAGAGGATCTTGCTCATAATGATTATAATCTCCACACGCCTAAACATCATTGCACCATACATAAGGGGGGGGGGGAATTTCGAAAACTGAATCATCATTTCACATCATCCAATCCTCCGTCATTCTTCATATCCATTTCCGCCGTCATTGAGACTCCATATCCTCTGTTGCAACAATTAGCTTGACCAAAGCCTGTGTTTCTGTTCTTTGCGCCTCTGCATGTGACTCAAGCTAGTAGTTATGGGAGGGTCGGCTATCAGACACGAGCCTGGTTCGATAACTCTTCTTCAATTGTTCCCGGAGGCCTACCAAATTTTTCAACAAGCAGGATGGACAACATACTTCGAAAGGTTAGGAGAATTTGATCAGCAGCAAGTTTTAGAGTTCGCACAGAATCTTCAGGGGAATTATTCAGTGGTTCAAGGGGTCCGCATTTCAGTTACAGAGGAGGACATAGCTCAAGTTTCAGGTTTTCCGGTTATAGGGACTCGCTGGTTCAGTAGGAAGCAAGTTATTTTAAATGCACAACAAGATTTTCTCCTTCCAGAAGAACCGGTTGAACTTAAAGGCCGCGGAATAAGTCTGCATTCACTTCCTCGACCATGGCCAACAGTAGCAGAATTCATCAAGCATTACTTGACATGCGAAGGGCGTTACCAGGTAGTCTACCAACACGACTTCGTTTTGATGAATCATTTAAGGAATGGTCGATTAGTTAATATTCCCTATTATCTGCTTGGTTGTATCAAAAACATGTCATATTATTGCAGACGGGTTAAATTCCCATTGTTATCCCTTACCCATCATCGTTTATGCCAATTATTAATTCAGAGGGGTTTTGCTCAGCAAAAACCCCCTCTGAATAATCCACTCCTCATTCCCCAGCAGGCCGAAATTCCCCAGCAAGCCGAAATTCCCCAACAAGCCGGAAGTTCCCAAGAAACTCCTGAGAGTCCTTATGAAGGGCAACTGGACGATATCCCAGACTCCCCAGTAATTCCATCCTCAGAGCCAGTTGACCTACCCCCAAGTTCGTCCCACTTAGTAGAGTCACCCCTTCCCACTATTCCTATCCCTAGCGATGACTCTCCAACACCCCCACCTACTTATAAAAGAAAGAGAAGAACCCCAACAGTCTCTGTCTCAAAACGATGAACAAGGGCCAAATTCCAAATTTTCACTTCTTCTGAAAGCCCTTCCCCCAGAAAAGAATCTTCCCCTACAAAGAAAAGGAAAGACAATGACTTCTCTGCTTTCCTACCAAAAAGGAAGATGAAAATGACTGTTGAAATAGGAGTTACTCCCATTTCCCCAGACCCCGCCACTATCTTGTTAAAACTTCAATCCTCACCTCCATTCCAAATTCCCCAACCCGTCTCATTCGATGGCACTTCCACACAAGAACCAGTGCCCTGGGATAACATGACATCGTTTATGGCTCAAACAGTGACTGCCACACAAGAACCAGTCATTTACCCAGAGGCTGAAACACAAGAACCAACCACTGTGGTACAAGAATCATACACCAAGCATGATAATACAGGGAAACCAGCTGTAGCTGCTCCACAAGAACCAGCTACAGCTGCGGATCAGCAGGCAACCCCAGCAGAATCAACCAGCACATAGGGTTCACACACTATGGTATCTTTATTGGAGGAAAATGAGTTTTTGAAATCAGAACTAGAGGCCTATAAGAATGAACTAATCATGGCACGAGAAGCCTTTGATAGAGAATTGAATCTCTACATGCTAGCACACACAGCATCAGTACAAAATAAGAATCCATGTAGAGAATACATGTGCCATGAGTGTGGTAATATTTACCAATAGGCAGGATATAAAGTAGTCAAAATTCAGGTATCTGAGGCATCTACATCAGCTGCAATTAAAGAAGAACACCCTAGTGCTCCATAAGAACCAGTAGGGCTCTCAAAAAGTCTGGAAAAAGAAATTAAACCACAGATATCTCGCCCTGTGCTAGTCAACTCAGCCACTCAAACAATGCCCCAACCACAGATATCTAGCCCTGAGTTAGTCAGTTCAGCCACTCAGACAATGCCCCAACCTAGCACTTCTAATTCCGGGACACAGACCCTGCCATGGAACCAATTAGAACTTATGAATAACTGGAAGAAACAATATGCTGTAGATCAAGATAAAATATTACAGCAGCATAAGTTAGCATGGCAGAATCACATGTATGCCAACTGGGATATTTGGGAACAGACATTGCAACAGCTCAGGGATTCCAAGAAAGAAGTCAAGGAATCAAGGGAAAATTTGGTTTTGATGTTTTCATTAGTGCAAAAGTTGATGGCTACCCGAAAACCCTCTGTGAATTATTCTCTCTTCCTCTTTGAACGTTTGGTTTATTTTCAATTGAAGGCAATAAAGGATGGCAGACCTCATGAATTGCTTACTGCGGATCAATTTGTTAAGACTTTTGCTGAAGCCCCTGAAAGTGACCAACATTTGTTGTGTGAACTTTATCTCCATAATGAGGCCATACCTGAGAATAGAAGAGTCAATCTCACTCCAATTGTAGGTGATGTACAAATAAGGGCATTTGTTTCATTCCTGGCCAATCAGCTCACCTGGAAAACTGTGTTTACTGCAAGTAGTCATAATGAGGAGAATAGGCTCCTTTGGATTAGACCGGAACCTTTAAGTCCGGCCATGTTTGTAGCACACTATCACCAATTCTTGCGGAAGCCAGGAATGCATAGGTACATACAACAACTACAGGCTTCAACACTTATAAAGTGTCAACAACAAATCAGAGAAAAGGAGGCTGCTGCATTGAAGGAAAACACTATGTTTTGGAAGCAGTCATGTAAGGAAAGACAAGACTATCACCCTTTTAGCCCTGATGATCTTCAAGCTGCACTTTCCAGGGTACCTAATTATATCAGATGTATTCAGCATTGTGGAGAAAACTGGATTGGTTACCATTTTCATTTTCCAATTCTATGGATGCCTTCAGAAAAATATCAGTGTCATTATCAATTGGCTGATAGAGATGAAGCTGTAGCATGGCTGCAATTGCAGAACAATCGAGGATTTCGAGCCCCGACAGAAGCCACCTTCTCCAGCTACTGCTTGAGCAACTTGCATTCCCAGAATCAGTACTCAGACTCTGACTCAGACTAGGAGTTGCCTGAGGACATACAACACTTTCAGCTAGGGGGGATGTTAGGACCTCACTATGTATCATTTTTACTATATATGTTGACACCACCTTACCTTTATAACCATGTTTAAAAAGGATTCCATCATCATTTTCATTCACTTTATCCAAAGGTATATAAAATCCTCTTCTTTACTATATGTTTAATCTGTTTACATATAATTCCATATTACTCTTATATTTCATCATTAATCGAAGTAGATTATTGCTAACATAAGTCTAAAATATCGCAGATAAGTTATATGCTGTGCTGGAACAATCGGCCGTTGCTGAAACAGTCGACTTCGTTGCTGAAACAGTCGACTCCGTTGCTGAAACAGCCAGCAGACACGCAAATTCCGTCACTATCCGTAATTTGCGATTCTGGAAGAGTATTTTTTGGAACAATGGCAACAACATGAAGACGTGGTTACACGGATTATTCTGAAGATAGTACTCTTTTTGTATCTGTTGTAACAATATCTTTTTATGGAAGAACAGAATAGCCTGTTTTAAGAAAGAAGAACAGATTTGGGATAAACGTAGATTTGCTCTCATGTAATTGTAAGAGATGTCTCCTCTTTAAAAATAGGAGACATCATCATTAGAGGAGAGTTTGAGTTTGAAAGCTACAGGAGAACATTGTGTTTGAGAGACTGGAGCTAGACTCCATTTGTAATGTATCATTTCTTTTGACAGATGAATAAAATTTCCTTTTGAGCGCTCCAATTTAATTCTTTCCCTGGGGAATCTTGTGAGAGGGAAAGGGCCCACCTTCCTCACAAGATTCACCCGAATGTTCCTGTAGTTTGTTAGATTTCTTTATGATATTCGCACTTTACTTTAATTCTGTCTGCTGAAACACCAGTTACACAGTTCTGTAGTTTAATGAGCATTCTGTTTCTTTAACGCTGCATGTGTTTGGTACATTCATTCTTAAGAAGTTGAGAGATCTCTTTTTGTTATTTGTTTGAATGTATGATTGATACTGAGAAGCAGGTACTAAAGATTCCTGTACAAAGGAATAGGGTCCTGTTCCCAGTGATTGCCTTTCTTTTCCCTGCAGTGTGATTAGAAACAGGAGACAGGTGCTGAAGGTTCCTGTTCATGGGAATAGGGTCCTGTTCTCTTGAGTTTATCTTTTCTACAGAGTAATTAGTGTCAGGCAGCAGGTGCTGAAGTTCCTATATAAAGGAATAGAGTCTTGTTCCCTGTTATGGTTGATTGGTTTCCTTCCCTGCAGATTGATTCCCCTTTAATTGGATTCTTAACTGCAATATAGGAATTAATTCTGCTATAACATAAGTAACTTCAGCTTTGATTAAACAGGGTGTGAATAATTAGATTTGTATGATTAATAATTGTGTGGATTTTCACTACAACATTGTTTTTGCTTTTGAAATTGAGCATATCCAGTGTGTGGTTGTCTTTGGAATAAACAAAATTCCTCGGGTTGACAATTTATGTGGAGCTTGAATTGTAAAAACAATTAAAGCGACCAACACTTGTGAAGGTATATTTTTTGGGTACATATCTTTAATTCGATCTGTAATCTTTAACTCACCATAACTTTTTATTGCATTCCTAGAATGCGGGTATATGGAAACAACTACAAAATTGTTTTTTCGGCCTTCCTCAAAGTGCATGTATGAAAAAATATTTGCCTACAAGTATGAAAATGTAAAAAAAACAATATCTATTGAATGAAAGAACAAAGATATTATATCTGCAGAGGTTGAATCAATCCATTGTACACAATTAAACAAACAAGTCTACGGGTCTGGATTCCCTAAACCTTGTTCGAAATATAATTTGATGTAAAGTATATATTCTAATGGGATATTTATGGGTATTCATGTCCTAAACTCTCTATATGTCTATCTAAACCTTTCTAAACGTGTTCTGCAAATACTAATTTTTATAAATAAAATCCCCATCTAACTGATATAAAGGTATAAATTCTTTAAATATCTAACTTTTATAAAGAAGATATAATATATATAAATAAGAGCAGTGAGTTTTCCCCATACTTGGGCTCTAAATACTAATAAAAAGGTAGTGAGGTTTCTCGATCAAAAAGAAAATATAACACATTGTTTTCAATTCTTTGAGGAAAAGTGATATCTAAGAATCAAACAAGCTCTTATGTACAACATGAATCAACCATATTTAACCATTTCAATCCATTGTACATAATTCAACAACTTTTAGAACATATTCCTTTTAGGATTGGTCTACCTGGATATGAGGACGATAGTCGATGAGGATGAGGCAGGCCGCAACGACATCAAAAAGTAGCAAGCATGTCGCAACAAAAAACGTCAATAGGAAGGCTGCAACAATAGAAAATGATAGCAGTAAGGCCAAAATGACAACAAATTTCAACATAGAGGCCGCAAAAAGGATAGAGATTATTGAACCCGTGAACAAATAAACAGAAAAAAAATTGAAACTGACATAAATACAAAGGAAAAAAAGAAACACAGGTAGCAGGTTCTCACCTCCTCACCCCTGCATCAGCAAATACCAGCGCAATGACCCCTGCAACTGCAAACAAAACTGCAAAGACTAAAAAATTAGATAATGGTAACAACCAAATGGTAACAATCCCAAAACCTCTTGAGATCTATGGAAGGATATATTTATAAGAAAAATTTTGGTCGAATTATGTTCAGAAGTGCGACGGAACTAATAGTGCGGTCGAAATAATAGTTCGGCCGAACTTCGGTTGTTGGTTTTACCATCTTCGACCAAAAATATGTTTACACACTCCATCAATACACCATCAATGTCAACAGCAGAATGATTTCGGTCGAACTAATTTAAAAATTTTGGCCGAACTTTCTAATAGTTTGGTTAAAATTTTATAAAATTTTGGCCGAACTATTGGAAAAATGAATTTTCCACCCACGTTTCTCACAAAAATGTAACCCGCCTTCTCGTTTTTACCTATATCCTATAATAGATCTATGATAAATTAAAAAAGATACAGGCTTGTTGGAAATGATACCTTCAATTTCAATAATGGTTGGTTGATGTTCAGCTTGTCGGTCTTCTAATGTTTCGCTGATTTAGGGATTGCTTATGGCGACATTGCTCACCATGGTTTCCTCATGAACTGCTTGAATATTTTGAACAACACGAGGGTTGTGTGGCTAGTCCCGCAACATGTGAGGTTATCCACACCCCCATCACTTTAGTGGTTCCTTTGGTTTTACCACTGCATCTGGTTTGTTTTTCCCTTCCATGGGGTTGGATCCTCTATGAGAATGGGTTGGCTGATTTTCCCCACCCTTAATGAATTTTTCTGGTGGTGCTTTTTGCAAAAATTTTCAGATAGGTTGGTTTAGGTATTATTGATCCTGTTTCAGCCTTCCCTTTCAACTTATTCTGCCAGTTTTTCAAGTTGTCATTCTGACCATTAAATTTCTGATAGCACCGTCAAGATTTTCTAACATATTCATCCATATTCTTCGGGTTATAAAACTAAATTCTTTCTTTGTATATCATGGGTAAGAAATTTAAAAATCTTTGTACTTTCTCTTTTTCTTCTATTATGTAATGAACACAGCGAAGTAAATTTGTGAACTTTGTTACAAATTCATCTATGGTGATCTGCCCTAGCCTTAGCTCATGAAATTCCTTATATTTGTCATCATAATACCTTTCACTGAGGCATCAAGATTTAAACTTCTCCTGGAATTCTTCTCCTGAGACTGTCTTTTCATCCAATAAGTGTATACTTTTGGTCTTTTCCCACCAGAGTGTGGCTTTACCTTGCAATTGGTAAATTTCCAGCCTTGCCTTCAGACTTCTTCCATACTCATATGCTCGAAAATATCTCACCATATTTAGGAGTCAGGCTTCTGCATCCTCTACCTTTTCTCCTTCCAATGTCGAAGCCTTTACCTTGCGGAATTCTGCCTGCAACTCCTTCATCCTTTTGGATTTAGAGTCTTCTTTTCCAGACTCTTCCCCACTCTCAGACTTCTATGAGTTTGTTTCAATTTATTTTATTTTCAATACATCTCGTTCTTCGTCTTGATGATTAGATTTAGAGGTTAATTCTCTTATCAACCTCTCTTGTTCATTGCTATCTTGCAGTAAACGTTCATTGTTGTTCCTTAGCTGAACCTTTTCTTGCTGAAAATGTTTGATAATTTCTTGTATCTAGGTGTTGGAATCTAAATGAATATCCACCTCACCCACTTCCACGTACAATTCTTCTCTATCTGACATGAAAATAGTTGTAATTTTGTATGAACCTTATATCTAATGCATATTAAACCATTAGAATTAATAAACCACAATACGCAACTTTTCATTTTTGTAAAAGAATTTTTAACTATATAATTAAAATTTCTAGATAGTAGAATATTTAGTATTTGGGTCAATAAGCCCAGTATTTTAACTTGTGCTCTGGTACCACTTTTCATGCTCCCAATTTTATTTCTTTTCACTCTTCTTAATTAATGATCGACAACCCTCATCAACCATATTAACATCTTAACTAAATTTGATATTTAATTAAGGTTGGAGGATTCATATTTCTCAAGTTAACATCATATACACTAAGGTTATAATGGTTTCCTAACCACTACACCTCTAAGTGTTGTCCTTAGCTATAGTCCTTAGTGATTTTGGTACTTACTAAGTTTGAACAACTCCTAACTCTTTATTGACTTACCTGCACTACCTATAGTTTAATACTTTTACCATATAATTACCTATATCAACTCTACCTATACTCTATACCCTTACTCCAAATATTCAATATACATATAGTCCTCCTATGGTTTGAAAAGAAGGCCTGGAAATTATATTCTTCCCTACTACCATAGTCATATAGATATATTATGTCTTGAACTAAGGCTCAACATATACCTCATTACGCATTTAATTAATTGTCCCTCCCTCATGACGTGTCTCATCTAGACCTCATCATTTGTCAAAGGCCATGTGCTAGCCTATCCTCCTCACATGTCTTTCACCATTATCGATGCCATGGAGGGATGGCTGAGATCGATGGGAGGAAGATCTATGGTCCAAAATCATAACGAAAACCCTAAGGGTTTACTTGACCTATCTTTTATCATTCCAACCATTTCACTCATATAGTTGCGACTATTAGGGCTTGAGGGATTTATGCCTCCATTAATGCAAACATGCACATCAAATCCATGGTGCCATGATAGCTCGAAACCACCACGATGTCATCTCTCTATCTCAATGGTATGTTGGTTGTGGGAATATGTAGCTGCGCAGAGCATTTCTTCGTCATTTGGCTCATAGGTAAGGGTTTACAGTGAGTTTTGAGTGTTTTATTCTGGCATGAAATGTACGATTGTATTGGTTCTTAAATATTTCAGATTGACTAATGATTTTTGTTTTTATCATTGTAGAGAAATCCCATAGCATGGTCAACCTTGGCATTAAAATCTCAAGTAACCTCTATTATTTGTTTATACACTATTATGAATCTATGTTTTTTGTTCGATTTTAAATGACGATCTTGCCATGGGGTTTTTATCCTACGTAGGGAAATAACCCTCTATCTTCACTACGTGGTCACTTGGGAAATGTCCTTCGCCCTTGTCCCAACATTACAAGTGAAATATTTTGGCATTTAATGCGGTAATCCCCTGACCCTTTCTTTAGCACAAATTTAATCTTATTTATGCATTCTAGTTCTATGTTTAGATAATTTATGTAGTGTTCAAGTTCTAGTTTAATTATATCCACCCATAAAATTTTGGGTTGGTATCTATGAATTTTAATAGTTTTTTATTATATTCCATCCTTCCCATAGGATTTATGGTTTTAATTCGTGGATATTTGGATATGATAAGAAAATGATTGGATAATCTCCATTCTATCCTTTTGATTTTTGGGTTCGATTTCAGTATAGTTGATATGTTAACCAGAACATTAGAAATCTCTATTCTATCATTTGAATATGGGTCTTATTATATTTTCATTTCATATATTTACTAGAGAATTTGATAGTCGTTCTACCCTTTAAGTTTTGGGTTTGGTCACTAGGTCTTCGATATGCTATTTTACCCATTCAAATTGTTAACACAGGGTATTTGCAATCCTTTGTCACTTTAAATTTTGATATTTCATTTAGAATCTCATTATGTTTGTAACAAAAATTGCGAATGGGGTTTTACCTTCTTCTATTCTTTGGAAATACGTAGGCAATCTCGATTTTTTCCCCTTAAGGTTCGATGCTAATTTGTATAGAAATTTGGGTTCCTCATTAGAGGTTTTGTACAAACCTTGTTACCTCTATATGGTTATGATTTTGGTATTTATATTCATTTAATTAGGATTACACATTTTTCTCTCTATGCAAATAATTTGGATTGGTGTTTGAGTTTGAAATGTTGGGTTTTTTCCTCCCAGGTTGAACCATCTCTCCGGATTCATAATTTGAATTCGATAAGAAATGACAACAATCCTTGTGTTCCTCCTGCCACAGGTAGTTCCTCTACCTTGGGAGACTTCTGGGTTTCTAATTTGTTCGTTTTCATATTCACTTGCTAGAGAATTCCTTCACTCACAACGTTTTTTTGTATGCATAGGTGGTTTCCATCCTCGTCATGACTGCGTGATTTAGGTAGGGAATCTCTCTATCCTTACGTAGTGCCATTTTTTTATATCATGTTTTTCTACACCTTTCTCTAATTTCATGTTTCGATCCCTTGTAGTTATGACGATTGGTTCTAGGTCCGTGTTAAATTCGTTGTTCCATCATGGCTCATTCTTACCAACTGCATGCTTTCCGAGCTTGGTAGCATGTTTTTTCTTCCATGTCTCTCCTTCTGGAAAGGATTTGAGGTTATATGAATTTACGAAAAAGCTACTATATCTTATATGTTCTAGTGACACTGCCATGGATGGCCTCTGAGTTTTCATAAACATTTGTAATATGTTTTCTTATTTATAATACAATCTTACACATGTGACTGTGTAAAATTAAGGATGCACAATGTTACTTTTGCGTATCTAGACAATTTGATATGTATTCTGGATTCAAATTACATTTCCTTGTATTTTTCTAAGATGGATGTGTATGCATCTCGAGTCAGACTCTCATGCTATATTAATGAAATTATCAATTTTCATCTTTCCTAGAAATACCTCCAGATGTTATGTGACGTCATTTCTCTTTGATATTGTTTGTCGTATTTACTAAAATCTAATGATTCACTTCTGTTTTATAATAGGAATCTATTCCTTCAGTTTTCTATTAAATATTAAATCCATATGTTTGTTTATTCTTAAATTAAAATCATAGCTTCTTTCTATGCTAGATCATGCATTTAGTTCTTTTTGTTGCCATAGTAGCCAACCATATTTTGCTTAAGAATTCAATTACAGATTACTTTGTAATTATCATAGTTTCTTAAAGTAGCATTCTCAGTTTTGATTTATTCTTTCTAGAGAATATAAATAATATCATTTTTCAATTGCCAGATTCATCTTAGCTTAGCTTCTAAGTTTCATTCCAGTAATAGATTTATTTTAATATGTCCTAACACCAAGGTAGTTCCATGTACCTAACTAACCTTTTTCGCTCAAGGTAGTGTGGTGGTAATTAGTAGTTAAATTAATGATTAATGGTCAGAGTATTTTTCCAAAGACATTGATTTTTATCCCTTGTATTTGTTATAAAGGATATCATATTTTTACTTCAATACATATATGAATATATATTGAATTTACCACCTCTTCATAAACCTACTTGGTTTTATACTTATATATATGTGTGTGTGTGTGTGTAGAGTATATTAATATATTGTACATAATTCAATTTTACATAGTATTGATAGACCATACAAGAACTAACATACATAACCATCCCACCCTTGTTCAATATAAAATTGATTAATTACTTCAAATCAGAATTTGTCTATTAAAATTAGTTATGATACATCTAATCATTACTAAAAACACACGAATTTCAATGCAAATATTAATGCATGTTGCATACCAACCACAAGCTTCTCCTCAGAGCTCTCCCCTGAGTAGATATCATTTTTCCCCAGTGTTGACAACCTCTTGTCACACTACTGATGGCACTTTTAAGACAACTTTCCCCAAGAATTTTCCATAGGGGCGTCTCGTTATTCTGGGTTGTTGTTTCCCATAACCTACGCTTTTAATTTTTTTTTCCACAAAATTTTGTTTTAAATCTCGCTTTTCCTCAAAGTTGTTTTTTCTTACCTCTTCCCAGTAACTTTCCTCTTTACCAGGGATTTTTTTTAGATATTTTCTTCTATCTAATTTAATTTTTATTTTTATTTATCTCCAAAGGATTTTTTTGGAGAATTTGGGAAAGTATGAAATTATATCCTATCCTCATGGATAAGAATTTCCAGATCTCTCTATTACTTTGTCTTTCAAAAATTGATACAATTATCATAAATAATTATTAATTAGAATTTAATAATTCCTCGAACACTATAATTTTTCCATAGGTCCACATAGTTATTGTCCTATGTACATAAAACATAATACATGTAAATTAGGGGTATTACTTACGGTAAGACATAGGGTATAGGTTGATTTATTATAGGTTAGGGTTATGCTTAATTATTTCATTGGAAAAAAAAGACAACTAGAACAAGACCAACATCTCCACAAATAATTAGTAGAAGACTGTATTTGTTCACAATTAACAATAGAAAGTGTAGTGGTGGTTTTGGTGCACAAGTGTACCAATCCATCGGTGGTTAGGAGGAGTGGTTGCTACCTCCAAGCTATGGTCACAGGTAGAAAAAATGGTTAGCAGGTTAGTGAACACATGGTGATCAATATAAAACATAGTAAATTATGGAATGTAGTATGCATATAAGGACAAAAAAACTACTAAACTAAAACCAAAAAAAAAATCTCACAAGGAGTCAAACGTAACAATATTGCAAACTATGGAATCGAAGTCCCCACTTATTGCACGTTGTTAGAAAGAAATATTCTACGTTACACTCTTGCCAAAGGACCCTTAGAGCTATGGAGTTCTAATACCTAGTGCAAGGAAATTTTTATCCTTTAGCTGATGTGGCAAGGTCTCTCTCTCTATTCCAAAGGATTGAAGTTGTTGGGTGGCCAACAACCAGATCCTCACTCTCGTGCTGATCTCGATTTCAAATTGCTAGTTTTCTCATGAGAAATTTGGCCAACATAACAATGTGCTCTAATTTTGTTCATCTCTTGGTGGGCATTTATAGGTGAATTCAAATTCTCCATCCCTCTCTTGGTACATTGGTGGATGGTGACTCAAGAGAGAGGTTTGATTCCTTTTTGTGCCAGTTGATTCCTTTGTGTGCTCACTTGAGGTCCCAAGGTGGCTTAAGTGGCTATCCTTAGGCGTCCTCAAGTTGAGGATAATTTCTTGAAGTGTTTCAAGTGGTCGCGTACAATGACTTTTGCCACTCCCAATATTGTGTGAGGTTTTTAGGAAAAGCAATACAGACCAGCGCGCCTATCAAAGGAAAATGCGTTCAAGGCCCATTTTACATGTGTTTCAGGTGCGCAATTAGATTTTTTCCTATTGACCTTACAGATCTTTTAAATTTCTTAGATCTTGTAATGTTCCTCGACCCTGTAAATCCTTCTGCCTGATATTTAATGATGTCATCATTGCTTGTTTGATTTTCCAGTGATAATAGTTTCCCCCTAATGTGTGATGTCTAGGAAGAACTATATAGCAAAAATACATTATAGCATATTTATTTTGTACTGTGTGGAGAGAGAGAGAGAGACCCGCGTACAGTTGAAGGTTGGAAACCCCTTACAGTGGGTAGAAGAGTGACCATGTTCTATCGAAAACTGACAAGAAATAGTATAATATAATAAATACAATTTTTGTATGAGATGGGCATGTCCCATGCTCGTGATTCTTTGGCTAGCTAAAAAAATCTATTTGACAAATAAAGCTTCTATCTATGTCACTGATATGACAGTGATATGCTGATTTGGTTGATGATGATGATTGTTGACGCCCTCAGGGGCATTTTTTCTTTGAAAATAGGTGGAATGTGGTGCCCACGTGCGTAATTTTGGTTTGGCATATAGATTCTTTTTTTACGTATGGGTGTATGACTAGGACCTTCTCGTGTAAACATTGTTGAAATAGATACTTATAATCACATGGATCTTCGATGAATTTGAGCAATGTTCAATGGTTGTAAAGTATGATACTATATTGACATGAAAGCTTGTGTCATGGTCAAATTTTAGGAGGATCGATGACATTTGTGGGAAATTATGATTCCCACAGTGCCACCTGAGGATTCCCCTATTGTGGTGAGAAGCCATCCAAGGTACTAATTCCTTTTTGGAGAATTGGTGTTCAAGTCAAGAAAAAGGAAACCTCAACGAAATGAGAGAGTCATTGATGCAAGGGAACATGGTATCGGTTTTGACAGGTTTAACATATGCATGATGGTGAGGGGTGGCTGAAAAATTATGATGGGAATTCAATAGCCCAAGGTTGGAGCATAAAAAAGAAGCTTGGCGAAAGTGATAACTATTTATGACGAGGAAATCACTCAAGCATGTAGAACATCCAGGGAAGATATATGTTTGTTATGAATGTCATGGTGGCTTTGCGTGAAAGGTGTGATGGTCTGAATAAGGTGACTAGGGGGTACTACCATGGAATAAAAATGGATGTATAAGTGGGGGAGCATTCTCCGTTTGGGATCATTGTACACTTACCAAAATAATGTAACAATGGGATTGGATTTGTAAAAAAAATAGAGAAGGGTGCTTGAAAACATGAAAATTTTTGCTCACTGATGATGTGAGGAGGGTGTTTTGTTAAGGGTAGGGGCCCCATTAGTTGTTATCCTGTGCGGGGCTGATGAAGTAGATGGGAAATATCATAGATGGGTTATGCTGATGGGGGGATGATAGGCCAAATGAAAGATGTAGTGGCGCATATTCGATCTTCTTACAAAAAATGGTACAACAGGAAAGAGTTTTTATTTCGGTATGATAAATGTTTGCTTGATGCATGGTGGGTGATTGAGCATGAAGTGCTTCCCGAACTGATATGGTATGGGCATGGGGTCATGATTTTGTGATGTATGGTCTAGTTTGGGTGACAAGAGCCATGGAGGGGAGGCTCTACTGACCAAAAAGGATTTTTATCATGTGCAATGTTGGGAGATGATAAACTTGGTTGGGTGAATAGAAGATAAGAGAGCTCATAGCTTTCGGCACTGAAAATTTCTTTTTTCGGAGGTGTGAATGTGTGGAGCCTCTATTAGGTGTTATGAGGTGTTGATCACTTTGTTTCTTTCGATTCTAAAATTAGGCCCTCTAAGCTCTCAGTATGGTCCTCCAAATAATCTAAAAAGGGTGACACATATGCCAATATAGCTCATTTCAGCTCAGTTGTGACATTTGAGTGTTTTTTAGAGTGAGAGGTCAGAGGAAATTGCAGAGAGTTTCTTGCTGTTGCAGTCATCTTGTGCACCCGGTATTCGCACAATTAGAGCCATGTAGGCCCCATAATGTCCCACATTTTAATTTTTCAGCATGACTGGGTCAGGTTCCGTACAAACTAGGTTTGTACAGAACCGAAACCAATTTTTACCTTGACTATTGTTGTGTAAAATTAATTGCTTAATAAAAACTAATCACCTAATCATTAATTATCAATCTAAGGAACTTTTTTATGTTTCAAGGAAATCGGAAAAATATATGCATAAAAACTACCAGCAACTAACATTGTTACTAGATAATTTTGTTATAAACTATCAAGTTCATTCGAGAAGAAATTAAATGTAAGACTTGAAAAACAATAGTAAATCTTAAAAATAGAGAGTAAATGACAGGAAAATAATTATGCTAATCACACAACTTGAATCAATACTAAATTAAATCACATATTGCTGAATTGTAATTTTAATCTACTGCACTCAATATAATTCAAATTCTAATCTAGAGCACTGAATTAAATGAGATCTAGAAATTGTAAGAAATAACAATATGGAAAATGCAACAAACAACAAATTACTTATATGAAATCAAATCTACATTAAGGAATGATAATTGAAATTCAAATAAACAAGCACACAACTAAAACACCTTATATTTCCAAGGCAACACCTCGTCTAAGGTAGTGGAACCAAATGCCCAAGGCTCAGTTATGCCTTGAGAAATAATTCAAATAAGGTTAAAAGTAGCAGATGTAGAACTCAATGGATAGCTTCCCTGATTAAAATATATCAGGGAAATAATACATCAGAATGAATGAATAATTACATTAGAATGAAGTGACAACAAATTTTATTTACAAAATTATTTCCATTATAATTTTCGATTGATTACATAATCTCAAAAAAAAATATCATATCTGAAATATCTTCCCATCATCATTCAACATGAACAAGTCGAATATGGTATTGTACTTGGAAGAATTTGCAAAATGGCCACAATAAAAAATCTAGGAAAATCATCTTCAAAGAATGTTTTGTTTCTCTTAATAAAGACAAAATTTTGGAAAATTGTTCAAAGTAAAACTAATTTGGTCTATTTGGCACAAAACCCATGTCTCTAGTTTTCACGATTCATCTTCATTTCTCTGAAAAATCCAATGCAAAACTTTCACTTCTTATTCCAGCAAATTTCTGAGTTGAAATATTTGATTATAAGATGAAAATCAAATTTGAATTCTAGAAAGGTTTTGGAGGCTAAAATCGTGAGTAATGTTATATAAAATCCATTAATAAACCATCATTTGAAAAATAATGCATAATAATATTCAATTTAATAAAAATAAAGGAGAAAAGGTAGTATTTATCCAGAAGAGCATAAATAATTATAAAATAGAATTATGTGATAAATTGTGATAAACTATGATGAATGACGTGATAAAGGATGATAGAAATGGATGAAATAGACATTAAATAGTGATAATAATAATGACATATTTTTGGCCCAACATACCACAAACTGAATATGTTGCATATCCTCATGCAACCCAAATCCTTTGTATAAACCAAGATGTAACACAATAATCAAAATGTTCACCCCAAGTCATTATATTGCTAGAACAAATGACTTATTTCTAAAATGACTTGTGAGTACCAAAAGAAATCATATGATGGTAATCCGAGATACCAAATTATGATAACAACAATAACTACCAAACTTCCATTAAAATGAGTCCTTTTAAAGCTTTGTATGGAAAAAAATGTAAGATACCACTTAACGAGGTCAACTAGAATATATATTTATATTGGGACCATATGCTTGGCATGAAATGAAATAGGTAGTGTGAATTATTAAACATAATATAAAAATGCACAAGAGAGGAAAAAACGTTACGCAGATAAGAACATAATTCATAAAGAAATTATCATTAGAGACGATGTCTACTTATGAGTAAAACGCAAGAAAAGTGTTCTTAGAACCAGAACTTATGGAATGTTGGCACCACGGTTTTATGAGCCTTTCGAAATATTAGGCAGAGTTGGTCCAGTAACATACCATCTGGCTCTGCCCAGTCATATTTAAGATTATAATGTTTTTCATGTATCCTTATCAAAAACGTATATCCATAATAAATCTCATGTGATTGATTGGAATTTGATATCGGAGGCACCCAAAGGATACTTTATGCTAGAGACACTCTATATCTTGGATAAAAAATAGACCGTGCTCCAAAATCGAGTCGTCGGTCAAGTTAAAGTGTAGTGTAGGAACTTTACACATTAGGAAGCTACATCAGAACAAGAGGAAATTATGGTGGAGGCCTACCCAACATTGTTCAAAAATTGAGGCATTTGAGTAAAAAACACATAGTATGGTCTTATTTTTAAGAGGGGGAAGATGTAATACCCCCATGTTCCTATGTCAATATTCTTTGTTTAGAATGCATATTTTTAGTTGTGATGGCTACAAAGCCATAGTGAACCAAATTTGAAAAATTTATGGTGATGTAATAAATTTTAATAATAAAAATAAAGTGGAGATTTATTTGGGAAAAAATAATTGAGTTAACCAGGTCAGTATCAAAAACCGGAAACTAATGTGGATGGATAATATTAAGACAAACTTCCCTCAATTTACTCCTAAATATCTCTAGGGGTTGTTTGATTATATTTAATATGATTGGAAGAAAAAATATATTAAAGAACTTAGTGAGGAAAGAACACTATGTAAGGGTGAATAAAACTTCATGGGAGAAAAGGGTGGGATTTAATGGAAAAAGGAATATAATTTTTTCAAGAAATAAAAAATATCCTAGCCCATTGTGTTAGTCGATCCTAGAAAGCACAACACTACTAAGAAAATTTTTCTAGGGAAAGAAGGCATAAAAATACGTTTTCTAGAATCAGGAGAGGTTTTTTATTTTATGAGGGGGTGGAGGGGGGTAAGGATATCTCTACTCAGAGGGAACCAATGGAAAAGGTTCAAGGTTGGGTGGAAATTTTTTCATCCAAAACAGATCATGTTGACCTACAGTTAGAGATTCTGATTGATAATTTATTATTTTGCATAATTTTTTTGTTGTTGTTTATATTGGCAACTTTATTACCTATAATTTATGGTTACTTATTTAGATTAATATTTATTTATTTGTTTATTATCTCTCCTGAAAGCCACTCTCCTTGTTGTTGAGTTTTGGGAAAATTATATTTATAATTAGAAATAACGTAAGGTTGTTTAAATAGTTTTTCCATGAATATTTTTCTTTCTAGGTTTTTGGATCATGTTTTGGGGGAGAAATCACGAAGATTAGAGGTGGTTTTGAGGAAGCACCTCATTTCAAATTCACTGAATGGTGTAGTTATATATACTACAAAATCATTGCTACCAATATAATTTGTAACAATTAGTGGATGTATGCAGAGAAAACAAGAAAGTTAATGTATACCAAAGTAAATGTGTACTTGCATAAAAGAGGAAATTTATTACATTAGATAAACGATATCTGTGATTTATTCCACATAATTTTTTTTATTTTTGATTATATACTAATTTCCTTGAAGTAAAAAAATGGTGGAGTTTTTGGGTTAACTAAATTAATTCGTATAGTGAATTTTCCCATGTTTGTACCTATACATTTTATTTAATAGATTTTTTAATTCTATTAATTGTAGAACCACAATCTAGGCATTGTCTTTGTGATTCCATATTGTCCTATAATGGAATAGGAAATAGTATATGTGCTAAATATTCAAACTGAGAGAAAAAATGATTCTCGCTTGAGCTATTAAAATATATGGAAGAAAGCAAATTATATTTCCTGATCGGTAAATTGAAGATAGTTATTTAAATTATGAACCATTAAGTATTTGATTACCTTTGGCTAAATTATACATAGATACTTATTGAAAAAAAAGTTACATACAAAAAGACATGTGGTGAAAACTACATCGACGGTGAAGTCAAATATATCGACCGGTTAGGTTGCCTTAGAAGGTTTTACTCTACAAATTTTCTAGCATGGAGTTCCCTGTGCATCTATGTATCCTTAATAACCATAGGGAAAGCTTCGCACATAGGTTAGATTATGTTTCAATAAATGAAATTAAAATTTAATTTTTTGAATGAGATGATCTAACTAGGAGAAATGAAACTTCGACAGAATAAAAAAAATTGAGAAAAATGACTCAGAGATGGTTTCATTTCCTATGAAAGTGATTCAATATATATATATATATATATATATATATATATATATATATATGCTCCTTAGATGGAATGGAGGAACTATACTTTATTTTCTAAGAAATTAAAATGAGACTCCGCACAAAGCGACTATTCGAAAACACTGTGAAGTGAGTTGTACAATTAAAGCACTTGGATAAAGCACACCACTATAATAACTTTGATTATATTTTCACACAATTAGATACTACAAATGAAGCCATATTAAATATGTAATTATGTCAACCATAAGAAAATGCAGTGAATAATTTTAATACTAAATTGAAATTTCGGGAAAACAAGTAATAAAGGAGAAAGAACGTTTGTCTGAAAGATAAATTTTAATTAACCATAAAACTAGACATACATAGTACCGAGAAGTAAATTCAATCAAATTTTTTATTTTTTTTTATTATTATTATCAAATTTAGAAACATTCAATAAACATATAGATTTCATTCAAGGGAGTAATTTGTTTCTCTTGCCTTGATCTATGCAGTGACCAAATAATCACAAAATTGACAACAATAAAAACTCTAATTTCTACTTGTGTGGCTAAGTGTGCCACTAGAAAGATTGAACTGAGGAGAGAGCAAAGAAAAAATAGATATTATTATTCTTATGAATGCATGACCCCTTCAGGAAGCAGAAGTATTCAAAACCGACCACGGTGAATAGAAGTAAGCTAACAGGTTGAAGACAATGTTGACCTCTAACATAGAAACCTATGCATGTAGGAAATTTTATTACATGGAAAAGTAAAATCGACTATTAAAAAATATTGTTGACAGAATAGGGAAAAATAAATTACACAGAATGCAAATAGAATTTCTGGTAATTATGCAAGTTACCTGGTGAAGATGGCTTCCTAGTCAAAAACATTTTCTTTCCTTGAACATGATAACAAATAATAAGTGGTGTCAATGCTAGTACTACAATATTAGGAATTTCTAGAATATGCATGCGATATTTTTTGAATAATGGAATTCAGGGTACCTATACATGCATCAACGAAAGATCATCTCCACATGAAAAATATCAAAAATGTATCTTGAACCATGTCCAAAATAATCAAATTGTGAATGAGAAGTTGAAAAAAAAAACAAAAACCTATGTTTAATAATCCCTTATCATACAAAATCTTTCTTAGGGTTCTATTCAATGAGGTAAAGAAGTCTAGGCTCTTACCTATAAAAGAAAAAGAAGGAAACATTACTGAAAAACCCTTACTGGACAACAAAATCTTCATGGAAACAAACTGGGTTCATGTTCAGTCATCTTGAACCAAGGAAGAAAATAAAAACAATTTTTTTTTTAGAAACATGAACTCATTTATTATAAGAAAAAAGGATGGTTTTATGAGTTTTCTTACACATGGTAGGCGCAAGTGATAGTGTTCTTGAGAGGTATCCACAACGATCTGAACTGAAAAACTAGTTGGTACATGCGTCCACATTCTCATAGTGGCGTTACTGAGATTTGACAACAAAAATGGCAAAGAACTACCACATGGCACAACATGGAGCCTCTGTACTAGAATATGCAGTATAATTCATTCCAAAACAACCATTTGTTAAAGTTCTTTTGGTGCCACTTAGAAACACTAAGAATAATGGATTTCATCGAGGATGACAAAGAGAAGGTGGCCAGGATGGGTTACGGTTTGTGAGAGAGAAGGGTAAACCTTTAGATCCTTTCAATCCATCCTCACTATTCACCAAAATCCAATTTTGAGGGAGCCATGTGATGGGAAGAAGGTATTCGGTTAGTTGGCTCATGGGGATTGGCCACTCGACTCCCCATGTGTAGCACTTTCTACCTACTTTGATGTAATGAATGATGGAGTGTTTAATTCTAGTGTTGTGGTAACTAAACTTTAGGGACAAGGACTAAGAGATATGTATACATGCATCGCTTTACCAAGTTAAGGATATTCATCAACATATTATCACCTAATGACTATAATACTCTAAGGTAGTTAACAAATCAAATTTTCATAGGAAATCAACATTATACAAGAAAAACGATAATTAAAGAACACCATTGTCATTAAATGCTAGGTTGTTAAACTATATATAGTTTGGTCATCTCCTTGCTGCCAACAAGACCTCAAAAAACTCCCAAGTATGAGGAACATACTCATTCTATATTTTGATGAGTACACCAAAGACTAGTAGGACTTATATTTTACAACTTTAATACTCTAATATTAGGACTTATTGATTTTTTTACGTAAGGATGAGCCTAACATTCCCCCCCTCAATCATAAGTCCAAAGTAAGAGCCTAGTACTATCCCCAAGTCTTCATTCTGAAACTATTGAGGTTATCCTCAATTAACAAATGTTTGAAAAAATTCCAAAACTAGATGTCGAAAAACTCCAATATGAATAGAGCACACCAAGAGAAGTGAAGCAGCTGCAAGTCTGATACAACCCTAAAAATGATTCACAACTCAATCTAATGCCATGTTGAAATGAAAAAGGATCCATCTATCCTTTTATTGGTGCAATTAACATCAAGTGGAAAAAATAATGTTGACAAATGCTCTTAATCAACATCCCAATCGTTTTCCCAGTGGAACATTTCAATGCACATTTGAAAAATTTGTTGAAACTTTCAGGATGACAGCCGCCAATTCCCCCATTTATAGCTGAAAGGAGAGACCATAACCATATGTACCTTTTTTACACTCCCCCCTTTGATATGTAGGGGATTTTCATCCTTGTACTCCCTCTTTCAAGCTCATGAGAGTACCATCTTTTCGCTAATGGCTGAAATATTTGTCTTCATGTGAGATTTAATTCTACAGTAAAACTTATACAAGCATTTGATTGTCGATGACCACTTCCAAGGATAAATCCATGGATAATAAATATTTTATTTGGATGGTTGGTTTTTTTTTAAAATCTCTTTGATGAGTGATTTTTCTTTCCACTGTGGTGACAAGGATGGAGATCAGGACAGTGATCTTCTATATGTCGCATTCTTTGACAATGTTGACATTTTGGATTTTCTTAAAATTTTCCATTTCCTTCTGATGTTGCCTGATCAAGAAATCCTCCACTCATGAACTTTTTTGGTTTTTAATAATTATGAATATGCAAGTTCTTGTCATCTTTTTCATATCCTAAACCACGTTGAATTTTTTGCATTGGATTTCTTCCCATGGTTTGATGAATGGATTGGAACAACAAGGCTAAACTTGATGTTGTGCAACATTTACACTTGAAGTTGTATTATCGATTGGCTTAGGATCATTGTCTTCTACATTTGAAGTTGTTTTGTTGAGTGCATTAGAAAACATTTTTCTTCTATTGCAACTCATTTCATTTTAGCTGTGACTCCAGTTGAAGAAACTCAAGGGTCTCATCTGCGATGTAGATGCATTTTAATATCAACCAGAAGGACTTTGCTGATTTTGACCATGTCCTCAACAGTGGATAGTATCTAATTTTTTATATACTCTAACAATTGAATTTTTTTCTCCATTTGAACTTTCTTGCTTGAACTCACGCTCGCCTACTTTTGACACTTTCTTGATTTTTCAAACTCCCTCACTTGAACTTGTTTGATTAAACTTTCTTTCTTGAATTTCACACTCGCTTGATCTTAGATTTGTGCTTTGATTTTATTTTCTCACATTATTTGAAATGTTTAGGGTGTGATATACCACTTAAAATGAAGCCAAGTTAACGATTTTACAATGAGTAGATTACAATTCCAAATGAAATCTCTAGAAAGAACTCAACCTCCTATCAATTCTAACTTAATGAGTCAAGTCATGGGTGTAAGGTTTAATCAATAATTCACCAAGTACAATTCCAATTCAACCTAATATGTTAACTCACAAAATATTATGATTTGAGAGTTAAAATACAATTCAATTTTGATTTTATTTGACTCTTACAAAGAATGGTTGCAAGTACATTGTTCAAAGATTGATGCAAATGTTGTTGATGTAGTTTATTGTTGATGTAGACTTGTGTTGGAATGTTGAGTGATTGTGTAAACTCTTGGAGAATTAATGTATTTCTTTTCCTTATTAATAATTTTTTTGTGTATGAGAAATGTCAATCAATAATTTAAGGTTGATATTTGTTGGAATGATATTGTTTTTTTAATTTATTGCTTATCCTATAGTTAACTTAGCTTCCTACTTGAAATTTAGAAGTTTTCATTTCAACTCGGTTCGTTTGTTAGATGATTCAAATATATTAATGTAAATTTAGGATAATTTTTTTATTAAATTAGAATATTTAATAAATATTAGAGACAATTAGAAATAGAATATTGTTAGCAAAGATAGGACTCTAGAATAGAGTCGTATCTTAGGATCTAAAATGGGAATAAAGTTAGTAGATTGGATAGAAGATAATTTAATGTAAATGGACACTTGTATTTTTTCCAAGTGATCCATAACTAAATAAAGTTAGTACATATAGCTTATAAACAAGTTAGTCTCCTAATTGCAAATTTAGTAGAAGTTTACGTTTGTAAACTCCTGCAACTTTTTATGTAATTCCTTTTCCAATATCAATAAAATTACGTGTCTGAGGACACTTCTACCATTATTATAGTATCAGAGCCACCAGTAATGTAGATGATGTGAAGGTGGAGATTTCAGCTATGCGGGCTTTTGAAATTCTACGAAACAAGTTAACTGGTATGCAATCTTCTCAATGCTTTAAAATTTATTTTTTAGTTGCTTCTATTAGCACCATCTTTTATTCTCTGCATTTTTAAAATCGTCTGGCACTAATGCTGCCCCTACATGCTACAACCCCTTGATAGTTGCATGAAAGAATTCATTGCTCCACCTCCATCTGAAATCACGACATTGATATCTAGAAAACAACTTCCTGAACTTTTAGATTATATAGAGTCGACAGAATTTTGGAATCTGAATTTGTTTCTAAAACCAGCATAAAGAATTCTTGGCTAAGGCAATAGGTGTCTAAGGCCAAGCGACCATTTGAATGATAATCAGGTCGCTTAAATGTATTTTTTGTAATGTAATTAAATCCTCTCGAAATCGTTGAGAGAGGTTTTTGTTTGTGTAATTAAAATGGTGTTTTCGGATTCTTGTTCATCTCTGTATTGGAGTTTTATTTGAGTGTGTTCAGGACGTAAGTCGTCAATGGCATCCATAGCTTGCTTGTTGGATATGAATAACATTGAATTTCCGCATAATTTTTTATGTATGGTGGATTGTGCATTCGGTGTGAAGCTCTGATAGATGATTAAACTGTTATGGATGGTTTGGGTGATTGCAAATTAAAGTTTATGGCGAGAATAGAGCCATTGCCCTATTTGTTGTGCAACAGTAAAGTGTTGATCACAAGAAAGAAAGGGAGCCCTGCATTGCTGGCGGCGTAGTGTGCATGCAGAATTGTTTCCTATGAACCACTCACTGCAACAGTCTTCAGAATTGTTTCCTTTTTTCATAAAAATCATTCAAATTGACAGAAGCAAACTTGTTGGCACGAGCCATCCAAATTCAAACGATCAAGAAACTCTCTTCGGTTGGTTTTGCAGGTTGCACTGAAAACCAAACGATTCGAACGATTGGCCTTGAAGGTCTCAAGTTCCTCGTTGCAGTGACCCTCTCAGTGTTCGCTTCATTTCCACAGTGCATGTATGCTAGTATTCTGTGTAAAGTATTTACTTCAGACGAGTTTATTAATACTTTTGTGCAGCAATAAAACTCCGCCCCTAGTTTTTAAGTGGCAGCTCAAGCAAAAGAAAAACAGTGGTATGAAAGGTGTTTGGAACAGATTGGGTTGATTGGATAGAGATAAGCAGTGTATCCTTATTTGATACCCTAGTTAGTATCTCTAATTCCAGCACACACCTGAGATGAGATGAATGCAATGGGCATGATGTGTTTTTAAGCATTATAAGTTTTATAACTGGAGTTATAAGGAATAAAATTGATTTTTTTTTTTGCTTTGGAGTAATAAGGATTTTTTAATTCTTGGAGTACTAAGGAGATTCTATTTGTAATTTTTTATATGGAGAGAGCAGAGTGATATTGTAACTCAAAGTAATTTTTTACTTTGAGGGGGGGTAGAATTTTTTTTAAGAAGAAATTTGTAAGGGCATTGTCAAGTGGTCAAATTTTGCAAAGATTTCATTGTAAAACACTCAACGAGAAATTGACTAGAGCCAAGTGCAAAGCTCAGTAATTTTTTCTCCTTTTTTGAACGCCTATACGAGGGTCAAGGCCAAGCCCCGATAGATCGTTTTTTCTTTGCATGGCATGTTTCGTTTTTGGTGTGGCGTGTTTCATGTGACGAGTTGCTCATTTTATTCTTGTGCTTGATTCTTCTGGTGCACTGCTTCAACACTATTATGCACGGAAAATTTTAAGGATGGAAAATTATTTTGAAGTTTCAAAAATAAGCAAATTAAAGAACCCTAATATGAAAAATATAAAATGTTTATTGATGTATTTTTAAAATTATTCAAATTTATAATGATATTATATATATATATATTATATATATTTTCTATATAATGTTGGCGATTTTTTAGGTAAAATAATTTTATATTGTAAAATTTGGGCAAATCACTTTTATATAAAAATGGAAATTGACGAATCTTTTTTTTGGAAAAACCATGGAAAATTAGCCCACTTGCGAATATTAGCCCCTAAAATTTTCCATGCTATTATGTCAGAGTTAATTAATATGTTCTCTGAATCTGATAAGCTAGATGGGGTAAAATATCATAAGAGATGGAAACTTCTAATTGAAAGCACTCTCATATATAATGAATTGTGGCATGAAATATGTGATGGAAACATTAAGCCTAATAAACCAACAGATGCATCTTCACTTACAAAATGGGAAGTAAAAAATTCCAAGGCATTAGCTCTTATAAAGGCTTCAGTTAATAATGAAATGTACATACATATTGAAAATGCCTTAGATGCATGGACTGCTTTACACACATTCAAAGATCTCTTTGATACACAACCTGAATCAAAGAAGGTTGATCTTCAATTAAAATTTCTTCAACATAAATTAACCCATATGCAGATGCTGCGTTACAAGTACAAGTGTCCTTGAAAAATATTTATACAATGTTAGAAACACTGCTAAGAAAGAAATAATAAATGCTAGTTTTCAAGTTGTTGATGAAAGTTTCTTGACCACGATTCTAATTGTTGGATTGCCATCATCTTACACACATTTTTTGGAAATTTTTCAAGTCACTGGAAATTTAGAGAAGACAAAGTTTGATGAATTGAGTGACATGTTAGCTAAACATGATAAAACCTTTGGGAAGAAGAAACAAATTGGAGAAGATGTCTTCTTCACTAAAGCCAGCTCAAGTAACTCCTCAGCTGATAGTTCAAGAAATCGAGGAAGAGGAAATTTCAATCAAAAAAAAAAAAAAATCAAGCAAAACAGGCCTGATCACTGTTGAGAGGTGGAACACCACTGAGTTACACCTCAAGAAGGAGAAATTTTCAAGGAAGAGGCAACAATCAAAGTAGAGGATATCATCAAGGTGAAAACACAAAATAGAGGTCGTACAGAAATGAGGAGGTGACAGGTGAGGCAGCGATTCTTACCAAATTTTTCAGATGTAACAAAGTTGGCCATTATGCGGCAAATTATAGAACTTATATTGATAAAATTCCCAAGTTTCATCCTAACTCTGCATAGTTTACAAATGATGAAGATGATCCTTATGGTTCCGAATATGTTTTCACCAACACAGAATCAATAGCTTAACAGGTTTCAAGCTTTTTTAGAAGTGATTATGAAGATGCATGGATTATGGATATAGGTGCAACTCAACACATGAATTTTCGACGGGATTTATTTTGGAATTTCAAAGAATTCCATCTAAATTCAATCTATCTTGCTGATAAAACAAAACACACTCCTTCTGGCAAAGGCGTAGTTAAATTTTTTTTACTAGGCATTAGAGAAAGAATGATTTCAAATGTATGGTATGTCCCAACATTCAAGAAAAAATTGTTATCTTTAGTCACGATTCGACAAGCAGGACATATGGTGATTATGGAAGATGGCTTAGTTAAAATTAACTCAGTCAAACAGAACATGAAAACAGTAATGACAAGTTATGAAGATGGAAAACTGTTAAGGATGAAAGGGACAGTTATTCCAAGAAATTCTGACTTTGCAGGAGCAGCAAGTACAAACATTTCACCGATCAGATTGTGGCATGTAAGATATGGCCATCTCAACTTTGATAGTCTCTCTCAATTACAAAAACAGGGAATGGTTAAGGGACTTCCAACATTCAAAAAGGGAAATGAAAAGTGTGAATCTTGCATTTTTGGAAAACAACATCGAGAGAATTTTCCTACAAGTTTGTGGTGCGCAAACAAGCATTTGTAGTTGGTTGTAACACCCCAATTCATGTGATTGCATTTTAAAGTTAGATACTTGAACTTTACATCCTAAGGGGAGTGGACCCCAAAGGATAATTATTTTGTGAATGTAATTATACATTTAATTGAGGAAATGAATAAATTATTGTGGTGCAAATTGACCAAAAATGAGATGATGAGATCACTTGCTAAATCTCTGAGGATGGATGAGGCAAATATTTCCCCACAATCTTTCAAAAAATCCTTGGAAGATAGTAAGTTTTAAATTTATATTTTTGAGGAAAAATCTGAATTTCCCCAATGATGAGGAAAGTAGTTGGGAAGAGGTAAAGATGGAAACAGAAAAATCATAAAATGGAATTTTTTAAAGAATCCTAAATGGGAAGACTAGGTGAAGAAAAGCATCCTGAGATTCTGGTCGCAGAATTAGAAACATGCTTTAGGGAACAATAGCTTAAATAAGCTGCTCTTGTACAAATTAGGGATGGATCTGCTGCAGGAGGTGATCTTAGCTCGGGGGTGAGTTCTGGGAGACAAAATAACACTAAGGTGGGAGGTTGGTCTACTGCACGAGTGGTATGTCTCTGTGAAAAATTGTCTTCTTGTTATTATGGTATGAATTGGCTACATATAAAAACAAAATTTGTCTCTAAGATACTACATTTTATTAGTCTACATTTAATAGAATTTAATCACCAGGCAGTAACCTGATCATTCTGTATAGTTGTAGAGGAAAACTCTGTGCTTAGAATTCCATAATGTTTTAAACCTGTGGTTGAATAAAACTGAGGAAACTGTTCTTTCGTGAAACATTGTGAAATTGTTTTTAATGTTATGCAATTTCCTAGCATAATGTTATTAGGCTACCATAGAGAGAAATGGAATTCACTATATTATACCGGAACATAGCAAGATATGAATTGAAGCATACGCATTGAGGAAGAACGGAGGAGAGACTTTCAGATGAGTCTTAGGTTAAAATACAAAAATTTTGTTATAATTCCAGGAATTTAAATGTTTTAAATCGACCAGGTTGTGCCTAAGTCGCTTTGTCTAGTGGAGGAAAGGAGTACATATTTATAAACAAAATATACTAGAGACTATGGCCTCATGAAACTACTCTAATATCATATCACTGCAATTGATTTCATAGAAGGTATAAAGTATGAGTAACCAATTGAGAATTACAGTAGCAAAGAGTAAAATTATTTCAACAGTATGTACAATACATTTATATAAACACTATTTCCATTGATCAAGAGGAAAAAGGGAATGGGTTCCAATCCCATAGCCAGCCTTCTGAAACATTTATTACCATTTACACAGGTAGACAAGAGCTGGGTAACTAGATATAATAAAACGAGAAGAAACTGAAGAATAAAAATGTAGGTAGATCATTCTGGAAAATAGGAGAGTATAATTCCTAAACTTTCATAAATATTAACCTATGTTTAGGAGTGAAAATGGAATCATAATTTCCAGCAATGCCATTCATATGCTTAGACAAGTTCAATATAACCATGAATAGAGGAACTGTCATTATGACACAATAAGAAACAAATTACATCAGAAGAAGAGATAGAAAATTTATATAATCTTCCTGAAAATTCTGATGATCTGTAACCATATTAGTATTACCAAAATCCCATTTCTGTGCTGACGAGCACACTAAAGAAAGTCAAAATTCATGGTATATATAAAAAAAAAAAATTACACATGATTCATACAGTCCATGTAAAATTGTACAGTGGCATAGTATATTGAATTCAACCTAACATAATAGGGAATATATATATATATATATATATATATATATATATATATATATGTCCCATAATATCAAAATACATAATGCGCCTATCAGGCTGGGGTGTAAAACTTGCAACCCCTATCTCAATGGAACCAATCTAGACAAGCGCCCTTCTGCGCAACAGCATAAGAGGATGATATTTCAACGCCCATGAAAACGACGCTACAGGAGAGAGGCAATAAATCCCATAAGAATACCGACCTAGACGCCGAAGAGATCCACGTTAGCAGCCATAACGATTGAAAATATTATGTACTGCGTCTATGAGCACACCATAAACCTTCGTTTACCTGTAAACGACAAATGCAAACCAAAAAAAAAAGGGAATTAGTCAAATTGCACTATCGTAGGGAAACAAGTGAAGGATGAAAATAATAATGAGCTTAAAACAATACCTGTGGAACGTAATATTCAGATACGTCGAGCCCTAGAATCAAAATTGTATACAGAGAGGGATTAATACGCAATACCTTCGAAGAGAATAGGGAGGAGGTTACAATTTAAGGCAGAGACGAGACACACGAGAACATACCTCATAAAAACCCACTGAAGAGTAGACGTCTGCCTGAAAGGATGCGAAGCACACTACACAAGAGGCATAAAACGAATTAGTCTCATCCTATTAACCGCCAGGGTAGGGTCGACGATAACCCTGAAAGTGGAACTCAACCTCATGTTGCGCCGAGATTAGGACTCGCATATCTTAAAACAAGAAGTATCCCCCTTACTGAGGATTGAATACATACTCAGAACCGGCATATGGCCAGCTATGAGCAATGGCATGAAATCACTTAAGCATACAGTAAAGTAAAAATGAGCGCTGAGGTAATTACCTGATATCTTGTTGATGAAACTGAAGCGCCATGGTTTTCTCTGACCCTCGGCCGAATGCAGCAGTATGCAGACACAGAGGTGCACAACAAATTGAGAAATGCAGAAACCCGACTTAGCTCTACCCTAACGACTTATATAATTCTTTGATAACCGCCTTATCCCTAACTGGAATCGATCACCGTCGTCCACTTGGCAGAATCGTGGAAGCCAAGACACGGATCGAAGGGTAGCACTGAGGAGTTAAGACCATCGTATCGCATTAATGGAGTATAAATCCGAATTTAAGTCGATATGTCCTGTACATATATTGGCGTGGTTTTTGAACACCACATAAGTCGAGCCAGTTCATCAACGTGGATTCACCCGACCAGCAAGCGAAGGGGTGTGGCGAACTACACAAACCATACAACACTCAGTTATTTATTATGACGCCTGACGTGGATACAAGTCTCCTCGCGGCGATGCACCTAGTAACTAAACTCCATTTTGACTATACGCCCTACGTGTATGATGATCTTAATTCAAAGTACCATATCTGAAGTCCATTGAAAATCTTATGTGCCGTGATGTGTGGTCATGTCAACAGGCGTATATGGGTGTTAATGCAAAACGCATGGAAAACAATCAATTCACAATATTATGTCGAATCATACAAACAAACAAAAAAAAAAAATCATTCCCTCAAGTCTATACCAAGATACATGGCGAAGGAATCGTAATTATGGATAGTGGAAAGGTTCATTTAAATCATGTTTTATTATACGTGTTAATGGGCCATAGGGTTTACTTTATACTCCATAATTAGATAAATGAGATATGTGACCCTTAAGTCAAAGGTGAATTCGCAAGGGTATATGAGACCTATGTAAAGGTCAAAGACATGAAAAATATGTTCACCCTTGAAATGCAAATAACATAAGGTACGAAGTAGGAGTAGAGGATTTAATTGTGACAGCATATGATGATGAAAAATCTCATGATAACAAGGTGAAATTTCATAATAAACCTATACTTAAAAGTCTGAGTTCATGAAGAAATTTTTTTTTGGATGTGAAATTTGGAGGTGTGACAAATGGTATCAGAGCCCAAGTTATAAAACTGGGCTGTCGACTTTGTGCTCACGATTGTTGTGTACTCACTATGTAGTTTTATTGCTGTACCAAAAGTTTTGTTTTTGTTGTTTTGTTTTTTTTCTGTTCACTGACCTGTGTTATGTAGTGTACAGTGAGGTGATAGAATGGAAGAAGGTGGTGGAATTTATGTAGATCTGCATGGCGAGCCAGATCCCAATGCGGCCATGATGGCTATGTTGCGAAATTTGCAACAAGAATTGGCTGAGATAAAAAGCCAGAATGATAGATTGTCATTAGCCAGTGAGGAGCAGGAAAAGCTCATCAGCGAATTAACCTCACGGAACAGCCAGGAAGGCAAAGGTTCCGGAAAGAGGAAAAATGATGAATCTGATGAGGAAGATGCTATTCGACATCAGAATAAGCAGAAAAAGGAATTACAAGGGGAATTCTGAAAAATCAAACCTCCCTCCTATGATGGGGAAAAGGAGGAGGATGCTGAATCTTGGCTGCTGAATATGATTAAGTATTTCCAGGTTTATGAATATGAAAGCAATCTAAAGGCCAGATTAGCTGTCTACCATCTACAAGGTAAGGCTACCTTGTGGTGGGAGGAGACAAAGATGGTGCATGCCATAGATGAAAAGTCAGTTACTTGGGAAGATTTCCAGGCTAAATTCAAAAATCGCTACTTGAATGAGCGGTACTATGATGACAAAGCAAAAGAATTTCAAGAGCTTAGATTGGGATAGCTCACTATCGATGAGTTTGTTACTAAATTTACCAATCTATTAAGATATGTACCTTACATAAGGGAAGAAAAGGCAAAGGTATAGAGGTTTCTGAATTGTTTGCCTATGGTATACAAAGAGAAATTTGAGTTTAACAACCCAAAAACAATGGATGAAGCGGTTAGAAAAGTTAGATTGTGCTACCAACAGTTCAAAGGAAAAACTGATCAAGGAAAAAGTTGGGTAAGTAAGAATGAATTGAAAGGGAGAAAACAGAAACCAGCCTATCTGAAGAATTTTAGCAGAGATCATCAGCGGAAAAGGTTTGGTAAACCCAAAGAAAGTCAAACTGCACAGTCTCAAGTGGCATCGAAACCAATAGATGGAGACAGTAAAAAGCAGGGAACAGTCAGAATGAAGGAGCCCTTGAAATGTTGGGGCTGTGGAGAACCCCATCTTTTGAGGGACTGCCCCCATAGAAATGTCCATATGCTCATGAGGGATTGGGAAGCGACAACAGTAAATGATATAGCCAGAAACATACCAACTATCAGTGCAGCCCTGGAAAATCGGCAAGCAGAACATCAAGCAACCATGGTGGAAATGGAGGGTAAGATTTATGACCTACCTGTTTCTGTTGTGATTGATCCAGGTGCTTATTTAAGTTACATTAGTCCAAAGATTGTAGAAAAATGTAACTTAAAAACTGAAAAATTTCAACAGTCATGGTTGGTACAGCTGGCCACTGGAACAAAAGGGAAGGTAACACATAAACTGCTTAGAACAGAAATCCAATTAAATGAGGTTCGAACAGAAGTGAATTTGAACATTATACCCTTAGGGTAATATGATCTATTGATAGGAATGGACTGGCTGGAAAAGAAGAAAGCTTTGATGAATTACTGGGATAAGAACTTGCATTGCGTAGATGAGGAAGGGAAAATTTTTATTCTTAAAGGGAAACCAAAACCTATTTCTATCAGACAAATTTCAGCATTGCAATTAAAAATAGCAGCTAGAAAAGGATATCAGGTTTATGCAGTGCATGTGGAAGAAAGAGAACAGAAAAATGAAGAAGAATTACTGGATACTGTACCAGTAATAAGAGAATTCAAGGAAGTTTTTCCCAAGGAAATCCCTCATCTTCCCCCCAAAAGAGAGATTGACTTCTCAATCGATCTGGTGCCAGGAGCAACACCTGTTTCACGAGCACCTTATCGAATGAGTCCTCCTGAACTTATGGAATTGAAAATGCAATTACAAGAACTGCTAGATAAAGGGTATATCAGACCGAGTGTGTCTCCTTGGGGAGCACCAGTGCTGTTCGTGAAAAAGAAAGATGGAACTTTCAGGATGTGCATTGATTATAGGCAACTAAATAAGTTGACCATTAAAAATAGATATCCTTTGCCTAGAATTGATGATCTTTTTGATCAAGTGAGAGGAGCTTCAGTATTCTCAAAAATTGACTTAAGAACCGGTTACCACCAGCTCAGAATTAAAGAGGAAGACATCAGCAAAACAACCTTTCGAACCAGGTATGGCCACTACGAATTTGTAGTTCTACCTTTTGGTTTGACAAATGCCCCTGCCACATTCATGTGCCTAATGAACAGTGTGTTAAACAAGTATTTGGATAAATTTGTCCTTGTGTTCATAGATGATATTTTAGTTTACTCAAAGAGTGAGGAGGAACACAAAGAACACCTGAGGATAGTATTGCAAACTCTAAAGGAAAATCAGCTATACGCTAAATTTAGCAAATGTGAGTTCTATAAGGACAAGATCCAATACTTGGGTCATATTATTTCTGAACAAGGCCTTGCTGTTGACCCGGAGAAGATAAGGGCTATAAAAGAATGGCCAGTGCCTGCTGATGTTTCAGCAGTTAGATCATTCATGGGAATTGCTGGCTATTATCACAGATTTGTGGAGAGATTTTCTGCCATAGCACATCCCATCACTTCCTTACAGAGGAAAGGTGTCAAGTTTGAATGGACTGAAAAATTCCAAAACAGTTTCGACCAGTTAAAACTGAAACTCACTACAGCCCCTATACTGAAGATGGCAGATCCTGAGAAGGAATTTGTGGTATGTACGGATGCATGTAGAGAGGGATTGGGAGGAGTTCTTTTGCAGGAAAATTCAGTGATTGCCTATGAATCCAGGAAACTGAAGAGACATGAACATAATTATAGTGCCTATGATTTAGAGTTAGCAGCTGTTATTCATGCTTTGAAAATGTGGCGGCACTATCTTCTTGGAAAAAAATTTACATTGATGACTGATCATATTAGTCTCAAATATTTATTTTCTCAAACTGAATTGAATGCCAGACAAGCCAGATGGCTGTCCTTTTTAAGTGAGTTTGACATGGACATAAAACATATTAGAGGGAAGGAGAATAAAGTTGCTGATGCATTGAGCAGAAATGCTTGTCAGCATATCAATAATATTGGAAGTAGTGCTCACATAGATGTAGAAGAATTGGTGAATAAGGCAGCCAACCAAGACCCAAATTATGAAACACTTTTGGTGAAATTATAGAAAAAGGAGAAAATTGATTTTTCCCAAAACCAAAAGGGGCTGATTTGTTATAAGAACAGATTGTATATTCCCAATGTAGAGTCTTTAAAAAGAGAAATTATGGATGAGTACCACAAACAACCTTATGCAAGACATCCAGGGTATCAGAAAATGTTAACAGCCCTAAAAAAGAAGTTGTTCTGGCCAGGAATGAAGAGAGAGGTAGCAGAATATTTAAGTAGATGCATGGAATGTCAATTAGTTAAGGTGGAACATCAGCATCCTGCCGGCCTCCTAAACCCTTTGCCCATTGCAGAATGGAAGTGGGACACCGTTTCCATGGACTTCATTATAGGATTACCCAAAACCAAATACCAGCATGATTCGGTAATGGTAGTAGTAGACACTTTAACCAAAGCTGCTCACTTTATACCAGTGAAATCCACCTTTGGAACAACTCAAGTAGCGAATGTGTTCCTGAAGGAGATAGTAAGGCTCCATGGGGTTCCTAAGGTGATTGTGTCTGATAGGGATGCTAAGTTTACAGCAGCCTTTTGGAAGGGGTTATTTGGAGGAATGGGCACTAAATTTAATTTTAGCACTGCCTACCACCCTCAGACTGATGGTCAAATAGAAAGAACTAATCAAATTTTGGAGGACATGCTAAGAATGTATGTGATGGATAGACCCTCAAAGTGGGAAGATTTCTTACATTTAGCTGAATTTGCCTATAATAACAGCTATCAATCCTCCATCAAAATGAGTCCTTTTGAGGCACTGTATGGAAGGAACTGTCACACTCTTTTGAGCTGGATTCAGCCAGAAGACAAACTAATGTTGGGACCAGATGCTTTACAAGAAATGGAAGGAATTGTCAAACATATACAAAATAACATCAAGACAACACAAGATCGCCAGAAGAGTTATGCAGATAAGAAAAGAGTGCATAAAGAATTTAAAGTTGGGGAGCATGTATATTTGTGTATTAAACCCAAAAAAAGCACCCTTTATGCTGGGAGTTGTGCAAAATTGGCCCCTCGATACTGTGGTCCCTTTGAAATATTAGAAAGAGTGGGACCAGTGGCTTACAAGCTGGCCTTACCACCCCATGTTAGAGTTCATGACGTATTTCATGTTTCATTGTTAAAAAGATATGTGCATGATGCTTCTCACATAGTTGATTGGAATGTTGTATAGGTGGAACCAGAAGGGGAGTTTCTCCCAGAACCGCTTCAAATATTGGAGCGGGAAGAAATTGAATTGAGAAACAGAATGGTAGCAAGAGTAAAGGTGCAGTGGAAGCACTTTACTGCTGAAGAAGCTACCTAGGAACGAGAGACTGAAATGATGGAAAAAAATCCATTTTTATTTGCAAAATAAACTCTAGTAGTTGAATAACAACATCGAGGACGGTGCTTATTTTCAGAGGGGGAATATGTAACACCCCAATTCATGTGATTGCATTTTAAAGTTAGATACTTGAAATTTACATCCTAAGGGGAGTGGACCCCAAAGGATAATTATTTTGTGAATGTAATTAAACATTTAATTGAGGAAATGAATAAATTATTGTGGTGCAAATTGACCAAAAATGAGATGATGAGATCACTTGCCAAATCTGTGAGGATGGATGAGGCAAATATTTCCCCACAATCTTTCAAAAATCCTTGAAAGATATTAAGTTTTAAATTTAGATTTTTGAGGAAAAATCTGAAGTTCCCCAATGATGAGGAAAGTAGTCGGGAAGAGGTAAAAAGCTGGAAAAGCTGAGGAAAAGCATAAAACATCTTTAAAGAATCCCTAAATGGGAAGCCTAGGCAAACATGAAGAAAAGCATCCTGAGATTCTGGACGCAGAATTAGAAACATGCTTTGGGGAACAATAGCTTAAATAAGCTGCTCTTGTACAGATTAGGGGTTAATCTGTGGCAGGAGGTGATCTTAGCTCGGGGGTGAGTTTTGGGAGACAGAAGAGCTCTAAGGTTGGGAGGTTGGTCTACTGCACTAGTGGTATGTCTCTGAGAAAAATTGTCTTCTTGTTTATTATGGTATGAATTGGCTACATATAAAAAAAAAAATTGTCTCTAAGATATTATATTTCATTAGTCTACATTTAACAGAATGTAATCACTAGGCATTAACCTGGTCATGCTGTATAGTTGTAGAAGAAAATCCTGTAAGGTAGAATTCCACAGAATTTTTAAACCCAGGGTTGGTTTAAATCTGAGGAAACCTTGTTCTTTCAGGAAACATTGTGAAATTGTTTTTAATCTGCTTCTGTTTCCTAGCATAATGTTTATTACAGCTACCATAGAGAGAAATGGAATTCACTATATTATACCAGAACCATAGCAGGATATGAATTAAAACTTATATTGTTATGGAAGAACAGAGGGAGAGACTCAATAGACTGATCTTAGGTTCAGCCAAAAATTCTGTTATAATTCCAGGAATTTAAATGTTTTAAATCGACCAGGTTGTGCCTAAGTCACTTTTTCTAGTGGAGGAAAGGAGTACATATTTATAAACAAAATATACTAGAGACTATGGCCTCATGAAACTACATTAATATCATGTCACTGCAATTGATTTCATAGAAGGTATAAAGTATGAGTAAGCAGTTGAGAATTACAGTAGCAAAGAGTAAAATTATTTCAACAGCATGTACAATACATTTATATAAACACTATTTCCATTGATCAAGAGGAAAAAGGGAATGGGTTCCAATCCCATAACTAGCCTTCTGAAACATTTATTACCATGTACACAGGTAGACAAGAGCTGGGTAACTAGATATAATGAAACGAGAAGAAACTGAAGAATAAAAATGTAGGTAGATCATTCTGGAAAATAGGAGAGTATAATTCCTAGACTTCCATAAATATTAACCTATGTTTAGGAGTGAAAATGGACTCATAATTTCCATCAATGCCATTCATATGCTTAGACAAGTTCAATATAACCATGAATAGAGGAATTGTCATTATGACACAATAAGAAACAAATTACATCAGAAGAAGAGATAGAAAATTTATATAATCTTCCTGAAATTTCTGATGATCTGTAACCATATTAGTATTACCAAAATCCCATTTCTGTGCTGACGAGCACACTAAACAAAGTCAAAATTCATGGTATATAAAAAAAAAATTACACATTATTCATACAGTCCATGTAAAATTGTACAGTGGCATAGTATATTGAATTAAATCTAACATAATAGGGAATATATATATATATGTCCCATAATATCAAAATACATAATGGGCCTATTTTTCTGGGGTGTAAAACTTGCAACCCCTATCTCAATGGAACCAATCTAGACAAGCGCCCTTCTGCGCAACAACATAAGAGGACGATATTTCAACGCCCATGAAAACGACGCTACAGGAGAGAGGCAATAAATCCCATAAGAATACCGACCTAGACGGCCAAGAGATCCATGTTAGCAGCCATAACGATTGAAAATATTATGTACTGCGTCTATAAGCACACCATAAACCTTCGTTTAGATGTAAACGACAAATGCAAACCAAAAAAAAAGGGAATTAGTCAAATTGCACTATCGTAGGGAAACAAGTGAAGGATGAAAATAATAATGAGGTTAAAACAATACCTGTGGAACGTAATATTCAGATACGTCGAGCCCTGGAATCAAAATTGTATACAGAGAGGGATTAATACGCAATACCTTCAAAGAGAATAGGGAGGAGGTTACAATTTAAGGCAGAGACGAGACACACGAGAACATACCTCATAAAAACCCACTGAAGAGTAGACGTCTACCTGAAAGGATGTGAAGCACACTACACAAGAGGCATAAAACGAATTAGTCTCATCCTATTAACTGCCAGGGTAGGGTCGACGATAACCCTAAAAGTGGAACTCAACCTCATGTTGCGCCGAGAGTAGGACTCGCATATCTTAAAACAAGAAGTATTCCCCTTACTGAGGATTGAATACATACTCAGAACCGGCATATGGCTAGCTATGAGCAACGACGTGAAATCACTTAAGCATACAGTAAAGTAAAAATGAGCGCTGAGGTAATTACCTGATATTTTGTTGATGAAACTGAAGCGCCATGGTTTTCTCTGCCACGGAGAATCACAAACCCTCGGCCGAATGCAGAAGTATGCAGACGCAGAGGTGCACAACAAATTGAGAAATGCAGAAACCCGACATAGCTCTACCCTAACGACTTATATAATTCTTCGATAATCGCCTTAACCCTAACTGGAATCGATCACCGTCGTCCACTTGGCAGAATCGTGGAAGCCAAGACACGGATCGAAGGGTAGCACTGAGGAGTTAAGACCATTGTATCGCATTAATGGAGTATAAATCCGAATTTAAGTCGATATTTCGTGTACATATATTAGCGTGGTTGTTGAACACCACATAAGTTGAGCCAGTTCATCGACGTGGATTCACCCGACCAGTGAGCGAAGGGGTATGGAGAACTACACAAACCATACAACACTCAGTTATTTATTATGACGCCTGACATGGATACAAGTCTCCCCGCGGCGATGCACCTAGTAACTAAACTCCATTTTGACTATACGCCCTACGTGTATGATGATCTTAATTCAAAGTACCATATCTGAAGTCCATTGAAAATCTTATGTGCCGTGATGTGTGGTCATGTCAACAGGCGTATATGGGTGTTAATGCAAAATTCATGGAAAACAATCAATTCACAATATTATGTCGAATCATATAAAAAAATAAAATAAAAAAAATCATTCCCTCAAGTCTATACCAAGATACATGGCAGAGGAATCGTAATTATGGATAGTGGAAAGGTTCATTTAAATCATGTTTTATTATACGTGTTAATGGGCCATAGGGTTTACTTTATACTCCATAATTAGATAAATGAGATATGTGACCCTTAAGTCAAAGGTGAATTCGCAAGGGTATACGAGACCTGTGTAAAGGTCAAAGACATGAAAAATATGTTCACCCTTGAAATGCAAATAACATAAGGTACGAAGTAGGAGTAGAGGATTTAATTGTGACAGCATATGATGATGAAAAATCTCATGATAACAAGGTGAAATGTCATAATAAACCTATACTTAAAATTCTGAGTTCATGAAGAAAATTTTTTTTGGGTGTGAAATTTGGAGGTGTGACATTGGTTCAAAGTGATATTTGTGGACCGTTCCCAAATTCGCTTGGAGGTTGCAGATATTTCTTACTCTTTGTTGATGATTTTAGTAGGTTGACTTGGGTTGATTGTTTGAAGAAAAAGTCAGAAGCATTTGAAAAGTTCAAAAAATTTCGTCAGCTTATTGAAAATGAAGTAAAGGACAAGATTAGCACTATTAGAACTGACAATGGCAGAGAATTAACTTCAAATGAATTCAAAAAGTATTGCATGGATAATGGCATGAAATAACATCTTACCAATGTCTACACTCCGCAGCAAAATAGAGTAGTAGAAAGAATGAATCATACCTTTTTAGGAATGGCGCAATCTATGTTAACTTTCAAAAAGTTAATTCCTTTATATTCAGCCGAAGCAATTCATATCATTGTCTACTTGAGAAACAGATCTCCCACTACTTCTTTAGACATAATCACACCTTATGAAGCATGGTTTGGCTTCAAACCTCGTGTAAAACATATCAGATTTTTTGGATCAGTCTGTTATGCCTTAGTTCCGAAGGAAAAAAAAAACTAAGATTGATGCACAAAGCTTGAAGTGCACAATGATCGGGTATTTTGATGAGAAGAAAGGGTACCAAATTTTGTCGAATGGGAAATTTATTGTAAGCAGAGATGTGATTTCTGATGAAAATGAGAGTAAGAGTGCTGAAGAAGTTGAAAGTATTCTTCAAAATTTAGAAACAAAAAGTGATAAAAGAAACAAAAATTTACAAAGTCCACCAAATTCACAAAATTGGTATGAACTTGAGTTTCCCTCATCTAAAAATGATTCATCCAGTTTGTCTTCTTGACCAACGCCATCTAGGTCTTCTAGCAGTTCATCCAACTCTCCAAGCAACATCAGTTCTTATGACAATGACTCTTCAGCCTCGGAACCTGTTGTTGATCAAAAAACATCAGTTTGTATCAAACCTCTTTACAATGATGGTGATTTTTCACAATCTCAAACCAGTGAAGATCAATTGCGAAAATGGGCAGTTCAATTTTTGAAAGATGTAAGGCCTAATGAAAAAAATAAAACAGGAACAAGGGGATCACAAAGAAACGAAGGAGCCTTGCTAGCAAGTTCTTTTACTGAACCTTCTACATACTGAGAGGCAGTAAAACATAAAGAATGGAAACGGGCTATGGTTGATGAATATAAGGTAGTTTAAGACAATAACACCATGAAACTTGTTGATTTTCCTCAGAATTTTAAATGCGTCGGATGAAAATGGGTTTACTAAATTAAGTACAAGAAAATTGGTGAAATTGAAAAGTATGGAGCAAGGATTTTTGCTAAGGGTTTTGCATAGCAGGAAGGGATATATTATGAGGAAACGTTTGCTCTTACAACTAAATGGAATACCATCCGACTCACACTTGCCTTAGCAGCTCAAAAAGGATGGAAAGCTCATCAAATGGATGTAAGAAGTGCTTTCCTCAATGGTGATTTACAGGAAGAAGTGTACATGACACAACCACCAGGTTTTGAAATTGAAGGACAGGAACATAAAGTCTGCAAACTAATAAAGGCTTTATATGGGTTAAAACAAGCTCCCCAAGCTTGGTATGCTAAAATGGATGAATACCTTCGAAAAGTTGGTTTTCAAGGAAGTGAATTTGATGATAGCTTGTATGTATGCCGACAAGGTAAAAATCTGGTGATTCTAGTTATGTATGTAGATGATTTGATTATCACTGGAAACAATGATGATCACATTGCACAGGTGAAAAAGGACTTACGTGTAGGTTTTAAGATGACAGATTTGGGACTACTTCACTACTATCTTGGAGTTGAAGTATTCCGAGTCCACATCATATCTTCATTTCACAGAGTAAGTATGCAGCAGAAATTCTTCAGTGATTTGGAATGTAGGATTGCAATCATGTTCTTACCTCTATGGAACAAAACTTGAAACTTTCAAAGTTTGAAGGGGGGGAAATGGTGGATAACACTACTTATCGATAGTTGATTGGTAGCCTGATTTATCTGACAAGTACTCAACCAGACCTTTCTTATGTTGTCAATATTATTTCTTGCTTTATGCAGGAACCACGAGACAACCACTAGGATGGAGCTAAAAGAGTTCTTTGTTATATCCAAGGAACAAAATATTTTGGTCTTCTTTACAAAAAGACTAAAAATTTTGTACTTGGTGGATTTTTAGATGCTGACTTTACTGGAAGTATTGATGATAGGGCATCAACCTCAGGTTATTTAATGAACATGGGGTCAGCTACAGTTTCCTGGAGTTGCAAGAAGCAAGCTACAGTGGCCACTTCTTCAGCAGAAGCAAAGTACATTCCAGCATGGGAAGCAGCATGTGAAATTGTTTGGTTGTGTAGAGTTTTACAGGACTTGGGAATTCCTCCAACAGAAGCTACTTCGTTATTCATCGACAATGATTCAATAATAAAGCTTGCCAAGAATCCAATTTTTCATTCAAAGACCAAGCATGTGGACACCAAGTATCATCATATTAGATCACTCATTGCACAGGATGTCATCAAGCTGATTTATTTTCCTTTAGAAGATCAGACCTCCGATATCTTCAGCAGAGCTCTTGGAAGAATAAAATTTACTAAGTTTAGAGATAAACTTGGTATATGTTGTAATGTATCTTTGGATCATAGGGGGGAATGATAGATGATATAAATATATTAATGTAAAGTTAGGATAAAAATACTTATTAAACTAGAATATTTAATAAATATTAGAGACAATTAGAAATAGAATATTGTTAGCAAAGATAGGACTCTAGAATAGAGTCTTATATTAGGCTCTAAAATAGGAATAAAGTTAGTAGATTGGATAGAATATCATTTATTATAAATGGACACTTGTTGCTTTTTCAAGTGATCCATAACTAAATAAAGTTAAGACATATAGTTTATAAATAGGTTAGTCTCCTAATTGCAAATTTAGTAGAAGTTTACGTTTTTAAACTCCTGCAACTTTTTGTGTAATTCATTCTCCAATATAAATAAAATTACGTGTATGAGGACACTTCTGCGATTATCGTTTACCAAGCGTGTTCTTCCTTGCCATTCATTGGGTAATAGGTTCTTCTTTTAATTCCATATTTGTTTCATTCTACATGTCATCGTGTTGGCAGTCATACCTTATTACAAGTCCTTGACACAATTTTCCTTATTTTTTTGGGTTATTCATCTCTTGTATTAGATATAGTAGGGTTTTATGTTAATGGATGAGTAGCCTTAGAAAACCCTAGGGGTCGAGAACTAATTATGAATTTGGTTATTCTGGTTAAAAAATACTCTGGTCCCTTACTATGGAATGTGTGTGAAAATTAACCTTTGGTTGTTATTAGGTATGACCTTCAGCCTTGGTACAAATTGCGCTCAGTTGTAAGATTTATATTTGTGGTATTTTCAAAAAATAAACACTGAAATTGTAACTTTTGTTGACTCATACTTTATTAACCCTAAGGATATAGGTTTGTAAATTATTCTTGTTTAGAAATTTTTCTTTTGATTTATTTGTGCTGGCCCAAATTCAATATGGGTAAAGTCCTTAGTTTTCATTGTTGATGATTTATAAAGTGAGACCATATCTGACAATGTGCTTATGAGGTTATTCATACTTGTATTTCTCTATATGATACATAAATACTATTCATAATTTTGTTTCTTATTAATTTTTAAGGTTGTTTTCATATTGAATTAAATGTATGTATATAAATACTACCCTCCTTTCCAGTTGGTATTCCAATTACTGTGTTTATGATATACCAATTTTTATTTTCATTATCTAACCCATTTTTTTGTTTATGAAACCCATGGAACCCCACTCTCTAACATAAAATAGTTTTGAGTTTCTTTCTTTTTAAAATGGTAGTACTTTCACATTAAATCTCGAGTTCCAATGGGAGCTGATTAATGAGGCATGTCTTTCCTCTTTAGATTGATTGATATGGTTTAAGAGTATTTAGGTCTAGATGAGCAATGTTGGATCTCACCTAGAAATAATGTATACCAACAATATTTCACTTAACATAAAACTACATATAGTAATTTATCAATAGATTACACATTGCATAATCATTCAAACACGTGCAAAAAGAAAAAAAAAATATTGAACATAGTTATCCCACTTATCAGTTTCACAAGTAATTGAGTCTGCCAAAAGTTACACGGCACAAAATGTTCTTCCCAACCAGTGACAATAAATGCGTTCTACTGAGACTCCCTCGCATGCACCTTTATATCCATAACCATTTCAGAACATAGACCTTAATAGGTCAAACCCAAAACTTCTAGGATCCCAACCACACTAATTATATGGGTTTTAAAATGAGTAATTTGGGATTTCAGTGGCCAACCAACGAAATAATTGCTCATTTGGTAGCATCCTACCTCCCTCTACTACGTCTTGTGAGAGGTATTAAGTTTTTAGTCTCCCTTCCTTTCAAGGATGCATGAGGTTTCTCCTCTCTCTTGGCTTCCCTTTCCCAAATTGAGATAGTTTATGTCTAGGGAGAGAAGTTTCAGTAGGCAACTGCCTCTACTTGTAATTGCCTTCAATTGTTCTATAATATGAAACTCTCTTACAACGTTACATTCCCCTTAATATTATGGCTTACTATTTAATAAATTTATTAATAAAAGTTAAAACATTCATGTTCACAAATTATCACACCTTTAACATGGTCCATAGTCTACTAATTATATAAAGTGACTTGAATATTTACACATTTACTAGGGGGCATTACATTATTTGACCAAGTAATTTTTTTTTAGATAATAGAATATTACAACATCTATTTTATATTGGAGTGGAAAGAGCTTCTAGGCACAACACTAAAAATTAAAGATATTTAAGGTGTAAATTATATAAAAAAAATTATTATGATTATAAAATTCAATTCTAAATGATTTTGTAGAGAGATAAGCCCGTATAGTAGAGATGTTGGAATGTGATTTAGTGTTTAACATTTTGACTCTATCAAATCACATAAAAATAATATAAAATATAAAATATAAATTTTTTATTAATAATTAAATGACTCAATATTGATTTTTTGAGATGTAATAGTATCAAAACAATAAAATTAAATTATAAATATTTATATTAATTTATAGTTATATAATATATAAAAGTAAATTAATTTTACTGAAAATAATATTTCATATTATATTGGTATATTATTATAATTATTTTAATTAAATATAATATAATAAAAAATAACAAACAAAATTATATAAGCCAATATGGTAGAGATGTTAGAATGTAATTTCCGATTTAACATTTTGACTCTATCTAATCACATAAAAATAATACAAAATATAAAATATAAATTTATATTTATAATTGAATGAGTCTAAATTAATCTTTTAAGTTATAAAAATATTAAAAAATATAATAAAATTATAAATATTTATATTAATTTATAGTTATATAATGTATAAAAGTAAATGAATTTTATTAATAATAATTTCTTATATTATATTGCTATATTATTATAATTATGTTTAATTAAATATAATATAATAACCAACAAAATTATATAAAAAAAAAATTATATTAAACATTAAAAATTAATTAAATAAATATTCAAATACATATTGAATGTAATCCTATATAACAAATCAAAGTTGAATGAAACTGCCCTTACAATGATTGAGAAAAAACGAAAAGTTTGTTAGAAGTAGTCAAATGCAGTGTGTAAAGGTGAATTGTATTCATTCAATGTAATTTACAACGAGGAATTTATATATTTAGTGTTTATCGTAGGTATATTTGTGGTGTTATGTGTTACAACCTTGAGACGACTAGGTTAAAATAACCTATATGAGTGTAATTCCACAATATATGGAGAAACGGGTCAACTTTGATCCTGGACAACTTCAAACTTGTTCACTCTTCAGTGTATATAAATTAATGCCCTTGGAACCTTTAGGTCACAGCTTTCCTTGCACCATGGGTAGTGTTATTGACGACCACCACAGTGATGAGGGAGAGAGCTCTGGTCACAGAGGTCATCATCATGATGCTGGAGGGTATACTCTCATAAAAAAGGATCCGGAAGGCAAGGCTCATTGTTTTGGTCCACTGGGAAGAGATGATGTGAAATATGAAGAATATGGCCGTCAAGATCCTACCGAGCAATGGAATGAAAACGGCTCAATATGCAGAGCCAATGATGACATTGAAGCTGAGTTTGATGAACAATGTGCGGACTACGATGAAGAAGACGATGAAGAAGAAGAGGTGATTGATGATGAGGATCAGAAAGAAGGTGAAGGAGTGCCGAAAGATGACTGCAAGCAGAATGGAGAAGGGGAGGATGATGAAGAGGCGGACTTTGTTTACAGAGGCTTGCATGGCCGCTTCAATAGCCAAGACGGAGGGCAGAGAAAGAGGGAATCATTACACAATTTCCCCCCTTGTCTCCCTTCTCTGGTAAGGACACGCCATTTACCCTGTCAGACGCCTTCCGTAGTGTTGAAGTCTTACAGGAGCAATGGAAGGCTGGTTATTAGAAAAGAGGAGAGGGTTCAACATCGTGAATATTTCCATGCAGTACGTTCTAATGGTCGTTTGACTCTCTATTTAGTAAAGCATGATCCAGATCCTTCCAACTAGTATAGCCCAGGGATGTTTTGTTTAATAGGATTGCGTAGTAAGAGTGTGGAAAGTCCAGTTGTTCCGAATTGTGTGTTAAAACTGTTTACTGTTCAAGTGATCTATTGTTAAGGATATGTCTTTTTTAAAATGCTGTTATTTTTATTTTTTGTTGTTATTTATAAATCAATGAACCAAATAGTTGAACGTTTCTAATACATTGCAATCTTACGATTTTGTTATGATGTGAGCTGTGAGGATTTCTTGCAATTTTATTACGATACAAATTCAGGGTTTTTTTGGGTTATTAGATTATTGCCTCTGTGTCTATTGAGGGAAAGATTAAAGTGTGCAGAAATAATGAGGGTTTAATAGTTTGATTTGCTACGAACATTTGATTCCAAAACTAAGGTTACAGTTCTCTCCGGTAGTGAATTCTGCGCTTTCTTAATATGCATTCAGTTTATAGAAAGGTACATCCACATGGATTCAGTTTCCGGAGCAAACCTATTTCAGTTTTTTGTTAAATTTCAGAAAATTTATTCAAGAGTGTCATGTTACTATAGTAGTATCATTTCCAAACTGTTTTTCCTTTTATTTCTATTCGTGGGTGTATTATTGCATGGCCAAGTAAAGCTGATTGAGGGCATCAGGAGTATCAAAAGGCAAAAACTCAAAGTTGTAGGCAAATAAAATTATAACTAGACATGGCTAAACGTATTGCGGGCTTTCCATTCCATACTTCGAAGATTTTCATGTGAGACTAAACTTTAGAAAGGAAAAACAACTTTATATATTTTGCAGATTGTTATGGAAGATTTTAACGTGAGCTTAAACTTTAGAAAGGAAAAACAAATTTATATATTTTGCACATTGTTATCTAGCATTTCGTTCAATGCAATTGCAAATTTGACCCTCAAGTAAGTTTCAACTTTCAATGAATAAGGAAATATTAGTGTTTTATATTTTAATATTTGACTGGTCGAGACCAATTCAAAGCAGCTCATGGCGAAGTAAAACCCAACAAATCACTTTTGATAATTATGTAGCGTCAAGAACAAAGCCCTATGTTTGGGCCAATGTTTGTGACATGTTAAATGAATATCAATGTTTCATTCATATACTATCAATGCAAGGCAACAGAGAATATGAGTGTAAAAATACAGTCGTAGACAAAGAGAAACAAAAAGACTGGGTTTTTTCCAACGTAGCTATAAAACAATTTTGAATATTGTTGTTGCAGTAGCTTCGGGTGATTGATTGGTTCGAAGTGCGGCCTTGGTAGCGTTAAGGTAGCTCATCAACGTGTTGGCACAGTCCATTTCAATTAACTTTTCATTTTATTATTACTAAAATTAGATATACACAGTCATATTGACTATTTTAAAATATTTATATTTTAAAACTAGTTATATAAAAATATTATATATTCTTTTGCTAATGAATTTTTGTATATCAATCTTTATTTAATTCCCTAATAATGGTACATAGCATTATATATATATGTTTAGATTTAGGCTTAAGGATTATACATTGACTTGTGTTTCATGCATTTTATATTTTGTATGTTTATCTATGTAACCTAGGGATCTTTTTTTCCTTCAGATATTTTCATCCTAAGTGCTCCATCTTATTTGTTGGCTTTATGTTGCTATATAAATGGTGCCATTCATGGGTGAGTTTCCTCCCTTAATGGAAGAGCTGGGTCTACAAGAGCAAAAGTGGCATTAGGAGTTTTCTCATTTGAGAATTACCCCACCTATGAGCTAGATTTAGAATTATTATGTCACTTTAAACCTTGCCATTCATTCAGGGGGAAGAGGTGCCTTGTTACAATGGACTTAGAACTATTATGTCACTTTTGACCTTGCCATTGATTAAAGGTGGGAGGAGGTGCCTTGTGAATATGGGTAAACATTCTATAGACATAGAACTATTATGTCACTTTTGACCTTGCCATTGATTCTGGGTGGGAGGAGGTGCCTTGTGAATATGGGTAAACATTCTATAGGCCTCCCCAGTGCTTGCAACATTTAAATCCATTGGTTAGGAATAAACCCTAAAATTTAAATCCATAGGTTATGAATAAACCCTATTTCCCCATTTAATGAGGAGCTCCCTTCTGAATATGGGAAGACATTCTATAGGTGTCTCACATGCTTGCGATGTTTAGAAGGAAATGCCATATTTTCATAATCCACTCGTTAGGAATAAACTCTATTTCCCCATTTAATAAAGATTTTGGTCAAGTAATCAAGCTCCAATTTAACACAAATTCTCTTAAATGTGTGAATTCCTTTCATAATTTTTTCCTAATAAATTTTGATGAAGGAGCCTAACAAATTTCCCAAATTTTCTAATATAAAATATGTCAAATTATATTTTTAAATATAAAATAAATATCAATATAGAACACTTAAAATTTGATTAAATAAATATATCATATTAAAATTTTTAAATAAACATCTCAACACTAATGATAAACCACACTTGTTACCTTAAAAAAACCATTCTAGGAATCGCCATATATTAGCCAAAATATTCCAGAAAACAAATTCACATCAGAAATACCTGTTAACTCTAAAAGCTATTAAATTATTTAAATTTTAATATTTAAAAAAACAAAAACAACAAATCACTTCGTTAAACGATACTCATGCTTTAGGGCATAACGGAAAACAAAAATGTGTATCTAGTGATTTAAACCTATATTGACAAAGTTCAACAAATCACCATCTTAAAATCTAACGGGGGCACATGATGTTTTGAGTGTTTAGAATGGAAATGAGTTTGAGCATCATAATAATATAATATAGTTAATAAAAATAGATAGATATTAATTTATTATTAAATATTAAAATATTTTATAATAGATTAAATATCATTGAAATTAAAAAAAATTAAAAAAGAAAATTAAATTATATTTTTATTAATTTATTATTGTGTCCAAAAACTTTTTATTGTAATCTTAAAACGGTCAAGGGTCTACTTTTGAGAATTTATAGATTTTTTTGATAAAAACTTTTTATTATAATCTTAAAACTGTCAGGGATCTACTTTTGAGAATTTATAGATTTTTTCATAGATTTCTCTTAATGTAGCATATTTAACATAACCTATTCAACAGCATAAACTCTATTTAATTTTCCGATGAGGGAAATATGTAGTAAAGCTTTGTGGACAGTAAAGAAACCAGTGGGTAAAGAAGTCGCATATTACCCATATTTAGGGTTTAGCAAGTTCGGCGGTTTCGCTAGGGTTGCTGTGTTGCCGGTAGGCATCAGTGTTTGCTTTATTTGTATTTCCATAACGCAAAGAAGGTTTACGACCTTAAATCGCCACTATTGAAGTGCTTCCTCGGCAAAAGGGAGGAGCTGCTGATTAAAGAAGAAGTTATGTTCGATGTGGACTTAGGTATTCTCTCTTGGACAAGTGAATAACTGGAAGAAAGTGGGATGGGTTTCGTCGGTGCCTTACTGGTTTTGTGAATATAAATTCAATTTCATAGGCGGACTGTCTAGAGTTTTTTATTCAAATTCTACCGCGCAGTTGGTGACGGCTCTGAGAGTCTGAACCTTTTCCATATCTGAATTACCAGTGTAGCTATATTAACTATGCAGAGTTGTATGGCTTATCTGCAAACCAAGTTGTGATTGCAGGTATCACCTTGGAGGGTTATGTATGTTTTCTGTGAAGCTACCCTATTTTTAACGGTTTTTTGTATGCCCTAACTAGTGTGCCTGACGGATTTCTTTCTCACAGTAAATCATGTTTGACGTGGTAGAAGGGAGAAATGTATTGTTTACCCGAAGAGTTTAACGCATGGTATTTGTATGTATCTCTTGAACTTATCAATTTTATGGTAACTTGAGAGATAACTCAGTAGTTGTCTTGTTTAAAAAGAAAATTACTAAATCAATTTTAACATAGTTGTTACGTTTAGGTAGTTCATGAAAATGAAATAAAAATATTAATTATAATTAAAAAATTAAAATATATTGATTTAAGAATTTTTTCTGTAATAATCACATTCAAATGAACTAGGTGAGAGATCACATGGACATTGAGTTTAAATAAACTAGCCATTATCTTAATGGCTAGTTTGACTATGAAATTTAATAATTGCTTGTTCCATTTTAATTAATTTAATTATTTACTTAACTATTAAATAAAATTATAACGGCTAGTTCTATTTAATTAATTTAAAAGTTTATTAAAATATATTTATAAATCTTTATATTTTATTTTATTTTATTTAATTAATTATTATTATTATTATTATTGTTATAATTTATTTCTTTATTAATTTCCTATTATTTAGTTATTTATTACTTATTATATTTTAGTATTTTTATTTATTTAGCTAAATGTAAATTTGTAATCCTATTATTCTCCTTTCTCTAATAAAAATAAAATAAAAATAAAAATAATATATATATATATATATATATATATATATATATATATATATATATATATATATATATATATATATATTATTCTCCTTTCTCTATTAAATAAAAATAAATTAATAAATAAATAAATGGATTCTATTATACACACACACGAATATATATATATATATATATATATATATATATATATATATATATATATATATATATATATATATATATATATTATTTATTATTTTATTTATTTTATTTTTTATTTTTTTAGACCATTAAGAATATAGGGCAGTGATCTAACACCTGCTTATATTCCAGCTGTCATCTCTATTGAGATTTACGGGTATTTTTTCATTTTCTAATGCCTCTCTTAACTTCTGATATTGGAAATGGTCAATCCTAGCTATGACCTTAGCCTCTTCAATGCATATATCATGGTTAGTCTTTTCCGCATGCTCAACTAAGGTAGAGGTGCAGGATCTTCCATGCTTAATGTCAGCAGCATGTTCATTGATCCTTTGGTTGATAGATCAACCAATTTCACCAATGTAAGGTGGCCCACAAGAACAAGGAATAATATAGACACCTTTTCCATCTCTAGGGTTAATCGGATCTTTAACCAATTTAAGAGAGCTGCGAATCACGCTAAGGGGCTTGAAAGAAGAAGAAACCTTATGCTTCTTAAGGATCCTAGCAATCCTATCAGTGGTTCTTTGAATGAAAGGAAGACTTACATTGCAAGAATCTATGGTCATCCAAAAATCCATAAGGATGGTGCTCCCCTTAGGCCCATTGTTAACACCATTGGTGGTCTGACTTATCTTCTAGTCAAGTATTTGGCCCTTAAGCTTAAACCTCTCGTAGGTCATACCGACTATTTTGTAAAATATTCTTCCTCTTTTGTTAATGAGTTAAAGAACTGTAGAATGGGCCCTAAATATAGGCTTGCTAGTTTTGATGTTGTCTCTCTTTTCACCAATATCCTCATTAATGAGGCCATTGAAGTCATTAATTCTGTCACTGATCCAGATACGGCCCATTTAGTCGGGATTTTCTTAACATCTACTTTCTTTAGTTTTGAAGGTGAGTTCTATGAGCAAACATGTGGTGTTTCCATGGGCTCTCCCCTTTCCCCGATTGTTGCTAATCTTTTTATGGAGGTTTTTGAATCCAAGGCTATTTCCTCTGCTCTGTACCAGCCAAAGCTTTAGAAAAGGTTTGTTGATGATACTTGTGTCGTCTGGCCTCATGGTAAGGAAGAGCTAGATCGTTTCCTCGTTCATCTTAATAGTCAATATTTCTCTCTAAAATTCACCGTGGATTATGGGGTGGATGGTAGCCTTCCCTTCCTTGACGTTCTTATCTCTAGAAGGGACGATGGTTCTTTCTCCCATCAAGTTTTTTGAAAGAAAACCCATACTGAGCAATATCTTCATGCTAGTTCTCATAATTTTCCTGCTAAAAAATTGGGCGTCGTTATCACCTTAGCCACCAGGGCTTTGAGAATCTTTGATAAATCTCACCTTGAGGGAGAAAAGACCCATCTCCTTACTGTCTTTTCTAAAAATGGTTATAGTAAGTCTCAAGGACTTGAGGCTTTTCTTAAAGCAGAAAGAGGTCCCTTAGTTAAAAATAAAAATATAAATGAAACTAAACAGTGGTCTTGCAATGTAAGGCTTCCTTTCATTCAAGGAACCACTGATAGGATTGCTAGGATCCTTAAGAAGCATAATATTTCTTCTTCTTTCAAGCTCCTTAGCACGATTCACAGCTCTCTTAAATCGGTTAAAGATCTGGTTAACCCTAGAGATGGAAAAGGTGTCTATATTATTCCTTGTTCTTGTGGGACACCTTACATTGGTGAAACTAGTCAATCTATCAACCAAAGGATCAGTGAACATGTTGCTGACATTAAGCATGGAAGATCCCGCACCTCTGCCTTAGCTGAGCATGAAAAAAAGACTAACCATCATATATGCATTGAAGAGGGTAAGGTCATAGCTAGGACTGACCATTTCCATCATCGAAAGTTAAGAGAGGCCTTAGAAATTGAAAAAAAACCAGTAAATCCCAATAGAATTGATGGCTGAAATATAAACAGGTGTTGGATTCCTGCGCTATATTCTTAATGGTCCAAAAAAATAAAAAATAAAAAATAAAATAAAATAATAAATAATAAATAAATAACTATATATATATATATATATATATATATATAAATAATAGAATCGATTTATTTATTTATTAATTAATTAATTAATTTATTTTTATTTTTATTTAATAGAGAAAGGAGAATAATATATATATATATATATATATATATATATATATATATATATATATATATATCTTAATTATTTTTATTTTTTCTTTTATTTTTAAAAAATATTTCGGTAATAATCACATGTAATATATTTTAGTATTTATTTTTATATCTATATATTTTATTTTATTTTATTTATTTTTTATTTTTATTTTTTTATTAGAGAAAGGAGAATAATAGGATTACAAATTTACATTTAGTTAAATAAATAAAAATACTAAAATATAATAGGTAATAAATAATTAAATAATAAGGAATGAATAAAGAAATAAATTATTACAATAATAATAATAATTAGTTAACTAAATAAAATAAAATAAAATATCAAGATTTATAAATATATTTTATTAAACTTTTAAATTAATTAAATAGAACTAGCCGTTATAATTTTATTAAATAGTTAAGTAAATAATTAAATTAATTAAAATGGAACAAGCGATTATTAAATTTCATAGTCAAACTAGCTATTATCCTAACGTCTAGTTTAACCATTTCTGCATTTATTTAAGCTCAATGTCCTGATCTGATCTCTCACCTAGTCATGATGATGAACCACACTGGTTGGTTCGAACAATGTTCATTTTAATGTGATTATTACCGAAAAGTTTCTTCATAATTTTATGATGGATCACAGAATCTAGAATTCTATAAATATATTGATTTAACTAAATTACATTAAAAAAAATCAAAATGAATAATAAGATGAAATTAATAGTTTTAATTATTATTTTTTTATAATTATTAGTAAAAAAAAATCTATTATTTAAACACTAATGGGAATTAAATATTTTGACTTGCAAATGTTTACTCAAGTTTTGTACCAAGAAAGAGATTTATCTAGGTTAACACATATAAATATGGAGTATGGATTAAGGTTAGTTATTTATTTTATTAAAACAATTAATATATAAGTTAAACATATATATACATTTCAAAAGACATGGAATAGGATTACTGATTTGTTAATATTTTTTTATATTATTTTGGGCCAATATCATCACTCATCAATACCACATGTCAACAAAAACTATAGCTCATTCATATGACACTTGTTTATATGACATTTTTTTAGTTAATCAATTTAATTAAAAGAGAAAAATAAACCTAACCACTTTGGAGATAAATTTCAACCTTTAATTTATGTATATTATTATGAATATTTTAGAATATTTTGTAGAGCTTAAATCCTACAATCTACCTACTAATTATTAATAACTAAATTAAAATTTTAAAAATCCAATTTCAAACTAGACTTATCTATTAGTATAATTATAATCTAGCTACATTATATTCGAACAATAAATATTATACTTATTACACTTATTACTATATTACTATATTTATTTTGAATATTAATTATTAATAAAACAAACAAATATTAATATTTTTAATTTTAATTTAAATATTAGTTATTGATGAAACAAATAAATATTTGAATATGAAAAACTAAAGATTTGTTATTATTATTAATTTTTTTTTATTGGAATATTTACTAAAATATTAAATTTAATTAATATATTGTTATTGTTATTTTAGATGAGGTGTTTTTAATGTAAAATCTAGTGTCCCACCTAGCCATGTGGCTGAGTATGTGGTCGCACATCTCCATAATAAGATAGATGACATACATGCTCATAACATTTCATTTGAGGTGAGTTATACACAATACTTGACACCAAAATTATGCACTATAGAATAATTTAAATGTTTACATCTCACCACGACAATCATGTCCTTCATTGTTCAATGAATTGATTTTCCAGCTTCTTATATACAACCTTCGAAGTATGATTTCTCTCATATGTCACTATAAGACAACTTTTCTCCTGGTCTATAACTCCTTGCTTGGGTTGGGTTTGTGTATTCAACATTAGGGGCTTTGGCTGACCCACTTATGTGATCTCTGGCTATGCCTTGACACTCTCATTTGATTTTTTATCAGTGGTTTCATCAATAATCAAATTCTCCTCTTCTCGTAGTTAAAAAGAAATTCCTTCCATCCGGATTCCTCACTTCCTAACTCAGACACATTGTTTCGTTTTCACAACCAATTCAATATGCATGCAAGTGAACCTGTTGTGACTCATGTAAGGTTCCGCTGCATGTTGGACACCACATTTCTGTGCAAGTTGGAACCCTACAGCGAATGTTTGTTTGATTGTCTCTTGTCCACATTTTTTTTATTTAACTATTATTTTTTATAACAAAATAGAAGTTGTTGTCTCACTGTATTCCCGTCCCCCTCAGGATTTTCCTCTACTCACTCTTAAGGAATTGTATCCCTCTTTCTCCATACCTACAACTTGATATCCCTCTCCTACACCTTATCTCGTGGGTTATCATCTCTTGTTTCCAACATCCTTGGAAGGCTTGCCTTTTTCCCATGTCCACTCTCACACCCTCACTTTTTTCTTGTATCAAGTTGATGGCTTTCCCTAACATCAACTTTCGATTATCAGCACCCCCTCTCCTTACCTGGCATACAACCCTTCCTTCAAAGATTACATATTCAATTTTTTTTATTTTTCTCGTTTTGTATATGAGTTTGGTTCATCGACATGCCCCATCAACAAGAATAAGTATTCCATGGGGTTTCTTATTATCAAGAGTATCCTCTTGGGGACATACACATGCACACCATAAGCTTAAGGAATCAACATGTAGGTTTTGTGAGCTTACAGTAGGACCTAGCAAGGAGGAGTTAATTTGTATGGAACAGGAAGGGGCATCAGAGTGGAAGAAAATTTTATATTGAAAAGTTCTGACAAATTTGGATGGTTGGGTGCTAGATGTTGGGAATAATCTAGGCATGCAATATGTACAATATGGATTTGTATTGAAATTTGAAAATCCTCCTAGGGATAATTCTAACAGATTTCTTCAATCACTGAGCTAATATTCTACACTCTTTGGAGAACCTTCACCATAACCTAAGGTACATCAATCAGTTATTGGATTGTATTGAGTAGCATATTGGATTTCCTCGCCCAATAGGAAAAAAACATAACAACACTTAAGAACCTATTCAAGTTGTTCATATGGACTCAAATCTCTTAGCATAGCCTTGTTATGCTCAAGTCTATTCACATTATGATTCTCTAGTTCACTCTCTAATCTAATCTGACCCATTTTCAGGATATATTTTCTATTTATACTTTTGTCAAACATTATCCCCTATGCCTTTGTTTGAACAAATTTACTTTTGGCTATGGTCCATTCTCCATAGTGAAAGATTTACATTGGGTTTCTAGCATATCCATGTAAATCCAAATTAAATTAGAAGACAATACAATATTTACCCCATGAAATAAGTAATATTATTGTTGTTTCTATTTTAATTTTGACAAGAATAATTGGTAATTGAATCAATTTTCGGTTTGGTTTCATAACTGTGTCATTCCAAATATTTCTATTATAACTCACTATGTAGGTTTATACAGGAACACTTGAACAAAGGAAATCATCAGTCATAATTTTATATAACATAAGTTTGCAAATGTAGTACCTTGGAAGCCAACATTATTGTTTTTATCATTACCCCTTGCTAAGGTATGACTCTAGAAATTTATTTTTAGGTTGTCCATTATTAGCTTAACATTGACCAATACAACTTCCTAGTTTAATGTAGAAAACTAAATGTTTCTTTTTTTGTATTGTCCAAATCCTATTTCGCAAAAAAAATGATTGGATCATTTTTGTACAATATAATTGGATGTGGATAAGTTCCTCATATATTTTGTTCCATAATTTATGGATATAATTGCAATATATATGTATGATTTTTAGAAATTATGTAGTGAATTTTATTCTTATGTTTTGCCAAGAAACCATAAAAAACTAAAATCCGTGAAAATAATTCATATTCAAGTAAATAACATATTTACTATCACTTACTTCCCACCATCATTTAACAATTATTTTCATTAAAAATGGATTGTAATTATCTGCAAATTAATATAGTTACTAGGAAATACTAGGAATTATTTAGTTTTTCCTAACAACTTATGGATGAGTACACTTATAAATGTGCGTTGGTTACTAACAACCAAAATTTATGAAACTTATTAGGCTTAAGAAAGAAACTAATCTATCCAATTTACATCTTTTGTGCGAGAGAAATACCCTAGGATTTCATTTTCTACCATTATTAACTTAGCATTAACTATTGTAGATTGTATTTTTAATGCAATTTTTTCATAGCCTAATTCCAAACTTGAGTAGAAGGGATTAATATTCCTTAGAACACTTTTTTATATTAGTTTTTTAAGCTCTTAAATATGAATTATCAAGTATATTATTATTTTATAATATTATAGGTGAAGACAAGTTAAATTTTATTTTACTCTATTTTCTAGAATTTTCTAGAATAGGTTAAAATTTGGTAAAATATATCTAAAAATAAAAAAACAGAGCTATGGTTATAGCCATGTCTATTTTGGATTATAATACCGATAATTTTAATTTAATTATAAATAATTGTTAGGTGGATGGTATATGTTTCACTTCCACATAATATTCTATAATATTATTGGTAGTATTCACAAACCGAAGCTTGAGATTTATCTCCAAAGTAGTTACGCTCTTTTTACTATTTTAATTTCATCCTAGATACATCTTAAATCAATGTCTACCAAGCACCAAGAGGGATCAAGCTCCACTAAATATCTCTCACCTCCCGTTGGAAACACCAAATTTCGTCCTAGGGCATAAATGAAGTCTCATCACACTCCAAATGGCCAGGGTGTTGATCTATGATCGAACGTTGAGGGCTTTCAATGTAGTGCTAGTCATTCCATGTCTAAATTGGCAATTTCATACTCATTTGGGCCATAGTTTAAATTATCTCCCACTAAAAATTATAAGGTCGACTTGGGGCATGCTTGGTATAGGTGCATGATCTCCAATGTCATCAAATGTAGGGAAATGTTCAAAATCATTCTAGGTGTTGGAGGATCCCAAAGGTGTGTATGCTGCTCTATGACTACATGGAACCCAATGGCTCTCAACACCTAATTTATGGGTGTCAATATGACTCTCTAGAATCTCGATACCAATTAAATTGGCCAATTTATGGCTATGGAACCAACTAATGATGATATGACCAAGTCTATTGAAAGCAAAAATCCATTAGTACAATACTACTTTTTGCATCTAAGTTATCAAGCTTGAAAGTAAAGTGATATTTGACACTTCAAAAAATACTTCCTTTCAAAAATTAAGGATTTGAACTCACAATGGTGAGTGGTTAATTACCACCCTATAGGTGTTTCGATCCCCTAAGGGGAAGTGGAAATGCCTCAATATACCCTTCAATTATAGGTGTTATGTGAAAAAATATGACAAAAAATGAGGGATAAATTAATGACTAAGGGCCATGGTGAAAGGGATTAACATGACGGGGATCTACATCCCAAGTCGATACATGTGTGTATGCAGTCATCGTGGATGCATGAGTTACCAACCTTGCCTTTGTTTTCCCACCCCTCTTGTGTTCCTTTTAATTTTTCTTGTTTTTCCCTTTTGTTAATAATCATATCGGAAAGGGTTATAGCTTGATTCGTATGATGTATTACATTTTTATTACACCTCAATTATAAGGAATTTCATTTTCCATCATGGCTGAGACACACAAGGGTTCTTTTCATGATGTATAAGAGCCATATGGTGCTCAACAACTAGGTAATGGCCATAAGGAGAGAGGTAGAGATGATGCTATGATTTTTCCCACATACTAATGTGTATGTCCTTACCATATTTCACATTTTGATATTCATTTTTTATTATGGTGAATATATGATTTTTATTTTTCTTTTAGCTGCATCAACCTCCCAAGTCCATGTTTTGGGCCTTACCAATTATGGTTAGTGCTGCATTCTTCTAACGTTTCAAGGGGATCTCCCCGATGTGAAGTGCCAACTAGACATCACATTTATTGGTGTAGGAGTCCCATTTGTTCATATAGTTCGACCACCATTCAAATGTTTTGGTCACAATCAGACATAGTATAATTAAATTCTTCTTTGTTTCAGCAAGAATGTAAGCTTTATGAGATTCCCAATATAAGGTATACTAGGAAGAGTTACGAAAGCCATGAGATAAATGAGCCATCAACTATAAAAGTAATAATACTATCCTAAAGGACCATCGGGGTTTGGGCTCGTGGCCAGTGGACGCTTTCTAAGGAGTTCATGTCGTTGTGTAGGTCACAAATTCGAGTCTCAGATAAACCATGGGTTTTCATGGCGGGCAGGAAGATTCCTCCTAGGAGTATAGGGTTAGTGAGTAGGATTTGACCCCGTGTTTGGCATTGTTCACCTCGGAGCTAGCTCTGCACTTGATAGTTTTCCTCCACATGTTTTCTAAAGGCACTATGCGCCAGGGAGCCAACGCTACGCCCTTGCCAGAGCACTGCACCCTTCCTAGAAGGGACCCTGTGAAGAAATATTTGGCGCTTCATGCTTAGCTTTGCACTGCACCCTCAGCTATTGGCACTGCGCGCTTAGACATAGAGGGTTTGTAAGTCCTCCAACCACTCAAATCACATCAAACTTCTTCAAATTTACCCCAAGGTCGTCCACAACACTCTTGAGGGGTAAGTACATCACATAAACCTTTCTTTGAATATATTTGACCAGTCTCTATTGAGCTAAATGAAACCCTAGAAGAAACCCTAAGTTTTAAGCTTGAAATCACTTTTTTAACATTACTTCATCCTCCTATAAAGAAAATCAGTCATAGACAAGGGAAATTACATTGCTTAAGGGCTACCATTAATCTTTCTTTTCAAAACACCCATTCCCTACATCAATTCCCTTCATTCTCACTCATTCCCTTCATTTGCAAAGCTGTCATTTCATTCCTTCCCCTCATTCATTTCACATCAGCCCTAGGGTTTCCAAAATGGAGTTTAAAAATGTCTGAGGGTGAAGACAGTGGTGGTGAGGAACAAATGCCAAGGAGACATGATCATAAGGGAGGGAAGATAAAAAGATTTGAACCCCTCAATACAATGGAACTCATGGCATCCCCTCTTACTATTTCCTGCTTCACACATTTAGACTGCTTTGAATTTTTTGAAAGAGTACAGCAAGTCCAAAACCACCTGGATCTAACAAGACTACTCATTATCAATTCGCAAGACAAACAAGTCAATCTTGTCGAGGTCACCTTTGAGTTGTCTACAAATTCCATTGTAGATGCGAGAGGAATACCTACTGTTGGATAAAAGTGGTTCAAGCAAGCAAACCTAGACATGAGTTATTTTGAACCATACTATAAACCTAGGTATAAAGACCACCGCAAGTCCATGTTCCCTTTTTCTCATCCTCTTCATAGATATGCACCCAAGATGAGGATAATAATGAATTATTTCACTTGTGAGGGAAGGTTTTCCTACCTGTACTCATACCACATCCATCCTCTTATGCATTTCACTAGAGATAGGATGTTGCATATACCATATTATCTTTTCTAAAGCATTGAAAAAATGGCCTACATAGTGCAAAAGAGAGACTAAAATCAGAAAATGCAGAGCCTTTTTCATCATCCACTTATCAAGATGGTGGTTATGCACCAGCTCCAACAAAAGAACATTTTATGGGATACCTTCACTGCCCACGAGGTTTTCACGAATCCACATGGCCATCATCAGCAAGATATTACTTCATCTTCTCATCCTCCCATATCCACTTCTCCATCAGTTCATGTTGTTCATACATTTCCACTCACTCACATCCCTTCACCCCATGATGACCCTTCCACATCACCTTTCCACAACCATTCACCCTCATATCATGATGAAAAATCATCAAGCAATGATGGGAACATTGAGACAGATGGCACTAAAATGAGTGACATAGAGACTTTTCCTTTGACATACTAGAGGGGATACATGCATGCGTTTGCTAAATTTGAGGTGCAAAGGGCCATTCCTTCTTCACCAGAAAAAAAACTTGATAACAGTAAGGAAAAGGTTACAGAGCATGTCATTGTTTAGGAGGACAACCATGAAACTGAGAAAGAGTTTCAGCTAGTTGACCTTGAATATGAGGATGAGGAGAGGATTACCAATATGCTGCTCAAAAGAAAGGATGCCAATATTAGTGAGCTTCAAGTTAATCTTGGTATGAAAAAGAATGTGTTCAACATTTTTGAGCTAGAGAATCAACAATTGAAGACAAAGAAAGCCATTAATGAGGTTAGGGAAATCAGATCTCAGAAAGAGGATGGAAAGGCCAAGGATTTTCTAGATGAGATCTTGGGCACTTTTGATGATAGTGAGGATGAGGAAGAATGGATTCCTAGGAAGAGAGCAAGGAAAATTGGGTTAAAGAAGGCTTTAGCCTTGGAAAGAGAAAAAGAGGAAGAATTAGCAGAGAATCTCACTCCGAGTGAGCTGCTTGCCATAGAAATCAACAAAGATATGGAATCTTGCCTTGAGAGGGAAAAATTGCATTTAGAGAGTCAACTAGAGAAGGCCAAGATAGACACTGACATGCAAAGGAAGATGGAAATGCATTATGCCATTAGAAACATGATTGCAAGGGCCAAGCTCAAGCAAGCCCGTCCAAAGGTTCGAGCTTTGACCGAGGCAAAAGAGGAAGAGAAGATAAAAATTCTTGCTGATGTGTCCCTCTAGGACTCCCAACCATGATCAACAAAGAGAAATCCATTTTTGGCACTTTGGTGCAAATTTTGAAATTTTGGCAATTTGGCTTCCAGAAAATTGGGCCAAACGCGTAGCGCCACTGGCGTTGCGCTCTTTTTTGGGGCATTCAAACGAAAAAATTTCAACATATTCATGTTCCTCATGCCAACTACATTCTCCTCAAAATATTTAAGGACATTTTGAGAAAAAATGGTCCCTCAAAAGGGCCAAAAACGGCTAGAAAATCACCTTTCTGCCCTCTTTTCAGCACTAGTCGTGTGCATTTAGCAGTCTTGGGAGAAGTGATTTTCGATAAGGAAAATGGGCACCATTTTTCAAAATGAATGCATATCTCAAAACTATACAAGAAAGGCTTTCCAATGAGCTATCATGGAGCTCATTTGGACACTAGGAAGGCCTCCAAAAGTCAGCAGAAAAAAAGGTCATTTTCCAAGTCTTGGCACTGTGCCCCTGTACCTTGGAGCTGCGCCATTACCAAGATTTATTTCAGAATATATTTTGATGCCTTATAGTCAAAAAATTTCCTAAATTAGCTCGAATAGTTATGTTAGAAGCTATTTTTGCAATAAATGAGTGTTAGATATTTTGCCTTGGGCCTTGCATGGTCTCAAAGGTGAAAATACATTTACTATGTAATAAATGACTTCTAAAACCATAGCTAGGGTTTCACCTCATCATTTTTCAAATAAATAATGCATGTAATGCTTCATATTTTTTGTTTTTGGTTGATCTTTGAGCTCAATATGATATAGAGTTTGAGTTGTGAAGAAGTTGGCTTTGGAGTTTTGTGAGTGTTTTTGTACTGAGCATCAATGGAGTAAGCATACTCATAGGATTCATGAACTTGTTTAAATTGTGATGTTGTCCTGATCTTATATTTTCTTCCTTATGTTTTTCATATTGTTCATATTTTCTCTTGCAATAGAGTATAAAATTTAGGTTAAGATATGTTGTTAGAGGCACCTTAAGTCTGTCTACCTTCTATTGTTCAAATATTTTCCTCTACTGGGTCTGATTGCAGAATTCTTAGTTTCTCTATGGTTCCACTAACCTTGTTGTCTTAAAAGTGGTTTAATGTATTCAATCCAAATAATTTTATGGTATGCCCTGTCCTTTGGTGTAACTTGAAACATTGTTTTAAGGCCTTTTCTTTGAAGTTTACTGATTAGGGTTTGGGTGAATAATTTTATGGTTTTCCCTGTCCTTTAGTATATCTTGAATAGTCACTTTGAACGTCTTTATAGTCTGATTAAAGAATTAAGGAGTTCCCTTCTCTTTAATCATCACTTATATGTTATCTTAAATGTTGTCTTTGTCTAAAGGTAAATAGTTAGAGAATTTAGGAGTTCCCTGCTCTGTAGAGTTTGTTGGATTGTTGTCTCAAATTTTACTTGGTGAAGTTTGGCCAAAGAAGTTTATGGTGTGTCCTGTCCTTTGGCTATTTCTTAAGCATAGTTCTCTTAAAGGCTCTTATTGTTCTAGTATATGTTAAAGGATTCTTAATTTCCCTTTAAACCTACTAAATTCACAACTTAATTTTCATTTCACATCCACATAAGCTATTAATATCCATTTGGCTTTGTTAACTTACCCTATGAAACACCCTTGATTTATTGTTGTACTTTTGAAGAATTTCACAGACCCCATAGCCTAATGGTTTTAATTTATTTTACTCTATCTATTCTACTTAACAAGCAACCGAACAAAAAAAAAACAAACAAACAACCCTATCACTTTAACTAGCCTAAAATCAACATCCTAAATCAAACAAGTTATATATTTTATATAAATATAGAGAGAGCCCTCTCTGAGTCTAGGAAGGCTAGGTCCTAGGACTCCAAAGTTGGTTTGATGTTACCCTTGTCTATTTTTTCTTGCCAATCGAACAAATTACTGGGACCCAACAGGGGGAAGGGCTCCTGCATGACAGCTGTCTGCTATGAAGCTCCCCCTTGTCCACGATTACCCTGAAGTGTTTTCAACTCTAAGAGGTTGGGATAGTGGTGAGTGAAATGGTCATAATCACCACATATTGTGAAAGAGTGGTTGGTATGGATATGCACCCTCCTGTTCTACCCTTGGGAATTATTTGGCCCCTGGTTTTTATTTTGGTTGGAGTTTCCCCCAACTTAAGATCACGGAGGGAAATGTTGATTGTTGCCCCCCTATCCAGGATTTCCCTTTTTCTTGTTTTTTGATTTTTTCCTCACTGCATTAGGAGGATAGCTAGGATTCTCCTAATTATATGATTGGCGCTATTGTGCCTAGGAAGGTTGCACAAGTTTGTTAGTGCATTATTCTGCATGGGTGGGTTTTGTGTTGGGGATTGTGAATATTTGGGTCTATGTCCCTTATTTGTGAATGGCTGCTGGGTGGTATCTCTTCCGTTTGCATTCCTAGTTGTGTATTGGGTCCCCTAAGCAGGACCATATGGTCCTCCTTGTTGATGATGGTAGGACCGCGCCCTATTGGTCATGTTCTACAGAGGTGCATGATGACTTTGTGTAATGTCCCTTTTCTAGAAATATCACAAGTCTATTCCAGAGATAGACTGTGGGGGGATTTTCCAGATATGTCACCTCTAAAGAGAGGGTGATATCTAGAGGCTACCTGGCACTTCATAGAATCTGTCTATGGCTATGTGAAATTTACTATTAGGAAAAGCTACTCTATTGAGAATATCTCAAGATAAAGCTACAACAATAAGCAAATACATTTAATGGAAAATAGAAGTGAATCCATGAACACATAAAATGCCAGAGAACTCAATGGCCATCATATTATATCATAGCAGCAATAAAAGATACAACTCCTTGAGGAAATGATCACTCAAGAAAAGAACTGGAAGCCTCAAGAAAACTGAACATGGTAACATGAGAAATGTTGTTGCAACAAGCAAGCCCTAGGCCATGACTACACTGTTACAAAGAGGAACTGCTGAATAAATAATGAAAATACAATGATATAGTATTTTAGGCTCAAATAAATAAGGGGGAGCATGATCTCAACCCATGAAAATACAATAAATCAATCCTCTAAAAGGATTGGCTAAAATCTATACAAAAATGGCATTTTGCAGAAATGCCAGAGTGGCTGGGTAGCTGCAGATACTCAAGAACTGGAAATGGAAGGAGAAGGCTGAAATATATGCTGTATATGAAGTGACCTTCTCTGATAGAAATCTAAAGTGAAAGGCTAATACTTTTCACCCAAGACTTCCCCTCCAAAATCTGCTAATCCCTCAAAGCAAATATCCACCCATGAAAACATTCTCTAAGAGAGGGACTGTGCTGCCTCTGATGGAATGTGGCTGTTCTAATGGAAAATATGATGGGATATTCTCATAAACCTCATTTTCTAACCTCCCAATTGAAAGAACCTCTCTCCATTGAAAAAATAGCTCTGGATGGTGTGTGGAAACCTCCCCAGTAACACCCAGCAACATTGCACAATCTCTACTGCAGAAACTGCGCTGATGAAGATGACTGAAGCTATAGCCTGAATTCCTGAATATGGGAGATGGAGTGTAATCCTTCATGAGCTACTCAATAAGGAAAGGAATTCCTAAACAAGACTCCCTCGTGCCCGAAGGAACTGCAGCTCTGTTGAATAGCAAGAGGTAGCAACAAGTCTGTAAGACTCAAAACGTAAAACGATCAAAGATGTCCACAATGGCTGCCTTGCACCTTTTTTATACAATGAGCCTTCCCTCCATGGACCCTATTTCGAATTATGGTTTCCTTCTCTCTAGAAACTTCCCTCCTACATTATCCCACATAATGCTTTCCAACTCATGCCAACGCAGTTTGACTTGGTCAACCTTGGCCAAGCATGTTTGCAAAAACCTCCTTTCACACACGGAGGTGTGAAATCCAGCTCTAAAGTGATCCCCTTTCATACTTAGATTATTTTTATTCTCTAATCATGTAAATAATGGCCCCCCTACCCATTTTATTCATATCTTTAACAAAATTTAATGTCCCATAAAATTTGGGACATTACAGTCCTCCCCTCTCAAAATATTTCTTGCCCTCAAGAAATTGCAAGGATTACCTGATTTTCTTTCTTCCCTTCCTCTTGTAGCATCCTTATGTGATGATCTCCTCGAGAAAAAGGATGCCATATCAGCAATCAAATTTCCAAACTGTCCCTCCAACAAATGTAATCTAGCCTTGGGGTGAACATTCCCAAATAGCTATCATGTAGAAACAAATATCCATGAAGGAAATAAGAGCTGTCCAAGGGCCTCCTTGAGGCATGAGGTCTGATATATAATGTTATTTATCATCCCCATATGAATATCCCATCCTCAAGCCACCAATCATGAAAAACAAGCTGCCTCCCAATAAGGCAACTCATGGAAAATCACCCTCCACCTTGAGCTCCAACAATGAAGGTGGGCTGAAATATGATCATGGAAAGAAATATAACTTGCCCCATGCTGTCCTCTCTCCCACTAATGAGAATTGTGGAGTGTATGCTGATCCTCGGCTGCAAATATATTTCCCTCAAATGGAAAAATGAAGAGTAATTCCCCAAGAATCTCTCCTCCATCAATGAAAAATCAGCTATCCCAAGACATGTCATCTATGATGAATAGGACAATATCACCATAGAATTCCCCCATGACATTATTTTTGTAGGTTATACCATGTGCAGCAAGTTAAAACCATGTCTCATAGGGTTATAATGCAACCTCATCCACTGCAGCTGCAAAAAATAGCATGGCAAGTATTGTACAAGAATATCACCTCTACTACTAAACAGTAAAATAGATGAGTGAATCAGAAACATAAGGTCAAACACCTACCCATATACATACAATGGATGGATAACATTACCAATCCCATGGCTTACCCCATAATTAAGAAAATATGTGTTTGTATCCATGCCTCCTCTCACGTTCCTTTTAGAACATGCACTGCAGAAAATGTGAGAGTTTTTCTCTCTCTAAGGCACATCCAACTCATGTGCCTTTCTCATAATCATGCTTATTTCACAAATCTGATCCATATCAGCAAGTAATTCATGATCATCAATAAAATGAGGAAATTTCTGAAGGTTTCATGTGTTTCAAGAGTGTACCAACAGTTTTCCCAAGAATGTCAGTGCAGTTTTCCCAAACTACTACTTAGAAAATCATATGACAAGTTGTTTTCAGCTCATGAATAATAATGTATGTTCTGATAATGCATGGTAAGTGGCTGACATAAAAGTTGAACATACATGGAAGGTAACACTTTCTCAAGGCCATATAAATTATGGTTGTCTCCATCATACAAATTGGCCCAAATTTGTCCCATGGAGCAATCTGAAGAGCTTGCCCCATTGAAGAGCTATGCACTGCAAAATAATGGTAAGAGTATAAAAATAATCCAATGTAAGAACATATTTCTTACCATATACCAGGAGTAAGATGATTTATGGATCCATGAATTAACCCTCCATAGTTATGTGGCATGCTCCCATGAAGAGGAATGAACTAGTTGCAGCAAGAAGACCCTTCTTCTCATGTTTGGAAATCCAAGTCAAGAAGAATGTATCATAGATGAATTCTTCCACTACCTCATCCATCTCACCTCCTCTTTATCTATCAAGTGAAAAAAATATGAAATGTTCCTAGGACTTGTGGGTTATGGATCCACCACACTTCTGTTGGGCACACTTCATCCATCGGTTACTGCTCCCAAAGAGAGAACGTTGTTGGCCTATACACATAGGCTCCCATCAATATCAAGCTCCATTCTTTGACATGCTCCTTGTCAAAAATGTCTTTCATAATGCTGCAATACATAAGAAGTTCCTCCCACGGTTGAAGTATGTCCCTATCATCCAAGGTCAAGGAGAGAATGCCATCTCCTCCTCCTGCAACATCATGAATCATGTGAGAGAAAATCGGCTTGTGCTCTCTCCCATCAATGTCAAGCAACTCAAGTGCTTGCTGCCCCATTATGCTCACATCATATGTCTCATGTGATCAAGGTGTCATATCAGCAATATGTATCCCTTCTCCTTGCTGCCCAGTGATGCAAACATCCTACCACTTCTCCTCTTCTTTGGTACCCCTCCCATGAGGGCTACCATTCTCCCAAACCAGTTCCTACTCTTTTCATTTCATGAGAGTTTGAAATGCAGCTCCTTGGAGACCCCTTAAGAAAGGCCTCTTTCCCATGACTATGTTACACCCATGAGGATCCAAACATGATGGAGGTGATGTCTCCTCTCCACCCATATTCAACATCACTGTTGGTTCCTCCAATGATGTAGCAGTTGTCTCTTCCTCCGGTTCACAATTTGCTTCATGATTCTCCATGGAGGTGTCATGGTTTACTTCATCCTCCAAAAGTTGCACTCCCACCTTGAAGGCTGAATGTAAATCATCAAAAATGTATGAGGATGAGGGTTCTTCTCCTCCTTGAACCCTTTGGACAGTGCAGTGCAAACATGAGGCGCTAAAGTGGCCATGTGGTTTGATCCTTGGACCTCTCCATATGAAATTCTACCATCCTTAATATAATTTTCTAAAATAGAAAGTGGAAATTTACTCATACCTTGGTGGATCTTGGGACCTTCTTATGTGGCTGCAATGGATTTTCCTCCAATGGATTCCTCATTCATATATGTAGAAGGCTTCTCCTCCAAAGCTATAGCAGCGTTGGTGCAATTCTCCTCCCATGGTGGAATGGATTCTCTTCCTTTGTCCTCCCTCCATCAAAGGTTTCAATAAACCCTTGAGCAAAGTTTCCAAGAGAACTCACCATTGAATGGACCAAGGGTTTGAACCACAAAATAGAGGTTTTCTCCTCCATGTGTAGCACTTCCATGCCCACTGTTTCTTTCTCTGCCACTGGATGCAATAATGAAAATCCCTCCAGCTTCTTCTCCCACGCTCTAGCTGAAGCAACCCCATCAAATAGAAACCTATTTCTCCTTTTCCATAGGGCCTTCTCTCCTCCATCTCCTGAATAGACTGTGAGAACGTTGTAGCTCTCCTGAATGCTGCAGAATGGGGTTTATAGTCACCCAGGTACTTGCTTAAGATCTAGAAATCCAAGCATTTTCCATGCCGGTCTTCAAGAGAATAGGAAGTGCAGGGATCTTCCTCTTCTCCTCTTCTCTTCTCCTCCTCCTCGGGGAGTATTTTATTTATTCAAAAATAGATGAGATGATTCTCATCTTCTTCATCATTATCCTCTAAAATCGAACTCACATGCTATGTCGGTTCGATGCTCTGATACCACTGTAATGTCCCTTTTTCAGAAATATCACAAGTCTATTCCAGAGATAGACTGTGAGGGAATTTTCTGGACATGTCACCTCTAAAGAGAGGGTGAGATCCAGAGGCTACCTAGCCCTTCACAAACTCTGTCTATAGCTATGTGAAATTTGCTATTAGGAAAAGCTACTCTATTGAGAATATCTCAAGATAGAGCTACAACAATAAGCAAATACATCTAATGGAAAATAAGAGTGAATCCATGAACACATAAAATGCCAGAGAACCAAATGGCCATCATATTAGATCATAGCAGCAATAAAAGACACAACTCCTTGAGGAAATGATCACTCAAGCAAAGCACTGGAAGCTTCAAGAAAACTGAACATGGTAACATGAGAAATGCTGCTGCAACAAGCAAGTCCTAGGCCATGACTACACAGTTATAAAGAGGAACTGCTGAATAAATAATTAAAATACAATGATATAGAAATGTAGGCTCAAATAAATAAGGGGGAGCATGATCTCAACCCTTGAAAATACAATAAATCAATCCTCTAAAAGGATTGGCTGAAATCTATACAAAAAAGGCATTTTGCAAAAATGTCGGAGTAGTTGGGTAGATGCAGCTACTCAAGAATGGAAATGGAAGGAGAAGGATGAAACATCTGTTGTAGATGAAGTTCCCTTCTCCAATAGAAATCTGAAGTGAAATGCTGATCCTTTTCACCCAAGACTTCCCCTCCAAAATCTGCTAATCCCTCACAACAAATATCCACCCATGAAAACATTGTCTAAGAGAGGGACTAAGTTGCCTCTGATGGAATGTGGTTCGCCTGATGAAAAATATGATGGGATATACTCGTAAACCTCCCTTTTTGACCTCCCAATGGATATAACCTCTCTCCACTGAAAAACTAGCTCCAGATGGTGTGTGGAAACCTCCCCAGCAACACCCAACAACACTGCACAATCTCTGCTGCAGAAACTGTGCTGATGAAGATGACTGAAGCTATGGCCTGAATGCCTGAATATGGGAGATGGATTGCAATCCTTAATGAGCTACTCAAGAAGGAGAGGAATTCCTAAACATGACTCCCTCCTTCCCAAAGGCACTGCAGTTCTACTGAACAGCAAGAGGCAGCAACAAGTCTGTAAGACTCAAAATGTAAAATGATCAAAGATGTCCACAATGGTTGCCTTGCTCCTTTTTTATACATTGAGCCTTCCCTCCATGGACCCTATTTCGAATTAGGGTTTCCTTCTCTCTAGAAACTTCCCTCCTACATTGTCCCACATAATGATTTCCAACTCATGCCAACGCAGTTTGACTTGGTCAACCTTGGCCAAGCATGTTTGTAAAAAATTCCTTTCACACATGGAGGTGTGAAATCCAACTCTAATTGATCCTCTTTCATACTTAGAAGATTTTTATTCTCTAATCATGCAAATAATGGGTCCCCTACCCATTTTATTCATCTCTTTAACAAAATTTAATGTCCCATAAAATTTGGGACATTACACGTTGGTAATCGGGTTGCGGGATGTTCTGGTTAGGATCATATGTGTAACCAAGGTACTAACTACTGTTACCTAGGTAATTTTGGGCCAGTGATCCAATTAAGCCGTTTGTAGAGTTAGACGCTCCTGGTAATTCTTTATAAGTTTGCATGTGTGTGACGTTAGGTAGGATGTTATAAATGTATATTAACTGTGTGTAAATCAGGTTCAGTTTTTGGGCTTTATCGATGGCATGCTCTTCAGATGTAGGTTTTTGAGTTGCTACATATTTCAAATATATGCGGTGAGATTTCTTAGGAGTAGGTCCAATAATACTTGATTGTCGAGTTTGGAATTGTACAAACTGCGATGTTACCGCCATTCATGGATATGGTCCGAGATATGGACGGTTGGTATCTATCTAAAATGAGTCAGTAATTCCATATAGGAATCATGGTGGATGGGTGACTGAAAATATGTGAGGAACATAGTAGGGAGGGCACTAAAGGCTCCATGTGCAGTAGAAGTATTCTCCAAGTACCGTTTCGCAGCTGGTCTGGTTAGGATGTGATGAAATAGTCTCGGCCGAATAGTATCATCAATGATGTTGTTCAACGAACACCGCAAGTGGAAGGTCATTATGTGATTTCCGGTGGCTTACACTTGCTTCCCTTCGAATTTTCGAATGTACGAAGGGAGATTCATAGGCATGTGGGGCCATGTAGGGTTGTGTGTAATGGGGTCATTTTTTAAATTGGCTAGATCGGGTAAGCTCAAAGATGCTAATAATGGAAACTGCGGGTTGAGTGTCATTGTAGACTATGAAGATACAATGTTTTGGTTAGATATGGGGTTTGCCTGTGATGTACCTGGCTGTGTGTTCACTTGGCTCCCTAAGTGGGTAGTGCTCCTCTTCCCCCTAGGGATTGTGGGAGGAGGGGTATGTGGTGACCCTGTGGGGGTTCCACTGGTGTGGTGTTGGGTGACCCTCGGGGGTTCCCAACTAAGGATGCCTCGATAAAGGATGAACCGATAAGGGCGGCGGTGTTGTGTTTTTGATACCTAAATGGTGAAAGACCTGGAAACCCTCCTAATAATGGGGGGAGGTCCAAAAGACATCTAGATCGACGAAGTCCCATTGGTTTCGTTATGGTGTTGACTAGGTATGGTTTTGGATAAATTCTTCAATTCTATGAGAGGTGAAATATCAAAGAAAAAATGGTTACCACATATATAAAAGAAAGAAAAAAAAAAGTTAAGTTTCCTTTAAATTATTTCTATGTGATCAAGCAATAAAAAAATGGTTTTGGTTTTTTTTGCGCATGATACTCAAAATTATAGAGATCTAAACATCCTCACACTCTGAATTATAACTGGGCCTTGCGATTATATAATGTCCCAAAAGAACTGGCGATGCCTTCTTGCAGCCGAAGAATCGACCAAGGTAATGGGTAGAGGATCTAGTTCTGCCTACACCATCACCTAGAGGGAAGGATGCCCTATATTTGACCACTAGGTACGATCATCCTACATGAGCATTCGAGTTTTGAGCTTCTTGGTAAATCAACTACCAGTACCAAGCATTATATGGGTCAGGTAGCCCCAAATAATACCGCACGCACTGGGCCTAAGATTAATCCCCTCTGAAATGGGTCTCTGTGGTGCTCAGGTTTTCTTTTATGTGGGGGAATAGATGGATTTAAAGCTCCCAATTCAGTCAAATTCTATGTCTCAAGATGTAAACTGACCATGGTGGATTATTGGATGCCTAACCCCATGGTCCTAACCTGAACTATAATTTTTCTCATGGCCCCTGTGGGGAAATTTAGTGAGGTCAATTAGGTTACTTTTAAGGAGTCTTCACTTCACTTATGGTATTGAAGTGTGTTAGAAAAAAGTGAAAAATAACACAGTTTTAAGATGTGGATATGTGGTGATCCTTTACATGTCCCCTACTAATACATGTTTTGATTGTTCCTTGCTATAATCAAATCATGTGAGGATAGTGGGCCGCTTACAAATTTTCCTAATTAATATAATTTATTAACTAAAGGGAGATGGAAAATTATCAGAAGAGAGCTTTCATATGCTTTCCTAGGGTCACCAAAAGGTTCAAGGTCAGAGAGATTACTTGCTTCTCTTAAGATAATTAATTCCTTGTCCCAGCTCCTAGTGCTAAAATTTAACCTAAAATTAATGATCTAACTAGGAAAAAATGAAAACTAGCTAAGCATATGTGGATTAGGGCCACTTACTCTAGAAAATTATCTATGTGTGTTTTGGTGTCTATTTTCACAAAATGAGTTAATTCAAATTGCAAGTAAATTTTCCGCTACTTGAACTATGTGAGTTTTATGAAAATAAAATTTAAATTTAAAACTATGCAACTAGCAAAACTAAAACACAACCAAAAGAAAGTTTTAAACTGTCATGGGACACCACACAGAGTGCTTACAATTTTTCTTTGGGTTGCAAGTCACTTTACAATTCGAAAATTAAAGAAAACCACAGATAATTTTGGCCTATGGTTTCCGCACGAAAAATTTTCACAAAGGCGCGCAGCTGTGCACATAGGTCAGAGCTGAACTCATGTGAATCACCGCATCTGTTTGAGAAAATAGCACACGATTTTCCTGTAAATGGAATTTTCGGAACTTCTGAACTTCAAACCTTCACTTTGGGTGAATGAGAAGGGAAGAGAAAATGAGGAGTTATCAAAAAAACACTCCAGAGTATAGAGAAGGTCCCTACAACAAGCGCAACCACTCAACTAAAAAGTAAAGCCAGTGGAGTCACCAATCCTGTAGTGGTGGTTTTGGTGCACAAGTGTACCAATCCACTGGTGCTTAGGAGGAGTAATCACTAGCTCTAATATATGTTCATAATTAGAGAAGATGGTTAGCAGGTTAGTGAAAACAAGCTAATAAATATAAAACACACTAAATCAAGAAATGTAGTATGCATATGAGGAGAGAAGACACTACTGAACTAAAAATAAAACAAAATCTCACAAGGAGTCAAATGTAACGATAATGCAAACGGTGCAATCAAAGTCCCCTCCTATTTCCTGATGTTAGGAAGAAGTATAGTATGTTACACTCTTGCCAAAGGACCGTTAGAACTATGGATTGTAAGACCCTGTGCAAGGATGTTTTCCCCCTTTAGCTAATGTTGCAAGGTCTCTCTCTCTACTCCAAAGGATTGAAGTTTTTGTGTAGCCAACAATGAAATCATCACTCTCTTACTGCTCTGGATTGCACACTACTAATTTTCTCATCAGCAATTTGGACAGCATAATAATGTGCTCTCATTTTTCTCATCTCTTGGTGTCCATTTATAGGCGAATTCAAATTATCCTTCCCTCTCTTGGTACATTTCTGGATGGTGACCCAAGAAAGAGGGTTGATTCCTTTGTGTGCCACTTGATTCCTTTGTGTGCTCACTTGAGGTCCCAAGGTGGCTTAGATGGTTGTCCTTGGGCATCATCAAGTGGAGGATCATTTACTGAAGTGTGTCAAGTGGTCCAGGAAAGTCACCTCCACCACTCCCAGGACTGTGCGGCTTTCCTGAGGGAAATTCACACATAACAGTGCATCTATAGAAGGAAAATGCGTGCAAGGCACATTTTGCATGTGTTTCAAGTGCACAATTTTATTTTTTTCCTCTTAACCTTAGAGATTTAAAAAAAAAATTAGATCCTGTAATGTTCATTAGCCCTATAAATCCTTCTGCATGACATTTAATAATGTCATCTTTTCTTGTCTTATTTTCCAGTGATAACAGAAATTAATACTTGTTGTGAATACGAAAAAAAAAAATGTAGTAGTAAAGAAGGATGTGACAAGTGGTATTAGAGCCCAGTTCTAATACTAGGCTTGCAAGTGGCTATCACAACTAGATAAAATATGTGTGGAATTACCATTACAACATACTGATAGAAAGTTCTATTGTCTTGTAAGGTACATAAGTGAAGCAAATCATTACAGCATGGCAGAGAATTCTCCTCCAACCATAATAGGTGGTGAAGAGATATATGTCAAATTTGGAGGATTAACTACTATACCAAACTCGTAGTTTATGAAGGTTATAAAAAACTTGCAACAAAAACTAGCTCATATTAGAAACAACAATGAATGTTTATTGAGAGCTAATGAGTAGGAACGTATGATAAGGGATTTGACTGAGAATTCGAGTTATAGAAGCATAGAACCAAAAGGGTTGAAAAGGAAAGAGGCGGAAACACAGTCAGAAAAGTACGAAATTTTAGGAGAGTAAGATAAAATGCATTCAAAATCACATAAGAAAAAGAAAAAAATGGAGTTGCAGGGAGACTTTAGAAAAATAAAACCCCCTACTTTTGATGGGGAAAACGAGGAATATGTGGAATCGTGGCTTCTTAAAATGATCAGATACTTTTAATTATATCTGTATGAAAGTAATTTTAAGTCCCAACTCCCTATTTACCAACTACAGGGAAAAGCTACTCTTTGGTGGGAAAAAGATAAAAGTGTACATTTGTTGGAAGAGAAGACAATTTATTGGGAGGAATTTCAGAAATGGTTTAAGTCTCGGTACCTGAGTGAATGATATTATGATGACCATGCTAAGGAATTCCATGAGCTAATATTGGGAAACTCACTATGGATGAGTTTGTAGTGAAATTTACAAACTTATTATGGTATGTTCCATATATTAAAGGAAAGAATGAAAAAGTGCATATTTATTCAAAATGTTTACCTGGACCTTACAAAGAGAGGATTGAGTTTGAAAATCCTATGTCCATGGATGAAGTATTAAGGAAAGCTATATTGTGCTACAAATAGTTCAAATATAGAAATGAAGATTCAAAACCTTTGAAAAATTAGGATAAATCCAAACTTTCCATGAACGTAAAAGGATAGAAATATCATTATGTTAAATTTTTAGGAAAGGATCATCAGAGGAACAAATTTAGCAAGGGAAATGTAAATCATCTTTCTTAGTCTCAGACACGGTCAAAGCCCATGGAATTGAACGAAAAAAAGAGCATAGGGGGCAAGTTAAGACAGTATTTGAAGTGTTGGGGCTGTGGTGAACCACATGTATTAAGGGACTGCCCCCATAATCCGTTATTGATTCAAAATATTCAATAAGTTCATGAACCAACCACTCTAAATGATATGGCCATAAATATTCCCATAATAATTGCAACATTATAAGAGAGATAAGATAAGTAAAAACCTACTATGATTGAGATTGAAGGTAATATTCTAGAACAATATTTTTATGTTTTAATTGATCTTAGGGCTAGTTTGAGTTACATTACCTAGCAAATTTTAGAAAAATGTAAATTTCAATCTGAAAAATTCCAGAATGCATGGTTGGAACTGTTAGCCTCTGGTACGAAACGAAATGTAACCCATCAAATAATACAGTGTCATATGGAATTAAATGGTTACCCCACATAATTCAATTTAAATATTCTTCCCTCGGGATCCTATGATATATAAATTTGTATGAATTTGTTAGAAAAATAGGGAGTTGTCATAATTTTTTTGAAAAAGAGTGATTTTTGTGGATCAAAATGGCCAACTCAAATTAATTAGAGGAAAACCAAAACCAATATCAGTTTAGAAAATCTCAGCTTTATATTTAAAAAGGAGTGCAACAAAGGGATGTCAAGTATACCTTGTGCATGTAGAATAAAATGAGCAACTGTGAGACAAAGGAATTTTAGGGACCTTACCTATTATCAGAAAGTTTGAAGATGTTTTTATAGTGGAAATTTATGGGTTACCTCCGCATAGAGATATAGATTTCTCTATTGATTTAGTACCAGGTTCCACCATATGTCTAGAGCCCCTTATTGGATGAGAATATCATATTCATTAGAGCTCAAAATGTAGTATAAGAACTACTAGACAAAGGTTAGATCAGACCCAGTGTCTCACCATGGGGGAGGGGGGGGGGAGGCTTTACTATTTTTCAAGAAAAATAATGGAACATTTAGAATTTGCATCGATTATCGACAACTAAATAAGGTAACTATCAAGAATAAATATCTGTTGCCCCGAATTGATGACCTACTTGATCAAATAAGGGGAGAAATTGTATTTTTGGAATTTGGGTTAAGGACTCGTTATTATCAATTATGAATAAAAGATGAAGATATTCATAAGAAAAAAATTAGAACTAGATGCTGATGCTATGATTTCGTAGTGTTACCCTTTGGCCTCACTAACACACCAACAACCTTCATGTGTGTAATGAATAGTTTATTTCATAAAGGCCTTGATAGGTTTGTGTTAGTAGTCATAGATGAAATCCTAGTGTACTCTAAAGATGAAGAAGAGCACCAAGAACATCTTAAATTTATGTTACATACATTAAGAGAACATCAAATCTATGAAAAAATCAACAAATGTGAGTCTTACAAAAGAAAATAGAATATTCCAGATACATTATTTTGAGAGAAGGACTATCTATAGACCCTGAAAAGGTTAAGGTGATTATGAATTGTTCCACACCTAAGGATGTGTCAACAGTTCGCTAATTTATGGGGATTGTCAAATATTATCAAATATTTGTAGAAGGTTTTTGAAAATTATCTTATCTCATTACCTCTTGGTAGAAGAAGGAATAAAGTTTGAATGGTAGGTGAAATGCCATGAAAGTTTTGAAAATTTTAAACAATTGTTAAAAAAACCCATATACTAAAAATTGCAAACCCAATTAAGGAATTCACCATCTGTATTGATGCATGTTTAGAAGGACTTGGGGCTATGTTGAGGCAAGAAAATGCAGTGCTAACCTATGAGTACCAGAAGCTGAAAAAATGAAAATAATTATGATGTATATGATCTAAAGTTGGCAGCAATGATAAAAAAACTAAAAATGTGGAAAAACTATCTATTAGGAAATAAGTTCATTTTTCTTACAAATTACATTAGTTTTAAATATTTCTTTAGCCACCCTAATTTAAATTCTAGACAAACAAAGTCGTTAGACTTCTCTAGTGAGTTTGAATTTGATATAAAACACATAAAATGAAAAGATAACGAGATTGCATATGCTCCAAGAATACATGCCCATGCTCCGATATGGAGGTCGATGAGAAACATTAGTACAAATTTTTGGGAAATGTTAAATATACACTTCAACAAGATCTCAATAGGAAATTCAACAAAAGTTATAGCAAAAAGAAATTCTAAGATATGCTGAAAATTATAAAAAACTTTTAACCTACCAGAACATATTATATATTCCCAATGTGGTTGTATTAAAACAAATGATAATGGATGAGTACCAAAACAAACTATATTATGGTAAACTGAGACACCAAAATATGATAACAAAATTAAGGAAAAAACTATTTTGGTCAGGTATCAAGAGAGACATAGAAGAATATTTAGGAAAATTCATGTGTCAACAAGTAAAGGTGGAACATGAACAACCTGGTAGATTGGTAAATCCATTTCCCATTCCCAAATGGAAGTGGAAGGTAATTTTAATTGATTTTATTACAAGGTTACATAGGACAAAGTACCAACATGTTTCCATCATTTTGGTGGTAGAAATCTTGACTAAAGAAACACTTTTTATGCTAGTGCAGTCAGTTTTTGAAGCCGCTCATATTGCCAACATTTTCATGAAGGAAGTATTTCGACTACATGGTATACCAAAAATTATAATGTCATACAAAGGTGCTAAATTTAACTCCATTTTTTTGAAAGCTCTATTTGGGGGCATGCGGACCCTGTTAAATTTCAGCATTGCATAACATCCTATGGAAAATATACAAGCATAAAGGATGAATCATATTGTAGAGGATATGCTCTGAATGTACGTCATGGATAGACCAATTAAGTGGGAGAATTTTTTGCGTTTAGTAGAATTTGATTATAACAATAACTATCAAACTTCCATTAAAATGAGTCCATTTAAAGATTTGTATGGAAAAAAATGTGACACACCAGTTAGCAAGGTTAACTAGAATAGAGATTAATATTGGGACCATATGATTTTCATGAAATGAAATAGGTAGTGCGAATTATTAAACATAATATAAAAACCACACAATAGAGGAAAAAATGTTGAGTAGGAAAGAATATAATTCATAAAGAATTTAGCATTAGAGACGATGTCTACTTACTAGTAAAACCAAATAAAAGTGCTCTCAGATCTAGGACTTATGGAATGTTGGCACCATAGTTTTGTGGGAATTTTGAAATATTAGGCAGAGTTGGTCCAGTAGCTTACCATCTGGCTCCTCCCAGTGATATTTAAGCTCATAATGTTTTTCATGTATGCTTATAAAAAACTTATATCCATAGTAAATCTCATGTAATTGATTGCAATTTGATACGAGAGGCACCCAAAAGATACTTTATGCTAGAGCCACTCTATATTCTGGATCAAAAATAGACCGTGCTCCAGAAATGAGTTGCGAGTCAGGTTAAAGTGTAGTGGAGGAACTTTACACCTTAGGAAGCTACTTGAGAACACGAGGAAATAATGGTGGAAGCCTACCCAACATTATTCAAAAATTGAGGCATCTGAGTAGAAAACACCAAGTATGGTCTTATTTTTAAGAGGGGGAAGATGTAATACCCCCCTGTTCCTATGTAAATATTCTTTTTTTAGAATGCATATTTTTAGTTGTGATGGCTACAAAGCCATAGTGAACCCAATTTGAAAAAATTATGGTGATGTAATAAATTTTAATAATAAAAATAAAGTGGAGATTTATTTGGGAAAAAACAATTGAGTTAATGAGATCATTACCAAAATCCGGAAACTAATGTGGATGGATAAGGTTAAGACAAACTTCCCTCAATTTACTCCTAAAAATAACTAGGGGTTGTTTGATTATATTTAATATGATTAGAAGAAAAAATATATTAAAGAGCGTAGTGAGGAAAGAACACTAAGTAAGGGTGAATAAAGCTTCGTGGGAGAAAAAGGTGGGATCTAACGGAAAAGGGAATATACTTTTTTCAAGAAAGACGAAATATCCTAGCCCATTGTGTTAGTCGATCCTAGAAGGCACAACACTACTAAGAAAATCTTGCTAGGGAAGGAAGGCATAAAAATACCTTTTCTAGAATCAAGAGAAGTCTTTTATTTTATGAGGGGGTGAGGGGGGTAAGAATATCTCTACTCAGAGGGAACCATTGGAAAAGGTTCAAGGTTGGGTGGAAATGTTTTCATCCAAAGAGGATCATGTTGACCTACGGTTAGAGATTCTGATTGATAATTTATTATTTTACAGAATTTTGTTATTGTTGTTTATATTGGAAAACTTTAATACCTAGAATTTTTGGTTACTTATTTAAATTAATGTTTATTTATTTGTTTATTATCTTTCCTGAAATCCACTCTCCTTGTTGTTGAGTTTTGGGAAAATTATATTTATAATTAGAAATTGCGTAAGGTTGATTTAAATATTTTTTCCATGAATATTTCTCTTTCCAAGTTTTTGGATCATGTTTTGGGGGAGAAATCACGAATATTAGAGGTGGTTTGGGGAAACACCTCATTTCAAATTCATTGAATGGTGTAGTTATATATAATGAAAATCATTGCTATGAATATAATTTGTAACAGTTAGTGGATATATGAATAGAAAAGAAGAAAGTTAATGTATACCAAAGTAAATGTGTACTTGCATAAAAGAGAAAATTTATTACATTAGATAAATGATAATCGTGATTTATTCCACATAAAATTTCTTGATTTTTTATTATATACTAATTTCCTTGAAGTAAACAAATGGTGGTGTTTTTGGGTTAGCTAAATTAATTCGTATAGTGCATTTTAGTGTGTTTGTACCTATACATTTTATTTAATAGATTTTCTAATTATGTTAATTGTAAAACCACAATCTAAGCATTGTCATTGCGATTCCATATTGTTCTATAATGGAATAGGAAAGAGTATGTGTGCTAGATATTGTATCTTAGAGAAAAAATGATTCTCACATGAACTATTAAAATATATGGAAGAAAGCAAATTATATTTCCTCATCCCTAAATTGAAAATAGTTATTTAACTTATGAACCATTTAGTATTTTATTACCTTTGGATAATTATACATAGATACTTATTGAAAAACAAAATTTACATACAAAAAAACAAGTGGTGAAAACTACATCAACAGTGAAGTCAAATATGTCGACCGGTTAGGTTGCCTTATAAGGTTTTACTCTAAAAAATTTCTAGCGTGGAGTTCCCTGTGCATATATGTATCCTTAAAAAGCACAAGGAAAGCTTCCCACATGCGTTAGATTATATAATAGTAAACGAAATTAAAATTTAATGTTTAGAATGAGATGATCTAACTAGGAGAAATGAAACTTCGGCAGAATAAAAAAAACTCGAGAAAATTGACTCAGAGATGGTTTCATTTCCTATTATAGTGATTCAATATATATATATATATATATATATATATATATATATATACTCCTTAGATGGAATGGAGGAATAACTGTTTACGTTACTTTCTAAGAAATTACAATCAGTCTCTGCACAAAGTGACTATTCGACAACACTGTGAAGTTAGTTGTACAATTAAAGTACTCGGATAAAACAAACCACTATAATAACTTTGATTATATTTTCACACAATTAGATACTCCAAGTGAAGCCATATTAAATATGTAATTATCTCAACCATAAGAAAATGTAGTGAATAATTTTAATACTAAATTGAAATTTTGGTAAAACAAGTAATAAAGGAAAAAGAACTTTTTTCTCAAAGATAAATTTAATTAACCATAAAAACAGACATACATAGTACAGAGAAGTAGATTCAATCATTTTTTTTTTCATAATTTATCAAATTTAGAAACATTCAATAAACATATAGATTTCATTCATTCAATAATTTTAGGTAGTAATTTCTTTCTCTTTCCTTTATCTATGAAGTGACCAAATCATCATAAAATCGACAACAATAAAAAATCTAATTACTACTTTTGTGGCTAAACGTGTCACTAGAAAAATTTAACTGAGAAGGGAGCAAAGAAAAAATAGAGATTATTCTTCTTATGAATGCACGACCCCTTCAGGAAGCAGAGGTATTCAAAACCGACCGTGGCGAACAGAAGTAAGCTAACAGGTTGAAGACAGTGTTGACCTCAAATATAGAAACCTATGAATGAAAGAAATTTCACTACCTGGAAAAGTAAAATCGTCTGTTAAAAATATTGTTGACAACATAGGGAAAAATAAAATACACAGAATGCAAATGGAATTTCCAGTAATCACGCAAGTTCCTAGTCAAAAAACGTTTTTTTCCTTGAACATGATAACAAATAATAAGTTGTGTCAATGCTAGTCCTACAATATTAGCAATTTCCGGAATATGCATGTGAGATTTTTTCAATAATGGAATTCAGGGTACCTATACATGCATCAACCAAAGATCATCTCCCCATGAAAAATATCCAAAATGTATGATGAACCATATCCAAAATAATCAAATTGTGAATGAGAAGTTGAAAAAAAAGAACAAAAAACTATGTTAAATAATCCCTTATCATAAAAAATATTTCTTGGGGTTGTATGCAATGTGGTAACGAAGTCTAGGCTCTTACCTATAAAATAAGAAGAAGGGAACATTACCAAAAAAACCTGATTGGATAAAACACTCTTCATGGAAACAAACTGGGTTCATCTTCAATCATCTTGAACCAAGGAAGAAAATAAAAACAATGTTTTTCTGAGAAACATGAACTCATTTAATATAATAAAAAAGGATGGTTTTATGAGTTCCCTTACACATGTTAGGTGCAAGTGATAGTGTTCTCTAGATGTAGCCACAATGATTTGAACTGAAAAACTAGCTGGTACATGCCTCCACATTCTCATAGTTGCGCTACTGATATTTGACACCGAAAATGACAGAAAAATACCATGTGGCACAACATGGAGCCTATGTACTAGAATATGTAGTATAATTCATTCCAAAACAATAATTTGTTAAAATTATTTTGGTGCCACTTACAAACACTGAGAATAAGGTATTTCATCGAGGAGAAAAAAGAGAAGGTGGCCAAGATGGGTTATGGTTTGTGAGAGATAAGGGTAAACCTTCATATCCTTTCAATCCATCCTCACCATTCACGAAAACCCAATTCTGAAGGAGCCATGTGATGGGAACAAGGTATTCAGTGAGTTGGCTCATGGGGATTGGCCACTTGACTCCCCATGTATACCACTTTCTACCTCCTTCGGTGTAACGAGCGATGGAGTGTTTAATTATAGTATTGTGGTAACTAAAATTTAGGGAGAAGGACTAATAGAAATGCATACATGCATCACTTTACCAAGTTTACTCTATGAACCTAAAACAAAATTATTCAATGAGAACCTTCTAAGGATATTCGTCAACATTTTATTTCCTAATGACTATAATACCATAAGGTAGTTAACAAATCAAATTTGCATATAAAATTTTCATAGGAAATCAACATTATATAAGAAAAATGATAATTCAAGAATTCCATTGTCATTAAATTCTAGGCTGTTAAACTATATATAGTTTGGTCATCTCCTTGCTGCCAATAAGACCCAAAAAAACTCCCAAGTATTAGAAACATACTCATTCTATATTTTGATGAGTACACCAAAGATAAGTAGGACTTATATTTTACAATTTTAATACTCTAATATTAGGACTTATTGATTTTTTTACATGAGGATGAGGCTAACATTCCCCCCCTAAATAATAAGTCCAAAATAAGAACCTAGTATCATCCCCAAGTCTTCATTCTGAAACTGTTGAGTTGATTCTCAATGAAAAAATGTTTGAAAAACTGCCAAAACTAGATGTCGAAAAAATCCAATATAAGAGAGCACACCAAGAGAAGTGAATCAACTACAAGTCTAATACAACCCTAAAAATGCTTTACAACTCAATCTAATTCCTAGATGAAATGAAAATGGATCCATATATTATTTTATTGGTGCAATTACCATCAGAAGGACAAAATAATGTTGAAAAATGCTCTTAATCAAGATCCAAATTGCTTTCCTAGTGGAAATTTTCAATGCACATTTGAAAAATTTGTTGAAACTTTCAATATTACAACCGTCAATTCCCCCATTTATAGCGGAAAGGAGAGACCATAACCTTATGTAGTTGTTTTGAGCTCACCCCTTTGATATGTAGGAGAGTTTCATTCCTCCACTCCCTCTTTCAAGTTCATGGGAGTACCATCTTTTCACTAATGCCTGAAATATTTGTCTTCAAGTGAGATTTAATTATGTGGTAAAACTTATACAATCATTTGATTGTCCATGACCACTTCTAAGGATCAATCCATGGATAATAAATATTTAATTTGGATGGTTGGTTTCATTTTCAAAATCTCTTTGACGAGTGATTTATCTTTCCATAGTGGTGACAAGGATGGAGATCAAGACAATCATCTTCCATAGGTCGTGTTCTTTGACAATGTTGACATTTTGGATTTTCTTATACTTTTCCATTTCCTTCTGATGTTTCCTGATCAAGAAATCCTCCACTCATGAACTTTTTTGATTTTTAATAATCAGGAATATGAAAGTTGTTGTCATCTTTGTCATATCCTAAGCCACGTTGAATTTTTTTGCATTGGATTTCTTCCCACGGTTTGATGAATGGCTTGGAATAAGAAGGCTGAACTTGATGTTGTACAACGTTTACAGTTGAAGTTTCATTATCGATTGGCTTAACATCATTATCTTCTACATTTGAAGCTGTTTTGTTGAGTGTATTAGAAATCATGACTCTTCTATTGCAACTCATATTGTTGTAGTTGTGACTCCAATAGAAGAAACTCAATTGTCTCATATGCCTGATGTAGATGCATTTTAATATCGACCAGAAGGATTTTTATTTTTATTTTGACCATGTCCTCAACAATGGATAGTATCTAATTTTTTATATACTCTAACAATTGAATGTTTTTCTCCATTTGAACTTGCTTGCTTGAACTCACGCTCACCTACTTTTGACACTTTCTTGATTTTTCGAACTCCCTCGCTCAAAATTGTTTGATTAAACTTGCTTTCTTGAATTTCACACTCGCTTGATCTTGGAGTTGCGCTTTGATTTTCTTTTCTCACTTTATTTGAAATTTTTAGGGTGTGATACACCACTGAAAATGAACCCAAGTTAATGATTTTACAATAAGTAGATTATAATTTCAAATGAAATCTCTATAATGAACTCAACCTCTTATCAATTCTAATTTAATGATTCAATTCATGGATGTATGGTTTTAGCAAGAATTCAATGAGTACAATTCCAATTAAAACTAATATGTTAACTCACAAAATATTATGATTTGCGAGTTAAAATACAATTCAATTTTGATTTTATTTGACTCTTACAAAGAATGGTTGCAAGTACATTGTTCAAAAATTGATGCAAATGTTGTTGATGTAGTTTATTGTCGATGTAGACTTCTGTTGGAATGTTGAGTGATTGTGTTTAAACTCTTGGAGAATTGATGCATTTTTTTTTCCTTATTAATAACCTTTTTGTGTATGGGAAATTTCAATCAATAATTTAAGGTTGATATTTGTTGGAATGATATTGTTTTCTTTTAATTATTTCTTATCCTAGAGTAAACTTAGCTTCTTAAATGACATTTAGAAGTTTGAATTTCAACTCGGTTCATTTACAAGGCGTGTGCTTCCTTTCAATTCATTGGGTACTTGTTCTTCTTTTAATTCCTTATTTGTTGCATTGTAGATGTCATCGTGTTGGAAGCCATACCTTATTACAAGTCCTCGACAAGATTTTCCTTATTTTTTGGGTTATTCCTCTCTTGTATTAGATATAGTAGGGTTTTATGTTAATGGCTGAGTGGCCTTAGAAAACCATAGGGGTTGAGAACTAATTATGAATTTTGTTATTCTGGTTAAAAAATGCTCTAGTCCCTTACTATGGAATTTGTGTGATAATTAACCTTTGGTTGTTATTAGGTATGACCTTCAGCCTTGATAAAAATTGCTCTGAGTTTTAAGATTTATTTTTGTAGTATTTTGAAAAAATAAACATTGAAATTGTAACTTTTTTTGAATCATATTTTATTAACCCTGAGGATATAGGTTTGTAAATTATTATTGTTTAGAAAGAGTTTTTTTAATTTCTGTGTGTTGGCCCAAATTCAATATGGGTAAAGTCCTTAGTTTTCATTGTTGATGATTACTAAAGTGAGGCCATATCTGACCATGTGCTTATGAGGTTATTCCTACTTGTATTTCTCTATATGATACATAAATAATATTCGTAATTTTTTTTTCTAGTTAATTTTTAACATTGTTTTCATATTGAATTATATGTATGTATATAAATAATACCCTTCTTTCCAGTTGGTATTCCAAATAATATTTTTATGATATACCAGTTTTACTTTTCATTATCTAACCTGTTTTTTTGTTTATGAAACCCATGGAACCACACTCTCCAACATAAAATAGTTCTGAGTTTCTTTCTTTTTAAAATGGAAGTACTTTCACATTAAATCTCGGGTTTCAACGGGATCTTATTTATGAGGCATGTATTTCCTCTCTAGATTGATTGATATGGTTTAACATTATTCAAGGCTAGATGAGCAATGTTGGATCTTGCCTACAGCTAACCTGTAACAACAATATTTCACTTAACATAAAACTACATATAGAATTTATCAATAGATTACACATTGCATAGTTATTCAAAGATGTGTAGAAACAAAAAAAATATTCAAAATCATTATCCCACTTACCTTTTTCACAAGTAATCCAGACAGCTAAAACTTACATGGCACAAAATACTCTTCCCAACCAGTGCGAATAAATACGCTCTACTGAGACTCCCTCGCACGCACCTTCATATCCATAACAATTTCATAACAGAGACCTTAATAGGTCAAACCCAAAAATTCTTGGATCCCAACCACACTGACTATATGGGTTTTAAACTGAGTACACATACTTCATTTGGAATTTCAATGGCCAACCAACCAAATAATTGCTCATTTGGTAGCCTCCTACCTCCCTCTACTATGTATTGTGAGAGGTATTAAGTTTGTAGTCTCTCTTCAATTCAAGGATGCATGAGGTTTCTCCTCTCTCTTGGCTTCCTTTTCCCAAATTGAGATAGTTTATGTCTAGGGAGAGAAGTTTTAGTAGGCAACTACCTTTGCTTGTAATTGTCTTCAATTTTTCTAGAATATGAAACTCTCTTACAACATTACTTTCTCCTTAATCTTATGGCTTACTCTTTAATAAATTTATTAATAGAAGTTAAAACATTCATGTTCACAAATTACTCATATCACACCCTTTAACATGGTCCATAGTCTACTAATTATATAAAGTGACTTGAATATTTACATATTTACTAGGGGTCATTACATTATTTGACCAAGTAAATTTTTTTTAGGTAATAGGATATTACAACATCTATTTTATATTGGGGTGGAAGGAGCTTCTAGGCACAACACTAAAAAGTAAAGATTTTTAATGTGTAAACTATATAAAAAAATTTATTATGATTATAAAATTTAATTTTAAAAGGTTTTGTGGAGATATAAGCCAGTATGGTAGAGATGTTGCAAACTAATTTAGTGTTTGTAATTTCCTATTTAATATTTTGACTCTATCCAATCACATAAAAATAATACAAAATATAAAATATAAATTTATATTTATAATTAAATGAGTCTAAATTAATCTTCTGGAATGTAAAAATATTAAAAAATAAAGTAAAATTATAAATATTTATATTAATTTATAGCTATATAATATATAAAAGTAAATTAATTTTATTGAAAATAATATTTTATACTATATTGCTATATTATTATAATTATGTTTAATTAAATATAATATAATAAAAGAATAACGAACAAAATTATATTAGAAAAAAATTATATTAACTGCATTAAAAATTAATAAAATAAATATTTAAATACATAAATGTAATCCAATATAACAAATGAAAGGTGAATGAAACTGCCTTACAATGATTGAGAAAAAACTAAAAATTTGTTAGAAGTAGTCAAATGCACTGTGTAAAGGTGAATTGTATGCATTCAATGTAATTTAACACAAGGAAGTCATATATTTAGTGTTTATCTTAGGTATATACCTGGTGTTATGTGTAGGTATATACCTGTTCTTATGTGTTACAACCTTGAGAACACTAAGTTAAAATAACCTATATGAGTGTAATTCCACACAATATGGAGAAACGGGTCAACTTTGATCCTGGACAACTTCAAACTTGATCACTCTTCAGTGTATATAAATCAATGCCCTTGGAACCTTTAGGTCACAAATTTCCTTGCACCATGGGTAGCATTATTGATGACCACCAGAGTGATGAGGGAGAGAGCTATGGTCATAGAGGTCATCATCATCATGATGATGCTGGAGGGTATACTCTCATAAAAAAGGATACGGAAGGCCAGGCTCATTGTTTTCATCCACTGGGAAGAGATGATGTGAAATATGAGGAATATGGATATCAAGATCCTACCGAGCAATGGAATGAAAATGGCTCAATATGTAGAGCCAATGATGACATTGAAGTTGAGTTTGATGAAGAATGTGAGGATGATGATGGAGAAGAAGAGGTGATTGATGATGAGGATCGGAAATAAGGTGAAGGAGTGCCAAAAGATGATTGCAAATATAATTAAGAACGGAAGGATGATGAAGAGGTGGGCTTTGTTTACAGAGGGTTGCATGGCCGCTTCAATGGCCGAGATAGAGGGCAGAGAAAGAGGGAATCCTTACACAACTTCCTCCCTTGTCTCCCTTCTCTGGTAAGGACATGCCATTTTTGAGATGTTACATTCAACTGTCCCTATGTAGAGCTGCTTTCTATTTTTAATCTCCAGTTTTTTTTCCTCCAGCCGCTTGCCAGATCCATTGAGAAGTCAAGTTCGAGTTTGAAAAACAGAGTCTTTTTTTTTTTGTTCGGGGACAGTCTCTGTATTGGGTAAAAGAGAGTACTTTTTATTTAAAAATAAACAGAGTAAACAAAAAGCAGCGTGTTTTAATTTTTTGAACAACGCGGGCATTTTTTATTTGAAACCCAGTGGTCCCCACAGGGATCGAGTGTCTTGTTGATGTTGGAGGTTTCGATGCGTTCATCGCAATCGGAAGTCACATATGAAACCACCGCTCTCTTTTTTTTCTCTGATGGAATGTCCCAATGCGATCATCACAATTGGAAGATTTGTAATGGCCCGATTGTTTTGTGAAGACCGGACCTGATGAACTCTATAGGTCGGAGTTAATTGTTAATCGCGCATCCATCAAATCGCTCAATCGAAAGTTTTTGTTTGGAATTGTGAATTTCCGGACCTGATAATGTTATATGGTGGATTGAACAAATGGATTTTGCGTTACAATTTGTGCTTGCGTCAGCGAGCCCTTGACGGACGCAATATGAGTTTATAAACTCGATTGGAGTTTTCATCGAGCGCAAAAATCGCCGACGTCAGCATCCCAAATTCGTAACGCGAAATCCCTCGATGAATTTTGGTTTAATTACCGTTTGAAGTCTACGGTTTGAAGTTTTGTTAAGGTTTTATGTTATATGGTTTTATTGTTTATCGTGCGATAAAACATATGATTGAACATTGAACAATAACATATGTTTTAACATATGTTATATGCACATGTGCCATTTTGATAGGTGGGCCTGAAGGGGCGATACAATAGTTTTAATGTGTTTGATTTTTGGTTATTGCGTGAACCAAAGTCTTTAGACTTTCGGGTATATAATATATACATATATATATATTATATAGTTTGTTTTATTAAAAGTGTTTGCGGTATATGTTTTAAAAGGCCCGTGATGTAATGTAGTGTTTCATATATATATAAACACACAGCAATGTGTTGTATTTGCACAGACAGAGTGCATTTTTTGTAACAGTGAGAGAAAGATTATTTTGAGTGTAAGACAACGTTGTTTTGGAACTGTGTTTTGCAGCAGTCCAATTTGTTTTTTCCCTCAGTCAGAGGGAGATCTTGTAATGGTTTTTTTTTGAAGTTAATGAAATAGATTTTGTTGTGTGAAACTCTGTCTCTCTCCTATCAAGAAAATTTTAATTTCTCTATGTTAAAGAGGAGAGAATTTCTCTCTCTATTCTGTTCTAGAATTCTAAAAAATTCCGACATGGTATCAAAGCTAATCTAGGCTTTTTGAAGGTGTCAAAGAAGTTGAAGGAAGGATTTCTTTGTTGCAGCAGCTTCTCGAGCAGAGTGAAGACTCATTCAAGAAGAATCCAAGGTATTTCTCAAGTCAGATTTTTGTGTTACTGTTGAAGATAGTCAGTTTATTTTAAATACATAGTCAAGTATTTTGAAGCATAGTTAAGAGTGCAAGAATGGATGGAGCCAGCACTAGCATGGGTATTGGTAATACTCAGCTCCCACAACTTAATGGGAAAAACTATGAATACTCGGCAATAACCATGAGAGCCCTGTTTGTTTCCCAAGACTTATGGGAACTTGTTGAAGATGGCTTTGAAGAGCCAGCAGATGAAAATGAGTTTGGTGAAGAGAAATAAGAAGAAATATTCTAGAGCCCTCTAATTTTTGTATCAAGCAGTGCATGAGAGTGTGTTTCCAAGGATAGCAACAACTAAGAGATCCAAAGAAGCATAGAAAACTCTCAAGATAGCCTATCAAGGCATGGAGAAAGTGAAGACAGCAAAACTACAGTTGCTGAGGAGAGATTTTGAGACTCTCTGCATGAAGGAGTCTGATAACATTGACTCATTCTTCACACATGTGATTGGAATGGTCACATAGATAAGGTCTCATGAAGAGACTCTTGAAGAAAGGAGGATTGTGGAGAAACTCTTGAGGAGTCTACCCTCAAGGTTTGATGTGATTGTCACCACCATAGAAGAGACAAAGGATATCACAAACTTTTCAGTTGATGAGCTACATGCATCACTAATGACACATGAGCAGAGATTGGGCAGAAGTGAAAACTCAACTCTAGAGCATGCCTTTAAGACCCATATGTCCTTCAGAAGAGGAAGAGGTCAAAGCAGAGGAAACATGAGAGGAAGAGGTAGAAGCCAAAACAAAGGTGGAAGAAATAGTCCAGCAAATGCTCAAGGAAGGGGCACCAATCCAAATCAGAGCCAAGGCCAAGGCAGCAGCCATCAAAGTGGTTAGCAACATGCTCAAGGAAAAAGGTATGATAAATCCAATGTCTAGTGTCACTATTGTAAAAAATATGGACATTATGCAAATGAATGTAGGAAGAAGCAACATGATATGTGTAATAGAACAAATGAAAATTTCACTAGAGAAAATATCAGCCAAGATAAAAAAAATTTAGCTTGTAATATGGCTGAGGAAAAGAGTGAAGATTTACAGTTTCTAGACTCTGGTTCCAGTAACCATATGACAGAAAACATAGCCATGTTTTCTATGTTAGATGAGAGTGTGAAGTCACAAGTCACACTAGGGACTGATAGTAAAGTCTATGTTATGGGAAAAGGAGATGTAAATGTCTTAACAAGGAAAGGAGAAAACAAAATCATAGCAGATGTTTATTATGTTCCTGGAATGAAATGTAACTTCTTAAGTATTAGACAACTTGTTAAAAATGGGTACACTGTCTTTTTTTAGGATGATGTATGCACCATCATGGATAAACCACCCAGCAAACAATGTATTTCTGAAGTGAAGATGACAAGAAATAGAATGTTCCCTCTCAGGATGAGGGTAGATTTGAAGAATGTTGAAGAAATGGCAGCAGTAATACAAGAGGATTTCCAAAGCGAACCAAAAGATAACAAATGGTTGTGGCACTTGAGATTTGGACATCTCAACTTTGGAGGTCTTAACTTGTTGAAAATAAAAGGAATGGTAAGAGATTTACCATTGATTGAGAAACCGGACAGCCTTTGTGAAGATTGTATCTTGAGTAAACAACACAGAGAAAGTTTTCCTTCCGGAAAAAGCATAAGGGCAAAGGTGCTTTTGGAAATTGTCCACTCATATTTATGTGGACCGATGCAAACTCCATCACTTGCTAGCAGCCACTATATGTTAACATTCATAGATGATTTTACAAGAGAAGCTTGGGTTTACTTTTTGAAAAACAAAAGTGAAGTGTTTGAAAGATTCTGCAATTTCAGAGCACTTGTAAAGAAGCAAAGTGGGCCACATATCAAATTCTTAAGGACTGATAGAGGAGGTGAGTATATCTCTAAATATTTTCTACGTTTTTGTAGAGAAAATGGGATTCATAAGCAGTTTACAACTAGATATACTCCGTAGCAAAATGGAGTTTCCAAAAGGAAGAATAGAACAATAATGGATATGGTAAGGAGTATGTTAAAGGCAAAGGATTTGCCTAATGATTATTGGGCTGAAGCTGTACATTGTGCAGCATACAGTTTAAATATATTCCCTACAAAAGTAGTTATGAACAAAGTGCTGGAAGAGGCATGGAGTGGGACAAAGCAAGGAGTCACACACATGAAAGTTTTTTGATGTGTGGCTTATGCACACATTCTAGATCAGCTAAGGAAGAAGTTGGACAAAAAGGGGGATAAATGTATTTTCATTGGATATAGTGAGGAATCCAAAGCTTATAGGTTGTATAACCCATCCACCAAGAAGTTTATTGTGAGCAGAGATGTTCATTTTATTGAAGAGGAAGCTTGGGATGGAAGCATAGAGAAAACAGTGAATGTTAAACACTGTTTGTCTCATGATGAAGATGATTATGAGTTGGCTGAAATACATCCCCAAACAGGAGCACCAACACAAGGGCAACAAAAGACACCCTTGAGGAGAAATGAAAGTGCTTCTCCAAGCACACCACAAGGAGGAAATTCAAGTGTTTCTTCAAGAATTTGTACACCTAATGAAAGAGGTAAGAAGTTCAAAAAATTAAATGACATTTATGAACAAGAGGTAGGAAATGAAGGTATGAACTCTTTGTTTGCTTTATATTGTCATGTTGATGACCCTATTCATTTTGAAGAAGCTATTAAGGATAGGAAATGGATAGAAGCTATGGATGAAGAGATTAATGCCATAGAAAGAAACAAGACATGGGATTTAGTTGAACTACCAAAAGGTAAAGATGTCATTGGAGTGGAATGGGTCTACAAGACGAAGAGTAATGCTGAAGGGAAAATAGAAAGACACAAGGCAAAACTTGTTTTCAAAGGGTATAAGCAGAAGCATGGGATAGACTATGAGGAAACTTTCGCACCGGTTATTAGCATGGAAACCGTGAGAGTAGTGCTATCCATAGCAGCACAAAACAAGTGGAAAGTTTACCAAATGGATGTGAAGTCAACATTCCTAAATGGAGTGTTAATGGAAGAGGTTTACATTGAACAACCTCTAGGCTACGAAAAGAAAGGCCAAGAGCGCAAAGTGTGCAAATTGAAGAAAGCTCTTTATGGGCTAAAGCAAGCACCAAAAGCGTGGTACAATAGGAAAGATTCCTGTCTACTAGAAAATGGATTTGAAAAGTGTGAGGGAGAACCCACCTTCTACATCAAAGAAAAGGATGGTAAAATGCTAATTGTTGTGTTATATGTTGATGATGTTATTTTTACAGGTAATGATGATTTCCTTGTTGAAAGTTTTAAAACTGTTATGAAAGAAGAATTTAAAATGACAGATATGGGTTTGTTGAAGTACTTCTTAGGAATAGAAGTAGAGCAAAATGAAAATGGGATTTTCATCTCACAAGGAAAGTATGTTAATGAAGTGTTGGAAAGATTTAACATGCAGGAGAGCAAAGCAACAATCACTCCCACAGTGATGGGATTAAAACTTACCAGAGAGGACAGCAGCAAGGATTTTGATCATATTTTGTACAAGAGCATACTTGGTAGCCTCATGTATTTGACTGCAACTAGGCCCGATATAATGCATGCTTTTAGTTTGATTTCCAGATTCATGTAGAGGCCAAAGGAAGCACATTGACAGGCAACAAAAAGGATTATGAGGTATGTTAAAGGTACTAAAAGGTTTGGTATTTTATTTATTGCTTCAGAATGTTCAGATTTAATATGATACACTGACAGTGATTGGGCTAGAAGTGTAGATGATCGGAAAAGCACTTCTGGTTATGTTTTTGACATGGGTTCAGGAGTCATTTCATGGGCTTCTAAAAAATAGTTTATTGTAGCATTGTCTACAACAGAGGCAAAATATGTGGCAGCTACAACAATAGCGTGTCAAGCAATTTGGATGAGGAGGATGTTGAGAATTTTGTGCCCAGAGCAAGTAAAAGGTACAGTATTTTTTTGTGACAATAGCTCAACTATTGCATTATCCAAGAATTATGTGTTTCACAAGAGGATGAAATACATTGATACCAAATTTCACTACATCAGGGAATTGGTAAACAATGGAGAAAATGTTTTGGAACACTGTAGAACTTAGGAGCAGTTTGTAGACATTCTGACCAAGCCATTGGGGCAGAAGAGTTTTGAGTTTTTGAGAAAATGCCTGGGTATGACTGATAGCCCAACAGTTGAAAGTAAGGGGAGTGTTGAAATGTTACTTTCAACTGTCCCTATGCAAAGCCGCTTTCTATTTCTAATCTCCAGTTTTTTGTCCTCCAGCTGCTTTCCAAATCCATTGAGTAGTCAAGTTCGAGTTTGAAAAACAATGTCTTTTTTTTGTTGTTTGGGGACAGTATCTATATTGGGTAAAATAGAGTACTTTTTATTTAAAAAGAAACAGAGTAAATAGAAAGTAGCATGTTTTGATTTTTTGAACAACGCGGGTGTTTTTTATTTGAAACTCAGTGGTCCCCACAGAGATCAAGTGTCTTGTTGATGTTAGAGGTTCCAATGCGTTCATCGCAATCAAAAGTCACATATGAAACCACCGCTGTTTTGTTTTTCTCCGATGGAATGTCCCGATGCGATCATCGCAATCGGAAGATTCGTGATGGCCTGATTGTTTTGTGAAAACTAGACCTAATGAGTATAGGCCAGAGTTAATTGTTGATCGTGCGTCCATCAAATCGCTCAATTGGAAGTTTTTGTTTGGCATTGTGAAGTTCGAGACCCGATAATGTTATATGGTGGATTGAACAAATGGATTTCGTGTTACAATTTGTGCTTGCGTCAGCAAGCCCTTGGCGGACGCGATATGAGTTTATAAACTCGATTGGAATTTTCATCACGCGCACAAATCCCCGACGTTAGCATCCCAAATTCGTAACGCAAAATCCCTCGATGAATTTTGGTTTAATTACCGTTTGAAGTCTGGGGTTTGAAGTTTTGTTAAGGTTTTATGTTATATGGTTTTATGGTTGATCGCGTGATAAAACATATTATTGAACATTGAACAATAACATATGTTTTAACATATGTTATATGCACATGCGCCATTTTGATAGGTGGGCCCGAAAGAGCGATACAATAGTTTTAATGTGTTTGATTTTTGGTTATTGCGTGAACCAAAGTCTTTAGACTTTCGGGTATATAATATATACATATATATTATATAGTTTGTTTTATTAAAAGTGTTTGCGGTATATGTTTTAAAAGGCCCGTGATGTAATGTAGTGTTATATATATATATATATAAACACACAGCAGTGCGTTGTATTTGCAGAGACACAGTGCATTTTTTGTAACAGTGAGAGACATAGTATTTTGATTGTAAGACAGAGTTGTTTTGGAACTGTGTTTTGCAGCAGTCCAATTTGTTTTTCTGGTGTTTACCCTGTCATACACCTTCCGTGGTGTTAAAAGTCTTACAGGAGCAATGGAAGGCTGGTTATTAGAAAAGAGGAGAGGGTTCAACATCGTGAGTATTTCCATGCAGTACGTTCTAATGGGCGTTTGAATCTCTATTTAGTAAAGCATGATCGAGATCCTTCCAACTAGTATAATCCAGGCATGTTTAGTTTAATAGGGTTGCATAGTAAGAGTGTGGAAAGTCCAGTTGTTCCGAATTGTCTGTTAAAATTCTGTTTATTGTTCAAGTGATCTATTGTTAAGGATATATCTTTTTTAAAATGTTGTTATTTTTAATTTCTGTTGTTATTTATAAATCAATGAACCAAATAGTTGAACGTTTCTAAAATATTGTAATCTTACGATTTTGTTATGATGTGAGCTGTGAGGATTTCTTACAATTTTATTACGATACAAATTCAGGGTGTTTTTGGGGTTATTGGATGATTGGCTTTGTGTCTATAGAGGGAAAGATTAAAGTGTGCAGAAACAATGAGGGTTTAATAGTTTGATTTGCTATGAACATTTGATTCCAAAACTAAGGTTACAGTTCCTTCCGGTAGTGAATTCTACGCTTTCTTAATATGGATTCAGTTTATAGAAAGACCTACTACAGTTTCATCCACATGGATTCAGTTTACGGAGCAGACCTATTTCAGTTTTTGTTAAATTTCAGAAAAGTTATCCGAGAGTGTCATGTTACTATAGTAGTATCATATCCAAACTATTTTTCCTTTTATTTCTATTCGTGGGTGTATTATTGCATGGCCAAATAACGCTGATTGAGGGCATGAGGAGTATCAAAAGGCAAAAACTCAAAGTTGTAGACAAATAAAATTATAACTAGACATGGCTGAACGCACTGCGGGCTTTCCCTTCCGTACTTGCGAAGAAGTACCGAAGATTTTAATGTGAGAAAGGAAAAACAACTTTAGATATTTTGCAGATTGTTATGGAAGATTTTAACGTGAGCTTAAACTTTAGTAAGGAAAAACAAATTTATATATTTTGCACATTGTTATGCATTTCATTCAATGCAATTGCAAATTTGACCCTTAAGTAAGTTTCAACTTTCAATGAATAAGGAATTATTAGTGTTTTATATTTTAATATGACTGGTCGAGACCAATGTGTCGCAGTTTTTTCAAAGCAGCACATGGGCCAAGTAAAACCCAACAAATCACTTTTGATAATTATGTAGCGTCAAGAACCAAGCCCTAAGTTTGGGCCAATGTTTGTGACATGTTAAATGAAGATCAATGTTTCATTCATATACTATCAATGAAGTCAACAGAGAATATGAGTGTAAAAATACAGTCGTAGACAAAGAGAGAAAAAAAAGACACTGGGTTTTTTTCCAACTTAGCCATAACACAATTGTGAATATTCTTGTTGTAGTAGCTTCGGGTGATTGATTGGTTCGAAGTGCGGCGTTGGTAGCGTTAAGGTAGTTCATCAACGTGTTGGCACCAGTCCATTTCAATTAACTTTTCATTTTATTATTACTAAAATTATATATACACAGTCATATTGACCATTTTAAAATATTTATATTTTAAATTTAGTTATATAAAAATATTATATATTCTTTTGCTAATGAATTATTATATATCAATTTTTATTTAATCCCCTAATAATGCTACATAACGTTATATATATATTTTTAGATTTAGGCTTAAGGATTATACATTGACTTGTGTTTTATGCATTTCATATTTTGTATGTTTATCTATGTAACCGAAGAATCTTCTTTTCTTCCAGATATTTCTATTGTAAGTGCTCCATCTTATTTCTTCCAGATATTTCTATTGTAAGTGCTCCATCTTATTTGTTGGCTTTTTGTTGCTATATAAATGGTGACATTTATGGGTGAGTTTCCTTTCTTAATGGATGAGCTCGGTCTACAAGAGCACAAGTGCCATTAGGAGTCTTATCATCTGAGAATTACCCCACCTATGAGCTAGACTTAGAACTATTATGTCATTTTGGACCTTGCCATTTATTGACGGTGGGAAGAGGTGCCTTGCTACAATGGACTTAGAACTATTATGTCACTTTTGACCTTGCCATTGATTCAAGGTGGGAAGAGGTGCCTTGTGAATATGGGTAAACATTCTATAGGTCTCCCCACTACTTGCAACATTTAACTCCACCGGTTAGAAATAAACCCTAACATTTAAATCCATAGGTTATGAATAAACCCTATTTCCCCATTTAATGAGGAGTTCCCTTGTGAATATGGAAAAACATTCTATAGGTGTCTCACATGCTTGCTATGTTTAGAAAGAAATGTCATATTTTCATAATCCATTCGTTAGGAATAAACCCTCTTTCCCCATTTAATAAAGATTTTATCCAACAATCAAGGTCCAATTTAACACAAATTCTCTTAAATGTGTGAATTCCTTTCATAATTCTTTCCTAATAAATTTTGATAAAGGAGCCTAACAAATTTCCCAAATTTTCTAATATAAAAATATTTCAAATTATATTTTTAAATATAAAATAAATATTAATATAGAACACTTAAAATTTGATTAAATACATATATCACATTAAGATTTTTAAATAAACATTTCAACTTTTATGATAAACCAACTTTTTTACCTTGAAAAGCAAATCTAAAAATCACTGAGCCCAATATATTCCAGAAAACAAATTCACATCACAAAAACCCATTAACTCTAAAAACTCTTAAATTATTTAAATTTTAATATTTAAAAAAACAAAAACAACAAATCACTTCATTAAACTATACTAATCTTTAGGACATAACTGAACAAGAAAAGGTATAACTAGTGGTTTAAACCTATATTGAAAAAGTTCAACAAATCACCATCTTAAATCTTACGAGGACACATGATGTTTGAGTGTTTAGAATGGAAATGAGTTTGAGCATCATAATAATATAATTATATACATTAAATAGTTAATAAAAATAGATGGATATTAATTTATTACTAACTACTAAATATTATATTTAAAATATTTTATAATAGATTAAATATTATTAAAATTAAAAAAAAAAAAAATTAATTAAATTATATTTTTATTAATTTATTAGTGTGTCTAAAAACTTTTTATTATAATCTTAAAACTGTCAGGGATCTACTTTTGAGAATTTATAGATTTTTTCAAAAATTTCTCTTAATGTAGCATATTTAACCTAACCTATTTAACAGCATAAACTCTATTTAATTTTCCGATAAGGGAAAGATGTAGTAAAGCTTTGTGGGCAGTAAAGAAACCAGTGGGTAAAGAAGTCGCATATCACCCATATTTAAGGTTTAGCAAGTTCGGCGGTTTCGCTAGGGTTGCTCTGTTGCGGGTAGGGATCAGTGTTTTCTTTATTTGTATTTCCATAACGCAAAGAAGGTTGACGACCTGAAATCGCCACTATTGAAGTGCTTCCTCGGCAAGAGGGAGGAGCTGCTGATTAAAGACGAAGATATGTGTATTCTCTCTTGGACAAGTGAATAACCGGAAGAATGTTGGGATGGTTTCGTCGGTGCCCTACTGGTTTTGTAAATATAAATTCAATTTCATAGGCGGATTGTCTAGAGTTTTTTATTCAAATTCTACCGCGCAGTTGGTGACGGCTCTGAGAGTCTGAACCTTTTCCATATCTGAATTACCAGTGTAGCTATACTAACTATGCAGAGTTGTATGGCTTATCTACAAACCGAGTTGTGATTGCAGGTATCACCTTGGAGGGTTATGCATGTTTTTTGTGAAGCTACGCTATTTTTGAGGGTTTTTTGTATGCCCTAACTAGTGTGCCTGACGGATTTCTTTCTCACAGTAAATCATGTTTGACGTGCTAGAAGGGAGAAATGTGTTGTTTACCCGAAGAGTCTAACGCATGGTATTTGAAGGTATCTCTTGAACTTATCAATTTTATGGTAACTTGAGAGGTAACTCAGTAGGTGTTTTGCTTGAAAAGAAAATTACTAAATCAATTTTAACATAGTTGTTGCGTGAGGTAGTTCATGAAAATGAAATAAAAATATTAATTACAATTAAAAAATTAAAATATATTGATTTAACTAAATTACATTAAAAAAATCAAAATGAATAATAAAATAAAATTAATAGTTTTAATTATTAATTTTTTATAATTATTAGTAAAAAACATTCTATTATTTAAACACAAATGGGAATTAAATATTTTGATCTGCAAGTGTTTACTCAAGTTTTGTACTAAAAAAGAGATTTATCCCTGTTAACACTTATAAATATGGAGTATGGATTAAGGTTAGTTATTTATTTTATTAAAACAATTAATATATAAGTTAAACATATATATACATTTCAAAAGACATGGAACATGATTACCCATTTGTTAATATTTTTTTTGTATTATTTTGGGCCAATATCATCACTCATCAATACCACATGTCAACAAAAATTATAGCTCATTCATGTGACACTTGTTTATATGACATTTTCTTGGTTAATCAATTTAATTAAAAGAGAAAAATAAAGCTAACCACTTTGGAGATAAATTTCAACCTTTAATTTGTGTATATTGTTATCAATATTTTAAAATATTTTGTAGTGCTTAAATCCTGCAATCTACCTACTAATTATTAAAACTAAATTAAAACTTTAAAAATCCAATTTCAAACTAGACTTATGTATTAGTGTAATTATAATCCAGCTACATTATATTCGAACAATAAATAGTATACTTATTACACTTATATAAAAGATAAATATTACTATATTTATTTTGAATATTAATTATTAATAAAACAAATAAATATTAATATTTTTAATTTTAATTTAAATATTAGTTATTGATGAAACAAATAAATATTTGAATATAAAAAATTAATTTTTTTTTATTATTATTACATTTTCTTTTGTTGTTGGAATATTTACTAAAATATTAAATTTAATTAATATATTGTTATTGTTATTTTAGATGAGGTGTTTTTAACATAAGCCAGTGTCCCACCCAGCCATGTGGTAGCACATCTCCATAATAAGACAGATGACATACATGCTCATAACATTTCATTTGAGGTGAGTTATACACAATCATTGATACCAAAATTATGCACTATAGAATAATTGAAATGTTTACATCACACCATGACAATCATCTACTTCATTGTTTAACAAATTGATTTTACATCTTATATACAACCTTCGAAGTATGAGTTCTCTCATATGCCGCTTTAAGACAACTTTTCTCCTGGTCTATAACTCCTTGGTTGGCTTGGGTTTGGGTATTCAACATTAGTGGCTTTGGCTGACCCACTTATGTGATCTCTGGATATGCCTTGACACTTTCATTTGATTTTATCTCAATGGTTTCATCGATAATCAAATTCTCCTCTTCTCGTAGTTTTGTAGCAATGCCTTCCATTCAGATTCCTCACTTCCTAAATTGAACATGTTTCGTTTTCACAACCAATTCAATATGCATGCAAGTGAACCTTTTGGGACTCGTGTAGGGTTCTGTTGCATGTTGGACACCACCTTTCTATGCAAGTTGGAACCCTGTAGCGAATGTTTGCTTGATTGTATCTTGTTTACACTTTTTTTTATTTAACTATTATTTTTTATAACAAAATAGAAGTTGTTGTCTCACCGTATTCCTGACCCCCTCAGGATTTTCCTCTACTCAGTCTTAAGGAATTGTATCCCTCTTTTTCCATACCTACAACTTGATATCCCTCTCCTACACCTTATCTCGTGGGCTATTGTCTCTTGTTGCCAACCTCCTTGGAAGGCTTGCCTTTTTCCGATGTCCACTCTCACACCCTCACTTTTTTCTTGTAGCAAGTTGATGGCTTTCTGTAACATCAACTTTCAGTTATAAGCACCCCCCTCTCCTTACGTGGCATACCACCCTTCCTTCAAAGATTACATATTCAAATTTTTTTAGTTGTCTCGTTTTGTATATGAGTTTGGTCCATGAACATGCCCCATCAACAAGAATGAGTATTCCATGGGGTTTCTTATTATCACGAGTATGCCTCTTGGGGACATACACATGCACACCATAAGATTAAGGAATCAACATCTAGGTTTTGTGAGCTCACAATAGGACCTAGCAAGGAGGAGTTAGCTTGTATCAAATAAGAAGGGGCATCAGAGTGGAAGCTGTTGAGATTCAACAAGATGATGAGCTGAGTGAAAAGAGTCGCCTTCAGTAAATGGGCTTGTAGGCTATTTTTGGCGCAAGTCTATTTTTAGACTATGTCTATTTTTAGACATATCAATCATATTTTAGAAATTGTAGGATGCTATTTGTGGATGGTTGATCAGGTTGGAAAAATAGATGAAATTCTATTTTTAGAATATTGGGCGAAGTCTATTTATAGATCGTCAATCTAAAAATAGATGCATGTCGATTATTATTAGCTCTTAATAATAATCAGACTCTAAACAACAACTTATTCTCTTGGAGAACTTCAGTTCAGTGCACAGATGTGGCACATCATCTAACAGAAGGAATTACGCTATTCCTGAGGGTTTACTGGAGCTATTGCATGGAGGACTTAGTTAGAACTCAAGTGGCAGAGTTATGACACAGTTGGAAGAAGTAGTTATGGAGTTGTATTTAGTTTAACTCAGTTAGACTCAGTTGAGCTAGTTGTATCTAGTCTAACTGATTGATACACTACTGAGAGTAGAGTGAATTAATTAGTTAATTAATTCACAAATAATAACTCATTAATCAACTGAAAAATACATCGGTTAACTACAGTGCGTGGCAGTTTCAGTGGAGACCAGTGGAGAGATAGGTGGAAGGGCAAGATAGACTATCTGTTGTGACTGTTAGTGATGCATTGATTGAATCCAACACATAGTGGAGATGCCAATGAGGATTGCACATTCAATCCAAGAGCAATTTGAATTCATTTAGATCTATTCTTCAGCAGATATTGCGCAGTGGAGGCAAGCTAGCAGGTGGCATAGATCGGTGCATGGATTTGCAAGGTTGGGCCTAATTAGTGTATGACGATTGTACTGTATTGAGAGCTTGTGATAATCTTTGTATGCCTTAATGAGATTGTCATATGATCTCCATGTTACATAATATATAGTTGGGGTTTTCAGCTTCAGGCTTTCCTGGTTAAAAACTGTGTTATGTGCATTTGAATATTTTTTTTTATGCTTCACATGTGTGTGCAATTAATTTTTCCGCAAAAGATTAACAAGTGGAATAGATTCAGTATCTTCCATAAAGTTAAATAGTGTGAGATCAAGTGGATCTTGGACATATGCATGTTTAGTGCATATAATTTCTACATGGTATTGGAGCATTGTTGATTGAAGATTGCAATTGTGAAGTGAGTTTGTGCTAGTGGAAAATTCGAATTTGGTACAGAAGATTCTTGGTGTAGAAATTGAGTATAAATTGAAATGTATTTCAACGGGTTGAGATTGGAGTATGCCCTTGATGGGAGCTTGAATTACATAGCCTGGAAGAACAGGATGGAGGCGGTGCTAGAGGATAATGGGATAAAGGATTTCATCGATAGCGATGTTCCTAAGCCAGGATCTAGCGATGTCGCATTACTTGATGCATGGAAAAAGAAGACTACAAAGACAAGGAGGATTCTGTTGGAAGGTGTGAAGGACCAAATTGTGTCAAACCTTCACGGGAAATCCACTCCATTATTAATGTGGAAGGCTTTGATAGACTTGTTCCAAAGCAGAAGTGACCAGAGGAAGTTGGCAATTAAAGACAAGCTCAGAAAAATAAAAATGGAGAAAGGCGACAATATCCTAGAATACCTCACGAAGTTTGTCCACTGCAAAGATGAGCTGGGAAGTGTGGGGGTTACTGTTGATGAAGAAGACTTGGTGAGCTTGGCTCTACTTGGGCTTCCGAAGAGTTGGCATAGCTACGAAGAGTCTATCAATGGACGGGAGAAACTGCCAGGATGGGAGCGACTTTGGTTGGATCTTGTGTAGGAGGAGATAAGGCAGGGTACCAGGGATGGATCTTAATAAAAGAATGAAGATGAAGAGAATTGCACTTTGGCTGCCAAAGCAAGGAAAGGGAAGGGGAAGAAAAATCCTTCTAAATCTGATGCGAAAGGCAAGAAGCAAGACTTGTCCAAAGTGAAGTGTTTTCAGTATCACGAGCATGGACATTACGCTACTAGCTGTCCACAGAAGAAGAAGAATAAGCAAGCTATTGGATCTACAGCTGGAGAGGCCTTAGCCTCACAATTTGAGCTCGATTTTTCCTTGATCACATGCTTGGCTTCAAGCTGCATGGGATCGGTGTGGTATGTTGATAGTGGTGTGTCTTTCCATATGACAGGAGACAAAGAGTTGTTTAGTGACTTGGAGGAGAAGAACCTCCAGATGCATATAGAGATGGGTGACAATGGTCGGTATAGTGCGACTGGAATTGGGACCATTACCTTTGAGAGGGAGTCTGGTAATCCATTCTTGTTGAAGAATTTCATGCATGTTCCAGGTCTGAAGAAGAAGTTGGTCTCAGTCATAATGCTAGAAGATAGAGGTTATGATGTTGTTTTCAGCGAGGGAAAAGCTTTCATTCGACATAAAACAATGGGTCAAACCAAGAATATAGGGGTTAGAATTAAGAATATCTAGAAGCTGGACGTAGATGGATGCACTGGAATGGTGGGAAAAGCAAAAGAAGTGATGAGCCGCGATGAGGGCGAATTATGGCACAGGAGATTGGGCCATCTTCACCATGGTGCTTTGAAAATTTTGCAGCAAATTTCTACTGGACTTCCCAAGTGTACTCTTGTGCAGTTAGATCAGGGAAAAGAATGTACAATGGGTAAGTTTATGAAGACCGCTTTTCATGAGAAGGAGAAGTACTTCGGTGATCCTAGAGAGAATTCACACAGACGTGCGTGGACCATTCTCGGTTGCTTCAACCGCGAAACACATGTATTATGTGATATTTTTTGATGAATTTTCTCATAGATGCTAGATCTTCTTCATGCAGAAGAAGAGTGAAACATTCTCAAAGTTCTGTGAGTTCAAGGCATTGGTGGAGAAGGAGTCGGGGAAGCAAGTGGAAGCTCTACAGAGCAACAATGGTGGTGAATACATCTCAGGCGAATTAAAATACTTTTGTAGCAAAGAAGGAATTCGAAGAGAACTCATAGAGCCTCATAACCCACAACAGAATGGGGTCATGGAGAGAAATAATAGAACAATCATGGTTGCTGCATGAGCGATGCTGCATGACCAGGGCCTACCAATGCACTTGTGGTAGGAAGCATGCAACACTGCGGTTTATGTGCAAAACCATTGTCCTCATAGAGTACTTGGCATGAGTACACCCAAGGAAGCTTTTACTGGTAAGAAGCCTGATATTTCTCATTTGAAGATTTTTGGCTCACCGGTTTACATTCATGTGATGAAGGGTGCTAGGAAGAAGTTGGAGCCGACTGTAGAAGTTGGGATATTTGTGAGGTACATAGAAACACCCCATAACTATCGTTTTTATTTGCCAAACATTCGGATGACTGTTATGCGATGGGATATAAAATTCAATGAGGTGAAAGCCATGAAGTTGTCGCTTGAGAGGGAGCTACAGTTGCATGCGGAGGAGGAACTTCTTGTTCCCAAATATGAGCCTCTGGATGTGGATCAGCCACAGGAAGAGATTCATGGAGTGGAAGAGTCCACTCATGCAGAACCAAACATCAGAAAAGGCAGAAAGTGTACCAAAGAAGCTGAGAGACCTAAGGTGGATGCAACACAGAATGTAGGAGTCCCTACATCATAGCGCAGACAGAGACAGTCACCTGACTGATATACTGGATACATGGCTCTTATGAGCAAGTGTATTGTGACAGAGCCATCTTATTTTGAAGAAGAAGCATAGGAGCCCACATGGGTAGATGCCATGGTGGAGGAGTATGATGCCATTGTTAGAAAAAATTCTTGGGAGGTTGTTCCAAGGCTGGTGGGAAAATCAGTTGTAGGATCAAGATGGATCTACAAGGTAAAGCAAGATGCTGATGGGAGCATCGAGAAGTATAAGGGAGGATTTGCTGCCCGGGGCTTCTCACAGATTGAGGGGATTGACTATGAAGAAAATTTTGCACCTGTCGCATGACATTCTTCCATACGGACCATCCTTGCTCTCTCAACGCAGATGGGTTGGCACATTCGTCAGATGGATGTGAAGAATTTGTTCCTTAATGGGATCATTGATGAATAGGTGTACATTGAGCAGCCTGAAGGATTTGAGAGCTTCAGCAGTGAGTCGCATGTGTGCAGACTCAAAAGAGTGTTGTATGTGCTGAAACAAGCACCCTGGATCAACAGTTGTTTCACTGGACTTGGCTTCACCAAGAGTGAGGCAGATGCAAACCTATACCAGATTGTGGTTAAGGGTAAGCTTTTGATCATTGTACTTTATTTTGATGATTTGATACTAACAGGTGATGAGCAGTTGATACACTTATGCAAGGCTAATCTTGCAAAGGAGTTTCAGATGAATGATTTAGGCCTCCTTCATTATTTTCTTAGCTTGCAAATATGGCAGCGGAAGGTGAACTATTTGTGTCTCAAGGAAAGTATGCCAGAGAGATACTAGAGAAGTTTCACATGCAAGGCTGCAAGCCTATCAACACTCCTCTTCTAAGAAATTGGAGGAAAGAGGATGCTACATCGGCAGAGGTAGTGTATGCCACTGTTTATCAACAATTGGTGGGTTTTCTCATGTATTTAGTCAATACAAGATGGGACATATTCTATGCGGTGAACCAGCTTTCACAAGCGATGGTTAAGCCTACCAAGCTCTTTTGGAAGGCAGGCAAGCATGTCCTGAGATATGTCAGGGGCACATCTGAGTATGGTTTATGGTACAGATGGATATATATTGGGCAGGAAGTCCAACAGACAAAAAGAGCACATCAGGAGGGATTTTCAGTATCGAACCTATGAAAGTTTCTTGGTATAGCAGGAAACAAAGATCTGTGGCACTCAGTTCAACGGAAGCAGAATACATGGTAGAAATTTTAGTTGCATGTGAGGCTATCTGGATGAGGAATATTCTGGCTGGTTTGTTCGGTTCACATTCAGATCCCACGGTGATTCATTGTGATAACCAGAGTTGAATTAAACTCTTGGTTAATCTTGTGTTTCATGATAGATCTAAACATATTAATATCTGGTATCATCATATAAGAGATTGTGTGCAGCGGAAGATCATGTTGCTTCAGTACATTCCCACGGACGATTAGGATCCAGATATTCTGATGAAGGCACTCACCAAGAGCAAATTTGAATACCATAGAGGCAGGATCGGGGTAAAGGATAATCCCTATCTTGTTGAGACGAAGTGTTGAGATTCAAAAATATGATGAGCTTAGTGAAAAGAGTCGCCTTCACTAAGTTGGCCCACACGCTATTTTTGGTGCAAGTCTCTTTTTAGAATATGTCTATTTTTAGACATATCGATCATATTTCAGAAGTTGCAGGCTGCTATTTGTGGATGGTTGATCAAGTTGGGAAAATAGATGAAATTCTATTTTTATAATATTGGGTGAAGTCTATTTATAGATTGTCAATCTAAAAATAGATGCATGTCGATTATTATTAGCTCTTGATAATAACCAAAATCTAAACAACAACTTATTCTATTGGAGCACTTCAGTTCAGTGCACAGATGTGGCACAACAGTTAACAGAAGGAATTATGCTATTCCTAAGGGTTTACTGGAGCTATTGCATGGAGGAATCAGTTAAAATTCAAGTATTAGAGTTATGACACAGTTGGAAGAAGTAGTTATGGAGTTGCATTTAGTTTAACTCAGTTAGACTCAGTTGAGCTAGTTGTATCTAGTCTAACTTATTGATACAAAGTGAGAGTGGAGTGAATTAATTCTTTAATTAATTCACAAATAATAACTCATTAATCAACTAAACAATACATCAGTTAAATACAGTGCATGGTAGTTTCGATGGAGGCCATTGCAAAAATATGTGAAAGGGCAAGATAGACTATCTGTTGTGACTATTAGTGATGCATTGATTGCATCCAACACACAGTGGAGATGCCAATGAGGATTGTACAGTCAATCGAAGAGTAATTCAAATTCATTCAAAGCTATTATTCAGCAGATATTGTGCAGTGGAGGCATGCTAGCAGGTGGCATAGATCGGTGCATGGATTTGCAATTTTGGGCCTGATTAGTGTATGATGATTGTACTGTACTGAGAGCTTGTGATAAGATTTGTATGCATGTATGAGATTGTCATATGATCTCCATGTTACATAATATATAGCTGGGGTTTTCAGCTTCAGGCTTTCTCGGTTAAAAACTGTGTTATGTGCGATTGAATATTTTTATTTATGCTTCACATGTGTGTGCAATTAATTTTTCCGTAAAACATTAACAAGTGGAATAGATACAATATCTTGCATAAATTTAAATAGTGTGATATCAGGTGGATCTTGGATATATGCATGCTTAGTGCATATAATTTCTACAATAAGCTCTGATACCATATAATTTCTACATGGTATCTACACATAGTGATTTTTCTGAAATATGATCGATATGTCTAAAAATAGTCGGGATCTAGCATGGCAAAAGAAGACTGCAAATATGAGGAGGATTCTGTTGGAAGGTGTGAAGGACCATATTGTGTCCAGCCTTAATGGGAAATCCACTCCATTCTTAATGTGGAAGGCTTTGATAGATTTGTTCCAAAGCAAAAGTGACCAGAGGAAGTTGGTGCTTAAAGACAAGCTTAGAAAAATAGAAATGGAGAAAGGCGACAGTATTCAAAAATACCTCACGAAGTTTGAACACTAAAAGGATGAGCTAGGAAGTGTGGGGGTTACTGTTGATGAATAAGACTTGGTGAGCTTGGCTCTCCTTGGCCTTCCGAAGAGTTGGGATAGCTACGAAGACTCTGTCAATGGACGGGAGAAACTGCCAGGATGGGAGCGACTTTGGTCGGATCTTGTGCAAGAGGAGATAATGTGGGTACCAAGAATGGATCTTCATCGAAGAATGAAGATGAAGAGAATTTCACTTTGGCTGCCAAAGCAAGGAAAGGGGAGGGGAAGAAAAATCCTTCTAAATCCGATGCTAAAGGCAAGAAGAAGGACTTGTCTATAGTGAAGTGTTTTCACTATCACGAGCATGGACATTTCGCCACTAACTGTCCATAGAAGAAGAATAATAGGTAGGCTGCTGGATCTACAGCTGGAGGGCCTTAGCCTAAAAATTTGAGCTAGATTTTTCCTTGATCACATGCTTGGTTTCAATCTGCATGGGATTAGTGTGGTATCTTGACAGTGGTGTATCTTTCCATATGAAGGGAGACAAAGAGTTTTTTAGTGACTTGGAGGAGAAAGACCTCCAGATGCAAATAGAGATGGGTGATGATGGTCGGTACAATGCGATAGGCATTAGGACAATTACCTTTGAGAGGGAGTCTGGTAATCCATTCTTGTTTAAAAATGTCATGCATGTTCCAGGTCTGAAGAAGAACTTGGTCTCAGTCGCAATGCTGGAAGACAAGTGTTATGATGTTGTTTTCAGTGAGGGAAAAGCTTTCCTTCGACAAAAAAAACTATTCAAACCAAGAAGATAGGGGTTCGAATTAAGAATCTCTACAAGCTGTTGGTAGATGGCTGCGCTGCAATGGTGGAAAAAGTAGAAGAAGTGGTGATCCGGGATGAGGGTGAATTACGGCACAGGAGATTGGGCCATCTTCACCATGGCGTTTTGAAAATTTTGGAGCAAATTTCTATTGGACTTCCCAAGGGTACTCTTGTGCAGTCATATTAGTGCAAAGGATGTACACCACCTTTCATGAGAAGGAGAACCATGCTTCGGTGATCCTGGAGAGAATTCACATAGACGTGTGTGGACCATTCTCGGTTGCTTCAACATCGAAACACAAGTATTATGAGATATTTATTGATGAATTTTCTCATAGATGTTGGATCTTCTTCATGCAAAAGAAGAGTGAAAAATTATCAAAGTTATATGAGTTCAAGGCATTGGTAGAGAAGGAGTCAGGGAAATAGGTGAAAGCTCTACGGAGCAATAATGGTTGCGAATACATCTCGGGTGAATTAAAATACTTCTATATCAAAGAAGGAATTCAAAGAGAACTCATAGCACCTCATAACCCACAGTAGAATGGGGTCACAGAGAGAAAGAACATAAATATCTTGGGTGCTACATGAGCAATGTTGCATGACCAGGGCCTACCGATGCAATTGTGGGTGGAAGCATGTAACACTGTGGTTTATGTGCAAAACCGTAGTCCTCATAGAGTACTTGGAATGAGTACACCCGAGGAAGATTTTACTGGTCAGAAGCCCGATATTTCTTATTTGAAGATTTTTGGCTCACCTGTTTACATTTATGTGATGAAGGATGCCAGGAAGAATTTGGAGTTGACTGCAGAAGTTGGGATATTTTTTGGGTACACAGAAACACCCCATAACTATTGTGTGTGTTTTCCAAATGGTCGGATGACTGTTATGCTACGAGATATAAAATTCAACGAGGTGAAAGCCATGAAGTTGTCACTTGAGAGGGAGCTACACTTGCATGCGGAGGAGAAACTTCTTGTTCCCAAAGATTAGCCTCTAGATGTGGATCAGCCACAGGAGGAGATTCATGGAGTGGAGGAGTCCACTCATACAAAACCAAACATCAGACAAGGCAGAAAGTGTACCACAGAAGCTGAGAGACTGAAGGTGGATGCGACATAGAATTTAGGAGTCCGTACATCACAGTGTAGACAAAGACAGTCACCTGACTGATATACTGGATACATGGCTCTTATGAGAAAGTGTATTGTGACAGAGCCATCTTCTTTCGAAGAAGCAACACAGGAGCCCACATGGGTAGATGCCATGTGTTACACCATTTTTTTGGTCATCTAACCTATTGTCATTAGATGGAACCAAGTACACCATGTAAGACCAATTTTACCCTATGTAAAATTGCTTTCACTATGTTAAATAACTTAGTAAAACACCTTTATTAAGCTGTTTATGGTCTAAACAAGAAACCCCAAAAGGAAATAATAAACAAATCCATATTTGTTTATATTTCCTCAAGGAATAATTAGTTCAACATCAATTCAATTATTATTCCTAGTCATATTTAACCCAAAACAAGGAAATCAATTAAATAAATCCTTATTTATTTGATCATTTCCTAGGAATAAGTTATTTAATCCTGATTTAAATAATATTCCTAGTTAAATTTGACTAAATCATTTATAAATAATTAAATAAATCATTATTTTTTTAATTATATTTCTACCATTTCCTTAAAATAATAAATAATTTATTTATTTATTTATTTATTATTTATAAATAAAGGATTTGACCCAAGTCAAAAATCCTTTTCGCTCCAATAAATATAATAAAATATTCCTAAAAGGTGGTTCTAGAATTTGGTTAGTAATATTTTATTCATACACCAAGTTATAGAATACCCTAATATTTTGTTATAAATAGAAATGTTTTCCCATTCATTTGTCACCTTTCATTGCCTACTAGATCACTCTGGATCTATGCTCTTGGTCTGACTTTGAGCCATTATCATTGTCAAATTTTCTATCATTCCACTTTGTGAGCTCCCTTTCAGTTCTATGTTTGTATGGGTCTTCTACACCAACAAGAGAGAGAAATTTTAGATCTGAAGTGTTGAGGACTTTCAAGAACCCATCCCATTGAGGAGGATTAGAAACACCTTTCTTGTTTTCCTCTCAGGTGCCCTTTAATATAAAAAATTATTTCAAAAACATTGTTCTTGTCTTGTCTATTGGATGCATGAAGCAAAATTTCATTTTCACTGTTTAATGTATTTTTATGCATAGATCTAGATTTGTGCAACTTTATTTGGATCAAATAACTGCAGATTTGAAGATATTGGAAGCCATAATTGATGTTAGGGCTATTTGTTATGCGTAGCTAAAGTGGTCTTTCTCCGACAAAATATTCATACTAACAATTGACGACTCCATACGAGTTTTATTTTGCGACCACTGTCATTTTATATATTCTTGCATATCCAGTTATTTCAGACCCTAGGGTTTCTCTTCAATTTCTTATTTTTCCTATTTTTCTGGTGTTTTTCACCTCTAAAACCCTCAAACATTAAAATTTTTAACTTCCGTGTGTTTCTAGCCCTATTGCGCAGGTGACAGACATTAACCGCAGCTGAGACGACAAATTTTACTGAAATCTTCCGCTGAGAGACTCGGATCTACAGGTCGCACTTATCGGCCCAAAACCTACGACCTGGCCTAGAGGGCACACTTTTATGCCCCAAAACTGCAACCTGGACTGAAAACAGGTCAGAACCTGCAACCTGCACTTTTTTCTGCACTTTTTTCTGTTGTTGAGTTAGTCCTCCCCAGAGTATGCACTTTGACTCTTCTTCTGATTCTTTGGGTTCTCCCCATACTGCTGGTTCTCCTCCTGTTACCTTCACCATGTCTATTTCAGGGCCTAATGCTAGCGGCAACCCCAGTCCTACTGCTGGGTCTGTTTTTAGCGGAACCACCAAAGGAACTACCTCGACTGTCCCTTTGCTCCCTTATATGGTCGGTCTCAGTCTCCCCAATTTCAATCAGTTGATCAACGATCCTATCCGCCACAATGTTAGTTGGCATGCTATGCCAAGAAGGCTCCCCTCCAACATTCCCAAGTTCGAAGGCCTTGCTAGTCAATATCCCTCCAACCATATCCGATCTTTCCACATGTGGTGTTCATCCAATTCCATTACTAATGATTCCATCCGTCTTAGGTTGTTCCAATGCACGCTTACCGATGAGGCTTCTAAATGGTATGTTGATCAGACCTCCTCTTCCCATACCACCTTTGCGACCATTGCCTAAGCCTTCTTATTTTATTTCCAGATCCCTCTCCGATACGACACTGGTACCGAACTCTTGACTTCTTTTCATCAATCCTCTTTGACCTGCCTTTCTACCCATGTCCAGGAATGGTGGAGAAGAAGGAGCTTATGTCGAGCTCCCACCTTTGAAGATCAGGTCTATATGGACTGGTTCCTTCGCTCTCTCTTACATGCCATCGGAAAATATGTCACCGCCCAGTTCCCTCAAACCAAAGAAGCCGCCCTCCAAATAGCCTTGAAATATGACCTCATCTATGCTCAATCTAGTTATGCTTATACCGTCCTTCCTTACCTCCCCAAACCGGTGGCGCTAATGCCTCGGGGGCATCTCACCCTGGTGATGGTATCGTTGGAGCTCTTTCACATACCTACGCTCAACTTCCTATGGGCTATGGTTTCCCTCCGGGAGGGGCCCACACCTCCAGCACTTTCCCCCCCTCCAGGTAGCATGTATCCAGGATACGGCATGCCTCCTCCTTTTGCCCACCCTCCTGCTTACCTCAATGCTGCCCATCCCAACCCTTACCCTTACCCATAGCCTAGTGTCCCAACTCCTCCACCGTTTAGACCTCTACCTCCCTTGCCTTCTCAACCCCTGCAATAGCAACTACTACCCCCTCCAGGAAATTATTTTCACAACAGGGTGCGCCTAATCCTCCTTCTTCTCAAAGAAAGCAGAAAGACAATAAAAATCAATTTTCCCCTAGTAATCATGGATCCAATCCTTTCGGTACTGACTCTAACACTGCTAACCAGCAACAGGGCACTCAGCCCGAACTAGATAGGCCTCTTCGTACCAATAAGCCTTGTTCGTGTTGCGGTGTTTATGGTCATTACACTCACAATTTTCCCCTATTAACAGAAATGCGGTAGATGTGGGAATCTCAGGCTACCTTGTGGGGAAAGCACGCCTCCCCTACTGTTCCCCCCAATACGACCACTTCTCAACTGGTTTTATTTACCGATCCTTTCCCTCAGCAAGGATTTGTGGCTACCCAACCCCCTCACGTGCTGGTCACCACTCAACCTTCCCCTTTTGGTTCCTCCGATTACCAGATTTTCATGATGAACTCTGATACACCTTTACCCGTCGACCTTAACTTTCAAAATTGGTCTCGTCAGTACCCCATGCCTCCCGCTCCGTCTATCCCCGAGTCCCCATCTCTAGGTCCTACAGAGCCTTTTTCGACATCCAATGGCCCCTTGTAGATCCCTCAACCCAAATTTGAGATTCATACCAAGGTTCTTAAGGGCCCATTGCGCCGAAATGCTGATTCTGGTCGAGCTGCTCATTCGTATAGCATAGTAGATGATTTGGCACAGTCTCCCGCTGCCATTTCAACACTGGAACTCCTATAGTCATGTCCTTCTCAAAAGAAGGCTCTACTATCTGCCATGGGTGCTGTAGATCCTGTTAATGACCAATTGATTTTTTTCGACGCCTGCCAATCAGATCATCCTCCTCTTCCTGCTTCTGCTGCTTTCCAAATCCCAGTCAAAATCCGGAATGCTAACGTAGCTCGGTGTATTATTGACGAGGGGAAATCTACCTGTGTGATGTCTGCATCGGTTTAGAAACAACTCGGATCTCCTGAGCTGGTCCCTTCCACCATCACCCTTCATGCATGGGATGGCCATGCCTCCCAGCACATTGGCCTCTTCTGTAATTGTCCTATCACTCTTGCGGGCAAGATGGTTTGCATTGACGTTGAAGTCATCGACACCCCTCTTGATTATAACATTGTTTTTTGGCATAGCTACACCTACGCCATGTCTGATGTCCCATCCGGAGTTCATCGCAAGATGTTTTTACCTCATAATGGAAAGATAGTCACCATCGACCAGTTGACGTATCATGAACCAAAATCTCAGACCTCCCTTGAGTCCACCATCTCTTCTATAGCCAATAAGCAAACCATCAATTCCTTGACCAGTGTCTCCCCCAGTGTCTACAAAGACTCCCCGTTGCTTGGAACCTTCCTTGGCCTTCCTCCTCCTCCTGTCTCTGATCCCACCTTGGCGAATGTTTGCATGATGCAATCGTCTCGGGCTGACCTTAAGCAGCCCACTTTGGCTAGTCAACAACCTCAACCTCACCCACCACAACCAACTCCTAGCCCTTTTCCCCAACTAGCTAGACTTCTTCCTTCTGAATCTTCTTCTACATTTAGTCCTTATGCGTGTCTCTACCCTCCTGGGTCGGTTCCACACAATTTCAACCACCTTGGCACCATTCCTCCTGGCCATTACCCTGCTGGTCAGATACCTTTCCTTGCTTCCCCTCCCAGAGTTTATTCGGTCCACATCTTGGCCACCCTATCCCTCCCCAACTTGACCTTGGGTACACCCGTTTGGTACCTTAACCCTCCAACCACTACCCCACCTATTCACCCCAAACCTTACCTTGCTTTGACACTGGTTCAATCACTCCCCTTAACTTCTTCTGTTGCTACAGTGCCCCTGGCACCTCACTAGAACCCTTCTCCTATTGTGATAGCTCCGAAACAGAAAGGTAAAACTCGCAAGGGGGCATCCAACGACAAGGCTACCCCATCACACCCTGCCCCTCCTTAGCCGCTAAAGCACACTATCCAGTGTGACTTGTGCGATGTTATCGGTCATGCCACCGATACATGTCCTAAGTTACCGCATCTCAAGACCATAGTCAATGAAATGTTTCCGGAATCTGATATCCCTGAGTTCTATGTCATTATACCTGATTCAATCCCGAAACTTAAAAACTTTTGCACCAATAACCCTTGTTCTTTCTGCAATTTCCATGGCCATTATGCCCACCTCTGCCCCCGCCTTGACGAGTATCGTTCCTCTTTAGCCGCATAATACCAATTCGAAGCCACACATGACCATATACCTTCTTCATTAGCACCAGACGACCTGGCTACCTCAATTAACATTCCCCCTCCTGATATTGAAATGACCGAGTCTTCAGTGACCATTTCTTACCTCTATTCATCATTATGATCCTCGGCAGCCAGCCCCTTAGTGCTTCCCCCCAATTTTTTGCCTGACCACCCATCCGCTTACTCTTCTGTCACCCCCCATGATGTCGCGCATGTGAGCCTTTGACCCCCACAATCAGGAGTCTCATATTTCTACTTCATCAGGCGATCCTCTTCCCCCCACTCTTCCCATCTTCCAATCAGATGAAGACATTATGGAAGCCATGACCGAACCTGATTTTCCATGGGATGATATGCACCATCATGCATACTTCCTTCCACATCAATCCCATGACTAATATGCTGTCGAATCTAAAGACTTCATTCCCGATAAATTCGATTTGTTTAAAAACCCCATCCCTGCACCTGATGCTTTCGAAGAAGGTAATATGGCCAATATCTCTCCTACCATCAAATTTGACATTTCTGTCAAACCAGGAATCGAAGAACATATCACCTTTGGTGCCCAATTAACTCTGGAATAAATTGAAGCGTACACAAAATTCTTCAAATAATTCCCCGATATTTTCGCCTGGTCCTACTAAAAAATGCCCAGACTCGATCTAGCCATTGTCGAACACCATATCGACACATGGCCTGATGCCAATCCATTCTGTCAAAAGTTGAGACTCATTCATCCTTCTAGGTGTGAAGCCATCAAAGCCGAAATCGATAAGCTCAAGTAGGTTGGTTTCATTTATCCCATCGAATACACCACTTGGGTTTCCAACCCAGTTCCTGTCCTCAAAAAACAAGGCACCATCCTGTCTGCACTGAATTTCGTGATCTGAACAAAGCTTGTCCCAAAGACAACTTCCCCACACCATTTATTAACCAAATAATTGATGAGTGTGTGGGGCACGAGCTTCTATCCTTTATGGATGGATTCTCCGGATACAACCACATCATTATCCGTCGTGTTTATCAACTTAAAACTGCGTTCACCAGTCCATGGGGCACTTTCGCATACCGAGTCATGCCATTTGGCCTTAAAAACACCGACGCCAATTTTCAATGAGCCATGTCTTATTGTTTCCATGACTTAGCTCATATTATCCTTGCCTATTTAGACGACCTTACTGTGCTTTCTAAACATCGGGCGCAACAGCTCCATGATCTGCTTACCATTTTCCTCTGATGTCCGCCTTAACCCATTGAAATGTGTCTTATGTGTTCTCGTCGGTCGTCTCCTAGGCTTCATAGTGTCTAAATATGGTATAACTCTTGACCATTTGAAAGTTCAAGCCATTCTTGAACTTCCTATTCCTCATACCTTACGCCAGCTACAAAGTCTCCAAGGTAAAGCTAATTTTCTTCGCGGATTTGTTCCTAACTATGCCACTACCACACATGTATTCCTTATAATTCTTCGATCTAACACCCCATTTGTCTGGGATACCTATGCTCAAGAGTCTTTTGATGCCCTCAAATATGCTCTCACATCTGCTCCCTTGATCTGTCCTCCTAAATTTCATTGGGACTTCATCCTGTACATCTCCGCTTCTGCCTACTCGGTAGCTGGTGTCCTTATCCAGGAAGATGATAACAGTATCGAAAATGTGATCTATTATGTCAGTAAGAACCTTGCCGGTCTGCCTGTATCCTACTCTCATGAAGAAAAATTAGCGCTAGCTGTCATGTTCTCAGTCCAAAAACTGCATCATTACATCCTCATGCATTCCACCAAGGTTGTGACTAATTCTAACCCCATGGATTTCCTATTGAACCGACGCATCCTCAGTGGGAAGTACGCTCATTGGGTCGTTATCCTTCAAGAATTCGACCTCGAATTTGTCACCCCAAAAAGTAATAAAGGTTCAGTCCTCGCTGAACTCAATTCTGAATTACCTACCGGTACGCAGGATCCTCCAATTAATGATGCTCTTCCCGATGAACACTTATTCGCCATCACCACCGACGAATCTTGGTACGGTGACATCCTTACCTACTTGCGAACGGAAAATTTTGCCCTTCATCTTGATCGTGATGCTCGACGACGTATTCGACACCAAGCCCCTTTCTACCTTCTGATCGGTGATGACCTTTATCGTCGCGGAGTAGATACTGTCCTTCGTCGTTGCCTTACACACGCTGAAGGCGAGCAAGTCCTCAATGCCTGTCATAGTGGTGCTTGTGGCAGCCACCTCTCTGGTCTTGCTACCACCCAAAAAATCATGTGCGCTGGGTATTTTTGGCATTCTCTCTTCAGTGATTGCATTGAAGCAGTAAAATACTATTCTAATTGCCAACATTTTTCCCCTAAGGCACGAGCTCCTCCCGCTCCCCTCCATCCTGTCGTCATAGCTGGTCATTTCTGTAAATGGGCCATCATCTTTATGGAGTGTCGACCCCCATCTACTGGTAATCACAAATATATCATCGTGTCGGTTGACTATTTCACAAAATGGGCCGAGGCTATGCCAACATTCAACAATAAGGGAGCCATCGCAACCCTATTTTTCTTTAACCACATCATTTCTCGATTTGGGGTTCCAAAACAATTGGTCTTTGACCATGGACGACATTTTGAAGATGAGATATGGCGCGAGCTATCCTCACTATTGGGTTTTGAGCACCAATATTAATAATCCTATTACCCCCAAGGTAATGGCCAAGTTGAAGCGGTCAACAAAATTCTTAAGACCATACTTCAATGAATGGTGAATAAGCACAAAACCAATTGGCATATTATGCTCTTCCCTACTTTGTGGGCTTATAGAAATTCTGTTAAAACCGCCACTAGTTTCACTCCTTTCCACCTTGTTTTTGGCGAGGAGGCAGTCTTACCGATCGAGTGTGAAATTCCTTCCCTCCACTTGGTCGTTGAACTTCTCCCTGATACCCAACCTCTAGAACAATGACTCATCATGCTTGATCACGCCTCTGAAGACTGTTGTGTTGCGTTGCAAACTCTTGAAGCGGCCAAAAAATGCACCAAAGCTCAGTATGACCGAAAAGTCCACCCTCGCACCTTTCATCAAGGTGACCTTGTTCTAGTATATGACCAGGCCCATGATGCCCTCGGTCATGGGAAGTTTGACTCATTATGGCTAGGTCCTTACATCATCAGTAAAGATCTTGGTAAGGGGGCATACCTTTTAGAGGACTTCGAAGGCCACCCCCTTCCTAATCCTCACAATCCAATCTATCTTAAGAAATATTACCCTTAGCATTTCCCTCTTAAAATGCATGTTTTATTTTCTTTTAGATAGCCAATGTCTGTTTGTTTTTCATAATTCGCTACTTCACCAGGACACATGTTGTCCTCAAAGGATCACTTCACCTCTCATCAAAATCTTATTTCCTCACTAACATCACTTTTCCTTGGGGCACCACTTTGCCTCCATACGTGTTCTTGTTCGTGTCGATTTCCGTCATGAGATACCATCTTGTACTCATTCTTTTATGCTCCCCTTTGGATCTCCCCCCATTTCATCATCATCACTAGTGTTAATCTGTCAGTAGCTCTACTATTTGCTCTCATGCCTTAGTTGAGGATCCCTTATTGCCTCACCTATGGCGGATCTCCTTCTGTCGACATCAGCTCATTCCCTCCAAAAGACAGGTCTAGAGGGCAGTGTACCTTAGTTCCAAATTCTACACTTGTTTGCCTCGGATCGGGCAAAGGGATTTCTCATTACCCTATGACTTGATTGTTTCTCCACTCCAGCTCCTTTCAGCATGATCGACATCTATATACTTGATGGTCCAGTGATGCAGCAGCCGCTATTGGTGATTCCCAAGTGTGTGTGAGATGTTTCAACCCTCATGAGGGGGTGGCCCTGCAGGTATCCCCCCACATGCCTGGATGAACTCTTGATTGCAGCCTTCGATGCAACTCCATATATTTGTTGATGATGGCCTTAGCCGCTTGCAGCACCTTTTTGATTTGCATGTATCAGTCATATTTTGCGAGCCCTTCCCTGTTTATAGGGGGCATTTGGGTTGTATTTGTAACTCATGTACTCAGATATTATTGTATAAGTCCTGGCTGTTATCCCAGGCACTGCATGTATGTGGGATTCATCATTCTATCTTTTATTTGGCTCGTGTTTATGCCAGCATGTGCTTTATAGTTCGGTTCCTTGTTTACTAGATGCACTATTCCTTTGTACTTTGTCTCGGCGGGCATAGGTATGCCTCCCCCGCTGCCTTTAGCACAAGTACCATCTCATAAAAAGATACTTGTTGCACCTGTAAGTCTCATCTCCTTAGGGTCTAGTCCTTTAGCACATTAGACTACCTTAAATTTCTCTCTCTGACTTCCCTCTTGATGTCTGGTGGATTGATTTCTTACAACGTACTTCAATCATATGATTTGCTCCTAACACTCGTACATTGGGGGGCAATCTGTTACACCATTTTTTTGGTCATCTAACCTATTGTCATTAGATGGACCCAAGTACACCATGTAAGACCAATTTTACCCTAACTAAAATTGCTTTCACTATGTGAAATAACTTAGTAAAGCACCTTTATTAAGTTGTTTATGGTCTAAAAGGGGAAACCCCAAAAGGAAATAATAAACAAATCCATATTTGTTTATATTTCCTCAAGGAATAATTAGTTAAACATCAATTCAATTATTATTCCTGGTCATATTTAACCCAAAATAAGGAAATCAATTAAATAAATCCTTATTTATTTGATTATTTCCTAGGAATAAGTTATTTAATCCTTATTTAAATAATATTCCTAGTTAAATTTGACTCAATCATTTATAAATAATTAAATAAATAATTATTTATTTAATTATATTTCCACCATTTCCTTAAAATAATAAATAAATTATTTATTTATTTATTATTTATAAATAAAGTATTTGACCCAAGTCAAAAATCCTTTTCCCTCCTATAAATACAATAAAATATTCCTAAAAGGTGGTTCTAGAATTTGGTTAATAATATTTTATTCATACACCAAGTTCTAGAATACCCTAATATTTTGTTATAAATAGAAGGGTTTTCCCATTCATTTGTCACCTTTCATTGCCTACTAGATCACTCTAGATCTATGCTCTTGGTTTGAGTTTGAGCCATTATCATTGTCAAATTTTCTATCATTCCACTTTGTGAGCTCCCTTTGAGTTCTATGTTTGTCTACGTCTTCTACACCAACAAGAGAGAGAAATTTTAGATCTGAAGTGCTGAGGACTTTCAAGAACCCATCCTATTGAGGAGGATTGGAAACACCTTTCTTGTTTTCCTCTAATGTGCCCTTTAATATAAAAAATTATTTCAAAAACATTGTTCTTGTCTTGTCTATTGGATGCATGGAGAAAAATTTCATTTTCACCGCTTAATGTATTTTTATGCATAGATCTGGATTTGTGTAGCTTTATTTGGATGAAATAACTGCAGATTTTAAGATATTGGCAGCCATAATTGATGTTAGGGATATTTTTTATGCGTAGCTAAAGTGGTCTTTTTCCGACAAAAGATTCATACTAACACCATGGTGGAGGAGTATGACTCCATTGTCAGAAACAATGCTTGGGAGATTGTTCCAAGGCCGATGGGAAAATCAGTTGTAGGATCAAGATGGATCTACAAGGTAAAGCAAGTTGCTGATGGGAGCGTCGAGAAGTATAAGGCAATATTTTTTTCCCGGGGCTTCTCACAGATTGAGGGGATTGACTATGAAGAAACTTTTACACCTGTCACATGGTATTCTTCGATATAGACCATCCTTTCTCTCTCAGTGCAGATGGGTTGCAACATTCATGAGATGGATGTGAAGACTATGTTCCTTAATGGGATCATTGAGGAAGAGGTGTACATTGAGCAGCTTGAATGATTTGAGATCTTCAGCAGCGAGTCGCATGTGTGCAGACTCAAACGAGTGCTATATGGGCTGAAACAAGCACCTCGTGCTTGGTACACTTGGATCAACAACTATTTCACTGGACTTGGCCTCACCAAGAGTGAGGCAGATGAAAGCCTGTACTAGATTGTGGTTGAGGGTAAGATTTTGATCATTGTACTTTATGTTGATTATTTGATACTAACAGGTGATGAGTAGTTGATACACTCATGCAAGGTTGATCTTGCAAAGGAGTTTGAGATGAAGGATTTAGGCCTCCTTCATTATTTCCTTGGATTGGAAATATGGAAGCGGGAAGGTGAACTGTTTGTGTCTCAAGGAAAGTATGCCAGGGAGATACTGGAGAAGTTTCACATGTAAGGCTGCAAGCCTATCGACACTCCTCTTCTAGGAAATTGGAAGAAATAGGATGCTACATCGGTAGAGGTAGTGGTTGCCACTATTTATCGACAGTTGGTGGGTTCTCTCATGTATTTAGTCTATACAAGACCGGACATATGCTATGCGGTGAACCACCTTTCACAAGCGATGGCTAGGCCTACCAAGATCTTTTGGAAGGTGGGCAAGCATGTCCTGAGATATCTCAGGGGCACATCTGAGTATGGTTTATGGTACAGACAGATATATGAGGTGAAGTTTCATGGCTTCATGGATGCAGATTGGGTAGGAAGCCCAACAGACAGAAAGAGAACATCAGGGGGGATTTTCAGTATCATATCTATGGCAGTTTCCTGGTACAGCAGGAAACAAATATCTGTGGCACTCATTTTATTGGAAGTGGAATACATGGCAGCAAGTTTAGCTGCATGTGAGGCTATCTGGATGAGGAAGATTCTGGTTGGTTTGTTCGGTTCACATTCAGATCCCATAGTGATTCATTGTGATAATTATAGTTGCATTAAACTCTCGGTTAATCCTGTGTTTCATGATAGATCCAAACATATTGATATTTGGTATCATCATATCAGAGATTGTGTGAAGCGGAAGATCATGTTGCTTCAGTACATTCCCACAGAGGATCAGAATGCAGATATTCTGACGAAGGCGCTCAGGAGGAGCAAATTCAAATACCATAGAGGTAGGATTGGGGTGAAGGATAATCCCTATATTGTTGAGAGGGAGTGTTGAGATTCAATAAGATGATTGGCTTAGTGAAAAGAGTCGCCTTCACTAAGTGGGCACGCAGGCTATTTTTGGCACAAGTCTATTTTTAGACATATCGATCATATTTAAGAAGTTGTAGGATGCTATTTGTGGATGGTTGATCAAGTTGGAAAAATAGATGAAATTATATTTTTAGAATATTGGGCGAAGTCTATTTATAGATCTTCAAACTATAAATAGATGCATGTCGATTATTATTAGCTCTTAATAATAATCAGACTCTAAACAACAACTTATTCTCTTAGAGCACGTCAGTTCAGCTCACAGATGTGGCACAACAGATGATAGAAGGAATTACGCTATTCCTAAGGGTTTACTAGAGCTATTGCATTGAGGGCTCAGTTAGAACTCAAGTGGCATAGTTATTACACTGTTGGAAGAAGTAGTATTGGAGTTGTATTCAGTTTAACTCAGTTAGACTCGGTTGAGGTAGTTGTATCTAGTCTAATTGATTGATACACTAGTGAGAGTGGCGTGAATTAATTAGTTAATTAATTCATAAATAATAACTCATTAATCAACTGAACAATACATCAGTTAGCTACAGTGCATGGCAGTTTCAGTGGAGACTAGTGGAGAGATAGGTGAAAGGGCAATATAGACTGTCTGTTGTGACTATTAGTGATGCATTGATTGCATCAAACACATAGTAGAGATGCCAGTGAGGATTGCGGAGTCAATCCAAGAGCAATTCGAATTCATTCAGAGCTATTATTCAGTAGGGATTGCAGAGTGGAGGTAGGCTAACAAGTGGAATAGAGTCAGTATCTTGCATAAAGTTAAATAGTGTGAGATCAGGTGGATCTTGGACATATGCATGCTTAGTGCATATAATTTATACAAAATATTAGATTCAAAATTTCTCACAAATTTGGATGGTTGAGTGCTAGATGTTTGGAATACTCTAGGTGCGCAACATGTACAATATGGATTTCTATTTGAATTTGAAAATCCTCCTAGGGATAATTGTAACAGATTTATTCAATCACCGAGCTAATATTCTACACTCTTTGGAGCACCTTCACCATAACCTGAGGGACATCAATCATTTATTGGATTGTATTGATTAGTGTATTGGAATTCCTCACCCAATAGGAAAAAACCATAATAACGCTTAAGAACCTATTCAAGTTGTTGATATGGACTCGAATCTCTTAGCATAACCTTGCTATGCTCAAGTTTATTTACATTAGGATTCTCTAGTTCACTCTCTAATCTAATCTGACCCATTTTCAAGATATATTTTCTATTTATACTTTTTTCAAACATGATCTCCTATGCCTTTGTTTGAACAAATTTACTTTTGGCTATGGTCCATTCTCCATAGTGAAATATTTACATTGGGTTTCTAGTATATCCATGTAAATCAAAATTAAATTAGAAGACAATACAATATTTACCCTATGAAATAAGTAATATTATTGTTGTTTCTATTTTAATTTTGACGAGAATAATTGGTAATTGGATCAAGTTTCGATTTGGTTTCATAACTGTGTCATTCCAAATATTTCTATTATAACTCACTATGTAGGTTTATATAGGAACACTTGAAGAAAGGAAATCATCAGTCATGATTTTATATAACACAAGTTTTCAAGTGTAGTACCTTGGGAGCCAACATTATTTTTTTTATTATTACCCCTTGCTAAGGTATGACTCTAGAAATTTATTTTGAGGTTGTCCATTATTATCTTAACATTAACCAGTACAACTTCCTAGTTTAATGTTGAAAACTAAATGTTTCTCTTTTTGTATTGTCCAAATACTATTTTGCAAAAAAATGATTGGATCATGTTTGAACAATATAATTGGATGTGGATAAGTGCCTGATATATTTTATTCCATAATTTATGGATATAATTGCAATATATATGTATGATTTTTTGAAATTATGTAGTGAATTTTATTCTTATGTTTTGCCAAAAAACCATAAAAAACTAAAATCAGTGAAAATAATTCATATTCAAGTAAATAAAATATTTACTATCACTTACTTCCCACCATCATTTAACAATTATTTTCATTAAAAATGGATAGGAATTATATGTAAATTAATATAGTTACTAGGAAATACTAGGAATTATTTAGTTTTTCCTAAGAACTTATGGATGAGTACACTTATAAATGTGCATTGGATACTAACAACCAAAATTTATGAAACTTATTAGGCTTAAGAAAAAAACTAATCTATCCAATTTACATCTTAATTTATCATTTTGTGCAAGAGCAATACCATAGGATTTGATTTTCTACCATTATTAACTTAGCATTAACTATTGTAGATTGTATTTTTAATGCAATTTTTTCATAGCCTAATTCCAAACTTGAGTAGAAGGGATTAATATTCCTTGGAACACTTTTTTATATTATTTTTTTAAGCTCTTAAATGTGAATTATTAAGTATATTATTATTTTAGAATATTATAGGTGATGTCAAGTTAAATTTTATTTTACTTTGTTTTCTAGAATTTTTTGGAATAGGTTAAAATTTGGTAAAATATATCTAAAATTAAAAAAATAGAGCTATGGTTATAGCCATGTATATTTTCGATTATAACTCCAATAGTTTTAATTTAATTATAAATAATTGTTAGGTGGATGGTAGATGTTTCACTTATGCATAATATTTTATAATATTGTTGGTAGTATTCACAAACCAAAGCTTGAGATTTATCTCCAAAGTAGTTATGCCCTTTTTACCATTTTTATTTCATCCTAGAGCCATCATAAATCAAGCTCTACTAGGCACCGAGAGGGATCAAGCTCCACTAAATATATCTCACCTCCCTTTGGAGACACCAAATTTCGTCCTAGAGCATAAATGAAGTCTCATCGCTCTCCAAATGGCCACGATGTTTATCTATGCTCCAATGTTGAGGGCTTTCAATGTAGTGCTAGTCATTCCATGTCTAAATGGGCATGGGCATACTCATTTGGGCCATAGTTTAAATTATCTCCCACTAAAATTTATAAGGTCGACTTGGGGCATGCTTGGTATAGGTGCATCATCCCCAATGGCATCAAATGTGGGGAAATGTTCGAAATCATTCTAGGTGTTGGAGGATCCCAAAGGTCTGTATGTTGCTCTATCACTACATAGAACCCCATGGCTCTCAACACCTAATTTATGGGTGCTAATATGATTCTCTAGAATCTTTATACCATTTAAATTGGCCAATTTATGGCTATGGAACCACCTAATGATGATATTACCGAGTCTATTGAAAGAAAAATTCCATTAGTGCAATACTAATTTTTGCATCTAAGTTACCAAGCTTGAAAGTAAAGTGATATTTGATACTTCAAAAAATACTTCCTTTCAAAAATTAGGGATTTGAACTCACAATGGTGAGTAGTTAAGTACCACCCGATTAGGTGTTTCCATCCCCTAAGGGGAAGTGGAAATGCCTCAATCTACCCTTCAATTAGTAGGTGTTATGTGAACAAATATGACAATAAATGAGGGATGAATTAATGACTAAGTTCCATGGTGAAAGGGATTAACATGACAGGGATCCACATCCTGAGCCGATACATGTGTGTAGGGAGTCATCGTAGATGCATGAGTTACCAACCTTGCCTTTGTTTTCCCACCCCTCTTGTGTGCCTTTTACTTTTTCTTGTTTTTCCATTTTGTTAATAATCATATTGGAAAGGGTTATAGCTTTATTCGTATGATGTATAACATTTTTATGACACCTCAATTACAAGGAATTTCATTTCCCATGATGGCTAAGACACACAAGGGTTACTTTCATGATGTATAAGATCCATATGGTGCTCAACAACTAGGTAATAGCCATAAGGGGAGAGGTAGAGATCTTTCTATGATTTTTCCCACATACTAATGTGTATGTCCTTACCATATTTCACATTTTGGTATTCCTTGTTTATTATGGTGAATATATGTTTTTTATTTTTCTTTTAGCTGCATCAACCTCCCAAGTCCATGCTTTGGGCCTTACCAAGTGTGGTTAGTTCTGCATTCTGCTAATGTTTCAAGGGGATCTCCCCGATGTGAAGTGCCAACTAGACATCACATTTATTGGTGTAGGAGTCCCATTTGTTCATATAGTTCGACCACCATTTGAATGTCTTGGTCACAATCAGACATAGGAGAATGAAATGATTCTTTGTTTCAGCAAGAATGTAAGCTTTGTGAGATACCAAATATAAGGTATAATAGGAAGATTTACGTAAGTAATGAGATAAATGAGCCACCAATTATAAAAGTAATAAGAATATCCTAAAGGACCATCGGGGTTAGGGCTCATGACCAGTGGATGCTTTCTAAGGAATTCATGTCACTATGTGGGTCATGAGTTCAAGTCTCGGATAAACTAAGGATTTTAATGGCGGGCATCACAATTCCTCCTAGGAGTATAGGGTTAGCCAGCGGGATTTGACCCCGTGTTTGGCATTGTACACCTGGGAGCTAGCTTTGCGCACTTGAAATTTTTTCTCCACACATTTTTTGAAGGCACTGCATGCCTGGGACCCGGTGTTGTGCCCTTACCAGAGCACTGTGCCCTTCCCAGAAGGGACCTTGTGAATAAATCTTGGCGCTGCATGCTTAGCTTGGCGTTGTTCCCTTAGCTATTGGCACTGCACGCTTGGACATAGAGGGTTTGTAAGTCCTCCAACCACTCAAATCACATCAAACTTCTTCAAATTTCCCCCAAGGTCATCCACAACACTCTTGGGGGGTAACTACATCACATAAACCTTGTTTTTAATATATTTGACTAGTCTCTATTGAACTAAATGAAACCCTAGAAGAAACCCTAAGTTTTAAGCTTGAAATCACTTTTTTACCATTACTAAATCCTTCTATAAAGAAAATCAGTAATGGAGAAGGGAAATTACATTGCTTAAGGGATACCATTCATATTTATTGTCAAAACACCCATTCCCTACATCCATTCCTTTCATTCTCACTCATTCCCTTCATTTGCAAAGCTATCATTTCATTCCTTCTCCTCATTCATTTCACATCGGCCCTAGGGTTTCCAAAACAGAGTTTAAAAATGTCTAAGGGTGAATACAATAGTGGTGAGGAAAAAATACCAAGGGGACATGATCATAAGGGAGGGAGGATAAATAGATTTCAACTCTTCAATACAAGGGAACTCATGGCATATCCTCTTACTATTTCTTGCTTTAGACATGCAGGTTTATTTGAATCTTGTGAAAGAGTACAACAATTCAAAACCACCCAGAGCTAAAAAGACTACTCATTATCAATTTACAAGACAAACAAGTAAATATTTTCAAGGTCACCTTTTACTTGTCTACAAATTCCATTGTAGATGCCACAAGAGTACCCAGTCTGGGATAAAAGTGGTGCAAGCAAGGAAACCTAGACATGAGTTATTTTGAACCATATTGTAAACCTAGTTATAAATACCACCACAAGTCCATCTTCCCTTTTTCTCATTTTCTTGATAGATATGCACCCGAGATGAGGATAATAATGAAGTATTTCACTTGTGAGGAAAGGTTTTCCCGCTTGTACTCATACCACATCCATCCTCTTATGCATTTCACTAGAGTTAGGATGTTGCATTTACCATATTATATTTTCTGAAGCATTGACAAAATGGCCTACATATTGCAAAAGAGAGACTAGAATCAGCAAATGAAGAGCCTTTTTTATCATCCACTTATCAAGATGGTGGTTATGCACCAACTCAATAAAAATAACATTCCATGGGATACCTTCACTACCCATGAGGTTTTCACTAATCCACATGGCCATCATTAGCAAGATATTCCTTCATCTTCTCATCCTCCCATATCAACTTCTCCATCACTTCCTGTTTTTCATACATTTCCACTCACTCACATCCGTTCACCCCTTGATGACCCTTCCACATCACCTTTCCAAAACCCTTCACCCTCATATCATGATGACAAATCATCAAGAAGTGATGGGAACATTGAGACAGATGGCACTAAAATTAGTGATATAGAACCTTTTCCTTTGACATACCGGAGGGGATACATGCATGTGTTTGCTGAACTTGAGGTGCAAGGGGCCATTCCTTCATCACCAACAAAACAACTTGAAAACAATAAGGAAAGGGTTACAGAGCATGTCATTGTTTAGGAGGAGGAAAACCATGAAACTGAACAAGAGTTTCAGCTAATTGACCTTGAATATGAGGATGAGGAGAGGATTACCAATATGCTGCTCAAAAGCAAGGATGCCAAGATTAGTGAGCTTTAAGCTAATCTTGGTAGGGAAAAAAATGTGATCAACTTTTATGAGCTAGAGAATCAACGATTGAAGACAAAGTAAGCCATCAGTGAGGTTAGTGAAATTAGAGCTCAGAAAGAGGCTGGAAAGGCCAAGGATTTGATAGAGGAGACCTTGGGCACTTTTGATGATAGTGAGGATGAGGAAGAACAACTTCCTAGGAAGAGACCAAGGACAATTGGGTTAAAGAAGGCTTTAGCCTCGAAAAGAGAAAAAGAGGCAGAATTGGCAGAGTATCTCACTCTGAGTGAGCTGCTTGCCATAGAAATTAACAAATATAGGGAATCTTGGCGTTAGAGGGAAAAATTTCATTTAGAGAGTCAAATAGAGAAGGCCAAGAGGGGCATTGTCATGCAAAGGAAGATGGCAAAGAATTATTCCGTGAGAAACATGATTGCAAGGGCCAAGCTCAAGCGAGCCCATCCAATGATTCAAGCTTTGACCAAGGAAAAAGAGGAATATAAGATCAAAATTGTTGCGGATGTGTCCCTCCAAGCCTCCCAACCATGATCAGCAAAGAGAAATCCATTTTTGGCACTTTGGTGCAAATTTTGAAATTTTGACAGATTGGCTTGCAGAAAATTGGTCAAAATGATGGCAAAAATTCAACATATTCATGTTCCTCTTGCCAAGTCCATTCTTCTCAAAATATTTCAAGACATTTGGAGCAAAAATGGTCCCTCAAAAGGGCCAAAAACCACCAAAACATCACCTTTCTTCCCTCTTTTCAGCACTAGCGGTGCGCGTTTAGTAGTCTTGGGAGAAGTGATTTTTGAAAAAGAAAATGGGAACCATATTGCAAAATAAAGGCATATATAGAAATTAGACAGGGCAATATTTTGAATGAACTATCATGGAGCTCATTTGGACACTGGGAAGGCCTCCAAAACACAGCTGCAAAAAAGGTCATTTTCCCAGTGTTGGCACTGCGCCCCTATACCTTGGAGCTGCGCCCTTACCAGGAGTTATTGCAGAAGATATTTTGATGCCTTGTAGTCAAAATGTTTCCTAAATTAGCTCAAATAGTTGTGTTAGAAATTATTTTTGCAATAAATGGGTGTTAGATATTTTTCCTTTGGCCTTGCATGGTCTCAAAGGTGAAAATACATTTACTATGTAATAAATGACTTCTAAAACCCTAGCTATGGTTTCATCTCCTCATTTTGTAGATAAATACTGCATGTAATGCTTCATATTTTTTGTTTTTGGTTGATTTTTGAGCTCAATATGATATAGATTTTGAGTTTTGAAGAAGCTGGCTTTGGAGTTTTGTGAGTGTTTTTGTACTAAGCATCAATGGAGTAAGCATATTCATAGGATTCATGAACTTGTTCAAATGGTGATGTTGTCCTCATATTATATTTGTTTCCTTATGTTTTTCATATTGTTCATCTTTTCTCTTGAAATAAAGTATAAAATTTAGGTTAAGATATGCTGTTAGAGGCACCTTAAGTTTGTATGCCTTCTATTGTTCAAATTTTTTCCTCTGCTGGGTCTGATTAGAGAATTGTTAGTTGCTCTCTGGTTCCAGTTAGCTTGTTGTCTTAAAAATGGTTTAATGGATTCAATCCAAAGAATTCTATGGTATGCCTTGTCCTTTGATGTAGCTTGAAACATTTCTTTTAAGTCCTTTTCTTTAAATTTTACGGATTAGGGTTTGGTGAAGAAGTTTATGGTTTACCCTATCCTTTAGTCTATCCTGAATAGTCACTTTGAACATCTTTTATAGTCTGATTAAGGAATTTATGAGTTCCCTTCTCTTTAATCATCACTTATATGTTATCTTAAATTTTTTCTTTGTCTAAAGATAAATAGCTAGAGAATTTAGGAGTTCCCTGCTCTCTAGAGTTTATTGGATTGTTGTCTCAAAGTTTACTCGGTCAAGTTTGGCCAAAGAAGTTTATGGTGTGTCTTGTCCTTTGGTTATTTCTTAATAATATTGTTCTTAAAGGATCTTCTTGTTCTAGTATATTTTAAAGGGTTCTTAATTTCCCTTTAAACCTACTAAATTCACAACTTAATGTTAATTTCACATCCACATAAGCTATTAAGATCCATTTGGATTTGTTAACTTACCCTATGAAACACCCTTGATTTATTTTTGTACTTTTCAAGACTTTCATAGACCCGATAGCCTAATGGTTTTAATTTCTTTTATCTGTTTGTTCTACTTAACAAGCAACCGAACAAAAAAAAAAACAAAACAAACAACCCGATTTAAGTAGCCTAAAATCAACATCCTAAATCAAACAAGTTATATATTTTATACAAATATAGAGAGAGCCCTCTCTCAGTCTAGGAATGCTAGGTCCTAGGACTCCAAAGTTGGTTTGATGTTACCCTTATCTATTTGGTCTTGCCAATTTGACAAATTACTGAGACCCAACACGGGGAAGGGCTCCTGCATGACAATTGTCTACTATGAAGGTCCCCCTTGTCCACAGTTACCCTGAAGTGTTTTCAGATCTGGGAGGTTGGGATAGTGGTGAGTGTTATGGCCATACTCACCACAGATTGTGCAAGGGTGGTTGGTACAAATATTCACCCTCTTGCTCTACCATTGGGAATTATTTGGCCCCTGGTTTTGATTTGGATTGGAGTTTCCCCCAGCTTAAGATCACAGAGGGCATTGTTGATTGTTGCCCCCCTATTGAGGATTTCCCTTTTCCTTTTTTTTTTTTTAATTTTTTCCTCGCTGCATTAGGAGGATAACTACGATTCTCCTAATTATATGATTGGTGCGATTGTGCCTGGGAAGGTTGAGCAAAGTTCGCTAGTGCATTATTCTGCATGGGTGGGTTTTGTGCTGGGGATTGTGAATGTTGGGGACAATGTCCCTTATTTGTGAATGGATACTGGGGAGGAGCTCTTTCGCTGGCATTCCTAGTTGCATATTGGGTCCCCTAAGCAGGACCATATGGTCCTCCTTGCTGATGATGGTAGGATTGTGCCCTATTGGTCATGTTCTATAAAGGTGCATGATGACTTTGGTAGTCGGGTTACGGGATGTTCTGGTTAGGATCATACGTGTAACCGAGGTATTGACTACTGCTACCTAGGTAATTTTGGGTCAATGACCCAATTAAGCCGTTTGTAGAGTTCGACACACCTAGTAATTCTTTATAAGTTTGCATGTGCGCGGCATTAGGAAAGATGTTATAAATGTATACTGATTGTGTGTAAATAAGCTTGAGTTGTTGGGGTTTATCGATGGCCTCCTCTTCAGATACAGGTTTTTGAGTTACCACATATTTTAAATATCCGCAGTGAGATTTTTCAGGAATAGGTCCAGCAAGACTCGATTGTCTAGTTTGGAACTGTACAAACTATGATGCTACCGCCATTCATGGATATGGTCCGAGATATGGACAGCTAGTGTCTGTCTAAAATGAATCAGTAATTCCATCTAGGAATCATGGTGGATGGGTAACTAAAAATATGTGAGGAACACAGTAGCGAGGGCACTAAAGGCTTCATGTTTAGTAGAAGGATTCTCCATGTACCATTTTGCAGCTGGTCTGGTTATGGCCCGATGAAATACTCTCAGCCGAATATTATCATCAGTGATGTTGTTCGACGAAAATTGCAAGTGGAAAGTCATTATGTGATTTTTGGTGGCTTAAGCTTGCTTCCCTTTGAATTTTTAAATGTTCGAAGGAAGCTTCATGGGCATTTGGGGCCATGTAGGGTTGTGTGCAATGGGGTCATTTTTTAAATTGGCTAGATCAGGTAAGTTCAATGATGCTAAGAATGGAAACTGCGGGTTGAGTACCATTGCAAACTGTGAAGACACAATGTTTTGGTTAGATATGGGGTTTGTCTATGATGTATCTGGCTATGTGTTCACTTCGCTCCCTCAATGGGTAGTCCTCCTCTTCTCCCTAGGGGTTGTGGGAGGAGGGGTATGTGGTGACCCTGTGGAGGTTTCCTCTAGTGTATTTTTGGGTGACCCTTGGGGGTTCCCAACTAAATATTCCTCAATAAAGGATGAACCGATAAGGGTGGCGATGTTCTATTTTTTATACTTAAATGGCGAAAGACCTGGAACCCCTCCCAATAATGGGGGGAGGTCCAAAAGACGTGTAGATTGACGAGGTCTCATTGGTTCCGTCATGGTATTGACTAGGTATGTTTTTTGATAAATTCTTCAGTTCTATGAGAGGTGAAATATAGAAGAAAAAATGGTTACCACATATATAAAAGAAAGCGAAAAAAAAAAAAAAAGTTTCCTTTAAATTATTTCTATGTGATCAAGTAATAAAAAAATGGTTTTGGTTTTTTTTGCACATGATACTCAAAATTCTAGGAGTCAAACGTAACAATAATGCAAATGGTGGAATCAAATTCCCCTCATATTGCCTGATGTTAGGAAGAAATATAGTATGTTACACTCTTGCCAAAGGACCCTTAGAACTATGGAGTTCTAAGACCCTGTGCAAGGACATTTTTACCCTTTAGCTAATGTCTCAAGGTCTCTCTCTCTACTCCAAAGGATTGAAGCTGTTGGGTGGCCAAAAACGAAATCATCACTCTCTTATTGCTATGGATTGCACACTGCTCATTTTCTCACAAGAAATTTGGCCAGCATAATAATGTGCTCTCATTTTTCTCATCTCTTGGTGTCCATTTATATGAAAATTCAAATTATCATTCCCTCTCTTGGTACATTGGTGGATAGTGACCCAAGAGAGAGGGTTGATTCCTTTGTGTACCACTTGATTCCTTTGTGTGCTCACTTGAGGTCCCAAGGTGGCTTAGATGGTTGTCCTTGGGCATCCTCAAGTGGAAGATCATTTATTGAAGTGTGTTAAGTGGTCTAGGAAAGTCACTTCCTCCACTCCCAAGACCGGGCAGCTTTCTGAGTGAAATTCGTTCATACCAGTGCATCTGTCGAAGGAAAATGCATGCAAGGCGCATTTTGCATGTGTTTCAAGTGCACAATTTTATTTTTTCCTCTTAAAAAATTTCTAGATCCTGTAATGTTCATCAGCGCTATAAATCCTTCTACCTGACATTTAATAATGTCATATTTGCTTGTCTGATTTTCCAGTGATAACAGAAAGCAATACTTGTTATGAATATGAAAAAAAAAAATTTAGTAGTAAAGAAGGATGTGACAAGTGGTATTAGAGCCCAGTTCTAACACTAGGCTTGCAAGTGGCCATCAGAACTAGATAAAATATGTGTGGAATTACCATTACAACATACTAATAGAAAGTTCTATTGTCTTGTAAGGTACATAAGTGAAGCAACTCGTCACAGCATGGAAGAGAATTCTCATCCAACCATAAGAGGTGGTGAAGAGATATATGTCAAATTTGGAGGATTAAGTGCTATACCAAACTCCTAGTTTATGAAGGTTATAAAAAACTTACAACAAAAGCTAGCTCATCCTATAAACAACAATGAATGTTTGTTGAGAGCTAATGAGGAGCAGGAACGTATGATAAGGGAGTTGACTGAGAATTTGAGTTATAGAAGCATAGAACCAAAAGGGTTGAAAAGGAAAGAGGTGGAAACAAAGTAAAAAAAGTATGAAATTTCAGGAGAGTCAAATAAAACGCATTCAAAATCACATAAGAAAAAGAAAAAAAATGGAGTTGCAGGGATATTTTAGAAAAATAAAACCCCCTAATTTTGATGGGTAAAAAGAGGAAGATGTGGAATGATGGCTTCTTAAAATGTTTGGATACTTTTAATTATATTTGTATGAAATTAATTTTAAGGCCCGACTCACTATTTACCAACTACAGGGAAAAGTTACTCTTTGGTGGGAGAAAGCTAAAAGTGTACATTTGTTGGAAGAGAAGACAATTTATTGGGAGGAATTTTAGAAATGGTTTAAGTATTGATACCTGAGTGAATGATATTATGATGACCATGATAAGGAATTCCATGAGATAATATTGGGAAGGTCACTATGGATGAGTTTGTAGTGATATTTACAAACTTATTATAGTATGTGTCGTAAATTAAAGGAAGGAAAGAAAAAGTACATAGTTATTCAAACTGTTTACCCGGAACTTACAAAGAGAGGATTGAGTTTGAGAATCCTATGTACATGGATGAATTATTAAGGAAATTTAGATTGTGCTACAAATATTTCAAATGTAGAAATGAAGATTCAAAATCTTTGAAAAATTAGGATAAATCCAAACTTTCCATGAACATAAAAAGATAGAAATATCCTTATGTTAAAATTTTAGGAAAGGATCATCAGAGGAATAAATTTAGCAAGGGAAGTGTAAATCATCTTTCTTAGTCTCACGCACGGTCAAAGCCCATGGAATTGAATGAAAAAAAGAGCATAGGGGGCAAGTTAAGAGAGTAATTGAAGTGTTGGGGCTGTGGTGAACCACATGTATTAAGGGACTATCCCCATAATCTGTTATTGATTCAAAATATTGAAGCAGTTCATGAACCGACCACTCTAAATGATCTGGCCATAAATATTCCCAGAATCATAGCAACATTAGAAGAGAGATAAGATGAGTAACAATATACTATGATTGATATTGAAGGTAATATTATAGAACAATATGTTTATTTTTTAGTTTATCTCGGGGCTAGTTTGAGTTACATTACCTAGAAAATTGTATAAAAATGTAAATTTCAATCTGAAAATTTCCAGAATGCATGGTTGGAACAGTTAGACACTGGTACCAAATGAAATTTAACCCATAAAATAATACAGTGTCATATGGAATTAAGTGGTTACCCCACATAATTGAATTTAAACATTCTTCCCTTGCGATTGTATGATATCTAAATTTGTATGAATTGGTTAAAAAGACAGGGAGTTTTCATAAATTGTCTGGAAAGAAGAGTGAGTTTTCTGGATCAAAATGGCCAACTCAAATTAATTAGAGGAAAACCAGAACCAATATTAGTATAGAAAATCTCAGCTTTATATTTAAAAAGGAGTGCAACAAAGGGATGTCACTACAAGAAAAAAGCACATTGGTGAGGGTCATGCTTGTGACGGACCTTTAAGGTCCGTCACCAATGTCACATATGGTGATGGCCTTTAAAAAACTGTAACTGTAAGTGTATATAGTGATGGTCCTTTATGGTCTGTCACCAAAGACATTTTCAATGACACTTTTGGTGAGGGTTGTTAAAGGCCCGTCACTAATTCTCTCTTTGGTGACACTTCTAGTGACGAACTTTTAATGACCCTCACCAATGCTCTTTTTGTTACTTTTGGTGACGGTCAAAAAATGTCCGTCATCATTGATCATTAAAAAACCGTCATTGTAAGTGTATATAGTGATGGTCCTTTATGGTCCGTCACCAAAGACATTTTGAATGACACTTTTGGTGAGGTCGTTAAAGGCCCATCACTAATTCTCTCTTTGGTGACACTTCTAGTGACGAAGTTTTAATGACCCTCACCAATGCTCATTTTGTTACTTTTGGTGACGGTCAAAAAATGGCCGTCATCATTGATCATTCCAATGATTTTTTGATGACGCTATGTACCTGTTAATATATTTTTTTGTCAAAAGTTAACGATTTAATACCATTATTGTGGAGTATTTTTTATAATATGTCCAAAGCCATAATGTTTAGGGTCAGTGAATTTTTTAGAAGTAATTAGCGTGTATCATTTCCCTCAAGTAATAACTAGTCAAATAGAGATTTCCTATGAGTCAACAGATGATTCATATATATTAAGTTTATTATCTAGAAAATTCCCTTTAGATAAAATTCCACTATTGTGTGTAGGAAATATATTATTTAATACATAATCAAGCTTTGACAATTCTATTAATGAGAAAGACCTAACGATCCTCACCAATCTGGGCACGCCTTAAATTAATGCTTTGGCACACACTAACATTTCTTAGCACCCCACATGTATTGGAACATCTTTGTACCTATAACATCTTGTGATGACACTTACGCCCAAGCACATGGTGACATGCGCTAGCAAAACATCGAACTCTGCTAACATGTGTTGGAATGTTGCATATAGTCCCTAGCATGCCCTGGAACACTTTGGTTGAATGCATTGACATACATTAGCACTTGGCACACAATGCCACTTGGCATGTATTGGGACCTATTATTAGTGTGCCTAGCATGCCCCTTTTCAAAAATATAAAGTCCTGACTTATTAACCCTCTTATTGGTTCTTCCTTTTGTTGCCTTGACACATATTGACATACCCTGGTCCCCTGCACCACATCCTTAGCACCCAGCATGTATTGGCATATCTTGGCACTATTAATTGGCACATGATATAATTAGCACACCCTGGAACTCCCAAGCACACTTTGGGAATTCTTGACATACCTTGATATTCCCTAGCATGCCTTACCAATGCTTAGCATACCTTGTCAGTCCCTCCTTGGCATGACAACTAACACTCATTAACACTAGTCTTTGGCGCACGTTCCTCATATTCATTAACTTTCATGAATTTTTACTTAGTGATCCCTTAATGTTTTTTCCTAGTAATCCTTAACACTAATGAACATGCATTATCACTCTCTAGCACACTTTAGCACTCTTCAACATTCCCTTCCACTTCATAACATGCATAACACTAGTTCCTGACACATATTGGCGCTTGGCACGTGTTGGTGCTTGGAAAGTCTTAGCATATGTGGAATATGTTGAGATGCCTTGGTATGATTTGGCATGGTTTAATATTAAATTTATTTGTGATTATCAGTTGTTGGAAAGTAGATGAGAAGCAACAAAGAATACTTGGCACTTAGAATGCACTAAGACTTTGCACTTGGCACCTATTGTTGCCTAGTGTTGGTGTGCCTAGCATGCCCCTCTTGGAAAAGGTAAATTGATGACTTATTAACCCTCTTATGTGTTCATTTCCTTGTAGTTTAACTTTTTTCTCCCTTTTGTTGTCTTGACATTTTCTGACATGCATTGACACACCCTCGCACATCTTGGCATGCCTTATCACTTAGCACATATTAGCATGTTTGACATGTATTCCCACTATCTGGCACATCAAGGGGGTGAAGAGAGATGTAGTCCTAAAGTAGGTCGAGTACGAGGGCAAGTAAGGGTTGCTAAAGAGAGGTCATGATCATCCTCCAAGAGCAATATCACCATGTGAGTGTTCAAAAGAATGTTACATACCTTAAGGGTCGGTTTGCGCTAGGAAGTAGGATGGCATATTGTTGGTTCTCTTCTGGCAGATCGAGCTTAAGAGAGGTTTCTCATGAGAATCTGGGCATGTGATTTCAATGGTGTCTTTGTGTGAAGGCCGCATCAAATTCTAAAATGTTGAAATTTGCAACAAGAAATAGTGAGATTGGAAACCAGAAAGGACAAAAAAAAATGCACCCACACTGGTGAGGAATTTTGATGCACCAGGAGTGAGGAATGTGGGGCGTCTAATTTATTTTCCCCTTAAATAAATTGGACAATAAATTGTAATTTCATCTCATAACAACTTGTGTTAGTTAATTAAGTCATGGTGACCGAGTTAGCTCAAGAAATTCAAGTACTTGAGGGTCTAAGATGAGGCATCTAGAGGGATTTTAATATTTTTTGGGTCCAGTTGAAATTGATGCATTAGTAGGGTGCAAGTGTAATTAACTCAATTAAATGCGTTAAAATCAGTTTAACTGGTTCTAACTAAGTTATGAGCTAGCGAGAGGTCCAGTGAATTAAATTAGATTTAATTCACAATGAGTGATCAATCATATAACTGATAATTCGCTATTAATAGTAGTATGCATGTCAGTTTCGAGAAATACCCAGTTGAGACAGAGGTTAAAGGGAACATAACTATCAGTTGTATTCAGATAAAATTTCCCATGTGAAATTATAGAGTCATTGGGATTCCATAATGGATTGTGCAATCAAGGAAGATTGATTTTCCTAATTAATAAGCAGTTAATTCCCTAGCTAGGATTGTATGAGCAAGGCAGGTTGAAGTAAGGATCAAAATTGGCTAAGTACTAGACCGAGTTTGCCTAGATCAACGGGAGACAATTGACAGAGTGTCGGAGAATCTCATGAGAGATTAAGCATTAATGTTTTGTTTCATGATTCCTTGACTTAATATACAATAGAGATAGAGGGCCTTTGAGCAGTTTCTTTCCCCAAATACATCATGCTGTTGTGCGATTGATAATTTATTTCTCTTACTTATATGTGATTGTGCAATCGTGTTTTGTTTCCGCAAATTGTAGGAAGGATTCAATATCTTGTTTTAGTACACTAGTAGAAAATGCTGAAATTAGTGACTAGGTGACTAAAAAATTTATTCACCGCAATTATTTCAAGTGAATTACTACTACATTTAAGCAATTTTAAGTGACCGAACTAAAAATGACTAACTTAAATGACTAATTTAGTCTAGAGATAAAATATACGACTAGATAATAAGTGACTAAACTAAAAATGACTAACTTAAATGACTAATTTAGTCTATGACTAAAATATATGACTATATAATAAGTGACAAAATTAATAATGATTAACATAAATGACTATTATAGTCCAAGAATAAAAATATGACCAAATAACAAGAACAACAAGTATATGAATTAGTCGTTTATGTTAGTAATTTTTAATTGTGGCGGATAATTGTTTTCAAGCCAACAACTATAAATTGTGGAATACCATTTAGTTTGGAAATTATCTCCTCCCAAGTCTTAATTTTATATTTCCTTCTTATTTTTTTGTCAAAATACATTATCCCACTGAAGGGATGCATGCCCTTTCAAATTTGTGAATATATGCTTCACTCTCTCGGGGTCCTCCATTTCTTAAACTCTAGGGATTTCTCCATATTCCCAATCTAATAAATCATTTAGTCTTATCTCCCATGGGGCCTCTAATTTTCACTCTTCATTACTCACATCATGAATATCTACAACAACCCCTATTTTCTTAGCTTCCTTCATGGAATCCATTATACTTAACATGGACCTCAACATCTAGGTGATTTTATTTGTGTTGAAAATGCAGCAAGATGATGGAGCTTAGTGAAATGAAGTCGCCTTCACTAAGTGGGCCCGCAGGCAAATTCTGGCGCAAAATCTATTTTTAGACTATGTCTATTTTTAGACATATGGAGCATGGTCCGGGGATTGCAGTATGTTATTCTTGGAGTATTGGTCATGTTGGAAAAAATAGATGGGACTCTATTTTTGTGACCTATAGGTCGAAGAGGTCGAAGTCTATTTTTAGACTGCCTCTCCTTAAAATAGGGAAGTCAAATATTATTTACCCTTAATAATATTTAGACTATAAACTTCAGTTTACTCTCTTGGAGCACTTCAGTTCGAGCCTTGGAAGTGGCTCATGCATCTGAAAGAGGAATTACGCTATTCCTAGGGTTTGGTGAGCACATGCATGGTTGACTTCAGTTAGGACTTCAGTGGCAGAAGTTTGGTGGAGTTAATGAGACAGCTAGTGGAGTTGTGTTCGGTTTAACTTAGTTGAACTAGTTGATATTAGTTTAACTAGCTAATCAACTAGTAATGAGTGGAGTGAATTAAATATTATTTAATTCATTAATTAGTAACTCATTATTCAACTCAAGAACACATCATTTCACTACAATGCATGATCAGTTCAGTGGAGACCAGTGAAAGAGGTAGATGAAAGGGTGGAGTTAGCTATCAGTGGCGACATCAGTTGTGCATGAGATTTGCACCACACTTGTAGGATTTGTCCATGACAATTGCGCAGTCAAGCCAAGGAGATTCCAACCTTGGATCTCTATATAAACAAGTTTTGAAACACGTAACAGAGGCAAGGCAATTGGCGGTGAGTTTTGAACCAAAAGAATCACCAAAATTGAGCCGTATCAGTGTAACTTTATGAGAAAGCACTCTAGCAGAGAGAGTATTGTACCTAGGTTTGTTACATGATTTATCCATTATAATATACACAATAGCTGCAGGGTTTTCAGCTATAAGCTTTCCCCATACATACTGTGTTAATGTGTATAATGATTTGATGTGTTATCACTTGATTTTATTTCCGCATGTGTGATGATCTGAGTTGATCTGAGTGGAAGAGATTATATGTTGCATATAAATTCGAATTGTATGTGATCAGGATAGTCTCGGTGAATAATTATTTATTATTCAGCAAATTTCTACATGGTATCGGAGCTATTGAAGTTCAGATTGATCATCACAGTGATTACAAACTTATTTCGGTAGACAGAGTCTGCATGCGGGCCAGGTAGCCTCCGGATTCATCTTTCTTCGGAAAGTGAAAGGTCTGGTAAATGCCCCTTGCAGTCAATCTCTGTGCTAGAAATAATTTGTTCTCGCAGATCTAGAGCGGTTGAGCTTTGAGGTGGAATTCGAAATTTTGCAGCAGTTTTGTTTTCTTGGTGCCGGTGTTGAAAATGTCTTTCAACGGTTTGCGACTCGAATATGCTCTTGAAGGCAGTTCGAATTATGTTGCATGGAAGGATCGCATGGAAGCAGTATTAGAAGATAATGGTCTGAAGGAGTTCGTAGATACGTATGTCCAAAAGCCCACTGATCCTGCTGAAGTCGAAGCATGGCAAAAGAAGATGGCGAAATGTCGAAGGATCCTGTTGGAGGGCGTCAAGGATCATATTGTATCCAGCCTGCATGGAAAGGCTACCCCATATTTAATGTGGAAAGCTTTGACGGATCTATTCCAGAGTAAGAGCGACCAAAGGAAGCTGGCGCTCAAAGATAAGCTCAGGAACATCAAGATGGAGAAGGGCGACAGTATCACCAAATACCTCACGAAGTTCACTCAGTGCAGAGATGAGCTGGGAAGTGTGGGGGTGACTGTCGAAGACGAGGACATGGTCAACCTGGCTCTCCTTGGTCTTCCGAAGGCTTGGCACTCATATCAAGATAGTTTCAATGGTTGGGAGAAGCTGCCGGGATGGGAGCGCCTTTGGGCGGATCTCATGCAGGAGGAGATAAGGAGGACTACTCGAGATGGATCTTCATCAAAGGGAGCTGATGAAGAAAACTGCGCTTTGGTGGCCAAAGAAAAGAAGGGGAAGGGTAAGAAAACCTCTCATTCTAGTGCAAAGGGCAAGAAGCAGGATATTGCGAAAGTGAAGTGTTTTCACTGCCATGATCACAGACATTATGCTACCAATTGTCCAAAGAAGAAGAAGAACAAGCAAGCGGGAAGATCTGCAGATGGAGAAGCTTTGGCTTCACAGTTCGAGCTTGACTTTTCACTGATCGCATGCTTGGTTTCAAGTGTGATGGGATCGGTGTGGTTCTTGGACAACGGTGTGTCATTTCATATGATGGGAGATCGGGATTTGTTCTCAGATCTGGAGGACAAAGATTTGGGTGTGCACATCGAGATGGGCGATGATGGTAGATACAGTGCGACTGGTATCGGTACCATATCCTTTCAGAGGGATTCTGGTAAACCCTTTGTATTGAAGGATGTCATGCATGTACCTGGATTGAAGAAGAACTTGATCTCTGTGGCGATGTTGGAGGACAAGGGGTATGATGTGGTCTTCAGCGAAGGAAAAGCCTTCCTGCGCAGTAAGACTACTGGAGAGACCCGGAAGATAGGGGTTCGAACTCAGAACCTTTATCAGTTGCAGGTAGATGACTGCGCAGTTATGGCATGCAAGGCGGGAGAAGTGGTGAGCCGGGATGATGAGGGCGAACTATGGCACAGGAGATTGGGCCATCTTCACCATGGAGCTTTGAAGATTCTGCAGCAGATTTCTACTGGACTTCCTAAGGGCACTCTTGCGCAGTCAGATCAGTGCAAGGGGTGTACTTTAGGGAAGTATGTGAAAGCCACTTTTCACGAGAAGGATAGTCGCGCCACGATGATCCTTGAGAGAGTTCACACAGACGTGTGTGGTCCTTTCTCAGTTGCTTCGACAGCAAAGCACAAGTATTATGTGATCTTTGTTGATGATTTCTCTCGAAAGTGCTGGATCTTCTTCATGCAGAAGAAGAGCGACACATTCGCGAAGTTCTGTGAGTTTAAAGCACTGGTCGAGAAGGAGTCGGGGAAGAAGGTGATTGCTCTAAGGAGTGATAACGGTGGTGAATTCATCTCGGCAGAATTCAAGGAGTTCTGCAGCGCAGAAGGGATTCGGAGAGAGCTCATCGCACCCCATAACCCACAGCAGAACGGGGTGGCTGAGCGGAAGAACAGAACGATCGTGGGTGCTGCACGGGCGATGTTGCATGATCAGGGCCTACCCCTTCACTTGTGGGCTGAGGCATGCAATACAGCAGTATATGTGCCGAACCGTTGTCCTCACAAGGTTCTTGGCATGAGTACACTGGAGGAGGCTTATTCTGGCAAGAGGCCCGATATTTCCCATTTGCGGATTTTTGGTTCTCCTGTCTACATGCATGTGACGAAGGATGCGAGAAGGAAGCTGGATCCAACTGCTGAGGTTGGAATATTTGTGGGGTACATTGATACACCTCATAACTATCGGGTGTATGTGCCAGACAGTCGCAAGACTGTTGTGCGACGGGATATAAAATTTCAGGAGGAGAAAGCCATGCAGTGTTCGCTTGAGAGGGAGCCACACTTGCATGCAGATGAGGAGCTGTTAGTCCCTAAGGAGGAGCTTCCGGATGTGGATCAGCCACAAGAGGAGGTTCAGGAGGTGGAAGAAACCACCCAGGCAGCGCCAACCATCAGAGGGCGCATGCGCACTACAGAAGCTGAGCGACTGGCTCGGGATGCAGAGAAGGTTGTAGGACCACCTACAGCACAGCGCAGACAGAGACAGTCACCGGATCGGTACACCGGATACATGGCTCTTGTGAGTCAATGTGTTGTGACGGAGCCATCCTCTTTTGAGGAAGCTGTGGAGGAACCCGCATGGGTTGATGCCATGATCGAAGAATATGATTCGATCATCAGGAACAGTGCATGGGAGATTGTCCCAAGACCGGTTGGGAAATCAGTTTTAGGTTCGCGATGGATCTACAAGGTGAAGCAGGCGGCTGACGGGAGTGTGGAGAAGTACAAGGTGAGATTTGTTGCCCGTGGCTTCTCACAGATCGAGGGGATTGACTATGAGGAGACTTTTGCACCTGTCGCAAGGTACTCTTCCATACGGACGATCCTTGCTCTCTCAGCGCAGATGGGGTGGCACATTCATCAGATGGATGTGAAGACTGCGTTCCTCAATGGATTTATTGAGGAGGAGGTGTACATAGAGCAGCCTGAAGGTTTCAAGATCTTCAGCAGTGAGTCGCATGTGTGCCGACTCAAGAGAGCACTGTACGGGCTGAAGCAAGCACCTCGTGCTTGGTACACTCGGATAGACAGCTACTTCACCGGGCTTGGATCCTCCAAGAGTGAGGCGGATCCAAACCTGTACCAGATTGTGGTGGAGGGGAAGCTGTTGATCATCGTACTGTATGTAGATGATCTGATTTTGACTGGCGATGAGCAGTTGATACTTTCATGCAAGGAGGATCTTGCACGAGAGTTTGAGATGAAGGACCTGGGCCTCCTTCATTATTTCCTGGGATTGGAGATTTGGCAGCGCAGTGGAGGACTGTTTGTTTCTCAGGGCAAGTATGCCCGGGAGATTCTGGAGAGGTTCAACATGCAAGGCCGCAAGCCTGTTGACACTCCTCTTCCTGGTGGTTGGAGGAAGGAGGATGCTACTTCAGCGGAGGTAGTGGATGCCACTGTCTATCGACAGTTGGTGGGGTCGGTTATGTATCTGGTCAATACACGACCCGATATATGCTATGCAGTTAACCAGCTTTCGCAAGCTATGGTTAAGCCTACCAAGCTCTTTTGGAAGGCGGGCAAGCATGCATTGCGCTATATTAGAGGCACATCGGGATATGGTCTATGGTACAGACAGGAGGATGGAGCGAAGCTTTCTGGCTTCACTGATGCAGATTGGGCAGGGAGTCCAACGGACCGGAAGAGCACATCTGGAGGAGTTTTCAGCATTGGGTCGACATTAGTCCTTGCACAAGAAAGGTAGATCCATGGCACCTGGCCCAGAGAGGTCGAGTACATGCGCTAGTTTTCACGTATGCGAGGCTATTTATGGATGAGGAAGATCCCCAGGATTGTTCAAAGGCATTTGGAGCCTACAAAGTGATTCACTATGACAACCGTAGCTGCATGGGAACTAGTAGACTAATCCGCATTTCATGATAGGTCCAAACACATCGACACTGTGCACCATCATACTGTGAGATGAAAGCTCAATGGTAGAACTGCGTGATGCTTTCATATGTTCCCACGGAGGATCAGGATGTCGACATCCTGACAAAGGCGCTCACCAGAGCAAGTTCGAATTCCACAGAGGCAGGATAGGGGTTGCAGATAATCCATATCTTGCTGAGAGGGAGTGTTGAAAATGCAGCAAGATGATGGAGCTTAGTGAAATGAAGTCGCCTTCACTAAGTGGGCCCGCAGGCAAATTCTGGCACAAAATCTATTTTTAGACATATGGAGCATGGTTCGGGGATTCCAGTTTGAGATTCTTGGAGCATTGGTCATGTTGGTAAAAATAGATGAGACTCTATTTTTTAGGTCGAAGAGGTCGAATTCTATTTTTAGACTGCCTCTCCTAAAAATAGGGAAGTCAAATATTATTTACCCTTAATAATATTTGGACTCTAAACAACAGTTTACTCTCTTGGAGCACTTCAGTTCGAGCCTTGGAAGTGGCTCATGCATCTGACAGAGGAATTATGCTATTCCTAGGGTTTGATGGCATCATGCATGGTTGACTTCAGTTAGGACTTCAGTGGCAGAAGTTTGGTGGAGTTAATGAGACAGCTAGTGGAGTTGTGTTCTGTTTATTTTAGTTGAACTGATTGAGATTAGTTTAACTAGCTAATCAATTAGTTATGAGTGGAGGGAATTAAATATTATTTAATTCATTAATTAGTAACTCATTATTCAACTCAAGAACACATCAGTTCACTACAGTGCATGATCAGTTCAGTGGAGACCAGTGAAAGAGGTAGATGAAAGGGTGGAGTTAGCTATCAGTGGCGACATCAGTTGTGCATGAGTTTGGCACCACACTTGGAGGATTTGTCCATGACAATTGCGCAGTCAAGCCAAGGAGATTCGAACCTTGGATCTCTATATAAACAGGCCTGGATTGTGCAATAGAGGCAAGGCAATTGGCGATGAGTTTTGAACCAGTAACCTGTTCAAAACTGAGCTAGATTGTGTGTAACTTTATGAGAAAGTGCTGAGTACTTGTGAGGAGTATTGTACTGAGTTTGTTACATGATTTCTCCATTATAATATACACAATAGCTGTGGGGTTTTCAGCTATAAGCTTTCCCCATACATACTGTGTTAATGTGTATAATGATTTGATGTGTTATCGCTTGATTTTATTTCCGCATGTGTGATGATCTGAGTTGATCTGAGTGGAAGAGATTATGTGTTGCATATAAATTCGAATTGTATGTGATCAGGATAGTCTCGGTGAACAATTATTTATTATTCAGAAAATTTCTACAATTTGTAGCTATGTTTCCCTCTACCCTGTGCTTGTATTCCTAATTCCTTATATGCTCTTTTGCAATTCTCCTTATTATAGATCGGCCAAACAAATTCTTTTTAATGACATTGTTCTTCAATTTATATGTAGGTCTTAAACCTACTTTGATACCAAAATAATGCAACCTAGATTAATATTTGCATAGGCAACAATAATCATGGTTACAAATCCATTTCAAATAAAACACATGATAAGCAATTAAAAACACACACAAAGTTTTGTATTCTAAACAAAATAAAAAATGCCGTTACTCTTAGAAAAGCATGGAAGCCATATCAAGAACCACTTAATTCTTGTTTTGGTTAAGCTAACTTTTTACACTCAACATTTCATTATAATTTACACTCTAAATAAATTATAATTATATATATATATATATATATATATATATATATATATATATATATATATATATATATATATATATATATATATATATATATATATATTTTACAACATTTTAAATTTCAATAAACCAAATTTTAATCAATCAACCACTCACAAACTGTAATAACTATAAATAAATAAAATAGTAAAAACCTCTCCGAATTTTATGATAAAAAGAAAATAACCAACCAAAAAATAAATATGATCACAAACACTCTCATATAAATAATTTTCTTCAACAAATTCAGATTTCCCTCTGTCCATTTTCAAATTTCCCTCCATAATCTCAGTCGATAACTTTACATCAATGAAATCATCTACACCGTTAGGCACTTCGATAAACCGGACCCTAATAGTATGCCTCCATGAAATCCTCTGATGTCCACCATTATTCCACAACGGCCTCGGAAAAGATGACGAAGATGGAGGCCATGAACAACAATGGAAAGGAGGTGGATAGGGATCCGATGGTGGTTTTCCTCTGGCGATCACGATGAATTTCTTGAATGATAGTAGAATCGATGAAGAAACCCTCTGTGGCATTGCCTTCGTCTAGTATGTGAGCACATAGAATCAGCCATGATTGTGCTCCTTCATTCCCTTTCTTATCTCCCCGGGACGCCCAGAGGAGGCTTCAACCATGGCAGTTGATCCTCTGCCTCGGCTTGTCTGACAAGGCCGTCAATTCCACCCTCACCACGGATTTAGGGTTGCAGCTCCTCCATGTCCACACAACCAGAGCCGAGGAGGTGGTTGATATTGTGATGGCATTGTTGCACACGTGCTTGTTGTTGAAACAACGCTTTTCCAGCTCCAGTTGGCTTGTATCGCTCCAGCTCTAGTGCCAAGGTACCCACCGCCATGGTCTCATGCTCAGGATCACTGGCTGACCAGCCTCGGCCTATGCTCTTACCACAAAGATGTTGGCATCCAAGATGACAGTCCTCTATTAAGATTGCGAAGAGGTATGCGTTATTGATAACTTATTTGTATTTTTTAGAACACTTTTCTCTGAATAAATAATTTTTCAAGTCAACTCTCCAGTGGCATTTGAGAATTAATGAACCCAAAAAAACATTCTAGAACATTATTTTTTTTTTGGCATTTGAATGTTTGATCTGTGTACATTTATGAAAATGCCCTAACAAACATTATCTTTATATTAACACTACCCAAGAGTAATTTTCAATGACCTTCCATGATTTTTTTTTTGTTTTTTTCGGAAGGACGGGCACTAACCAAACATTTCAAGCCATGGAGCGTTTCTTTGGCTTTAGAATGATGGATCTAGAAACATTGCACTCATAGGAATTATATCGCGACCAACGTCATCTCAATGTGTATAACATTTACATAATTCTTTTCCTATGCTTGGGACATGAGTTTGATTTTAAACTTCCTTTATGTGAAGGGAAAAGTTGTGAGAGGGTGCAGATATTTCCCTCCAGCCACCAAATAGATGGATACTTTTAATGGTTTTCTTTTGACAAGTGACCTTGTGTCGCTCCACTGTGTTGTGACAAAAGAAACACTACAGATTCTCAATCTTGAAACTTTCCAACACATAAAGATAGGTAATGGATCTAGATTATTTAAAACTATTTCTATTTAGCACTATTAGTTTATTACATTCTCCAGAACATAGTATTTAAAACCAGAACTAGTGACCGGACTAGTCCACATATCAAACTGGGTTTCAAACTAGAATCGGTCAAACCAGGATTGGTTAGATCTTGTTAATTTTAGGTTAACATGTTATTTTCTTAGGGAAGTTACTTCAGTGATCCATATTAGTCTGATTTTCCATTAGCAATCACATAATACATTGTTATAATGACAGTAATTGAAGAAAGAACATAGATGAAAGATGCAGTAGACAAGCCAAGACAAGAGTACACAAGGATATGGCACAAGCCAGGGAAAAAACCCTAAGACATGGAAAGCCCTTGATCAATTCATCTTATCATTAATATCAAATGTTAAACAGAGAGAGAAAGTACAATAATTTAAAGTCAAAATGACTTGCCAATTTGAAGATCTAATATGACTGCCCTTGGACAATTGAATAGCCCAAAATTGCAATTTCATCATTCTGTGAACAATAGTCAGCTAAGATCTGGTTAGGGTTTCTTACAGTCCACAATTTTTCCATTCAATTGATCAAGAAACTCTCCTTTCAACTGCAACTTTTGTTGGCAAGCAATAGGTTGTCCATCGCTAGCCCTTAGAATTGATTTGAACCCAAGATAGGATTCTCGACCCCTCTATATAACTTAGTGCATGCTTGCGGACCTATCTGGAGTAATGGCTCTGAAGTGCAGACACAGAAAGGGGGAAATTCTTCTTTAATTTACCATAGATAAGCTCGAAGTCAATACCCAAACATAACCTGACTTTCTGTGGTTGAATTTAGACCTGTAATGACAGGATTACCCATACAAGTTGCCCTAAAATTTCATCAAGTCCTGTGGCTGTTTATTTGAGGATTCATAGCCCTAGTTGTTGAAGAAGAAACCCAAAACAGACAACCCTTTGTCCTCTTCAAGAGCTTGGATACCTTAGATATAATTTGGAGCCCTTTGATGTATCAAATGAGGTTGAAGGCACCTCTATATATACAATTTTTAAGGGAAAAAATACATGACTGTTGGGACTTATGATGATGAGGCTGACCTTGACAATTTGTACATGAGTGGATGTAAATTCAAAAACACACTTCTTCTTGTCCAAATTTGATGATTTTTAGGTTGATTTTGGTCCTCTCGAAAAAAGGAGTTCATTCAATAATCACCTCCAACAAATAGGCTATCCAATGGTGGAATTTGGCCCTAGTTACTAATTTTAACACTCCCTCTCAACTAGGGAGAATTCCACTTGATAGTTTATCATGCTATTCAGTGATCAAGAAATATCTTGACATCACGTGCCATCTCTGTTTATTATCTATTCTCTACTCTACTGAACATTGATAAGAATAATGAAGAAGAATCGATCGAGAGTGAGTCACAAGACCTTACCGCTCTCCAATGACAAAAGTCGGTCCAGACTCCATATAACCAGATGTAAAATTGTAATCAGACTTGATCTCAAGTGATCAAGTTTGTTGAACATCATTCATCCTAGACATAGGGAGTGCGATAGTACATGATGCGTCCATCAGCACTGCTATGGTCCCAACCACTTTTCCCAACTCATTGGCCAGATGAGAGGTACTTCCCATGTGTCCTGGACTACATGGGTAGGATGATGCATGAACACTAGCAGGGAAAGAATATATCATATCTTGCTCACAACCACACATAGGGAAAGGAGAATCCACATCCTACAAACACAGTTCACAACCATACGTAGGGAAAGGAGAAACCACGTCCTACAAACACATGTTAGAACCATACATAGGGGAAGGAGAAGCCACATCATACAAACACATGTCAGAACCATACATAGGGAAAGGATACACCACATCCTACACGCATGCAAACCAAGAGTAGGGAAAGGATAAACCACGTCCTACATGCATGCTAATCAATAATCGTAAGAAGGATCCTACATGTGGGGAAAGGGTGAACCACGTCTCACCGACATGTCAACATCAATCATAGGGAATGAGCATCCTACATGTGGGGAAAGGATGAACCACGTATTACCGACATATTGAAAAGCAGATGCTTGAATGCATCTCTCACTAGGTATCCATAGGAGAAGGTGAACCACTCATCCTACTCTTATGCCATAGGAGAAGGTGAACCTCTCATCCTATGCATATCTCATCAATCATAGGGAAAGGTGAACCACTCACCCTACTCACATGTCAACCATCATGGGGTATCATAGGGAAAGGTGAACCACTCACCCTATACATAGTGCACTAATAGGGGAAGGTGAACCACTCACCTTGTACATAGTGCACCAATAGGGCAAGGTGAACCACTCACCTTGTACATAGTGCACCAATAGGGGAAGGTGAACCACTCACCATATGGTTTCTCATAGCTCTCAAGAAGTACCCTAGGTCCCTAGGAGCTCCCAAAGCTCAATGTTCAAGCATGAACTTCCTAGCAAGGTCTATCCACAACTCCCAACCTCTCTCTGAAGAAAGTAATCTATAAATTCAACAATTATGAATCTAGGTAGCTTTCTAATGTATTGTAAAGCGGTACCCAATTTATGTGGAGTACAGATTTTCTGAAGAATATCGCAATATAACATGTGCTCAAATGGTTCACTGAAGAACTTCTTCAACCAAAATTGATTCATAATAATACATGCTTGTTGCTTTATACAATCAACCTCAATAGTGCTTTCAGAGCAACCAAATCAAGAGATATAGTACTAGATGTACTCTTTCCATCCATCATACTGCCGACTGATCCAACATCAGAATATTCATGGAATCTTGGATTTCATTTGTGTACCTCAAATTATAGACAATAGAGTCACTAAGATATCTTACTAAGCAACTATAAATATATAGATAGAGTCTTCATAGCAAGGAATTTATCTAGGACATCAGGGATCCCACAAGATATGCATATGCAGACTCTCAACTTCTTCATTGGATCTTAAGTGCATGAAATAGATTATCAAGGCCAGGTCAGATCCCTCTTACTTTGAGAGGGTCATCAATCATATATCATCAATATCTACACCTTTATGGCTCAGTGTAACTTACTCTGGATATACATAGAAAATTCATGATCATGCAACTTCCATGCAGAATTTCAAATAATAGGGATATATCTGATTTATTTCCCTTATCAATAAACATTTGGCAAGAAGAGTCATCAGGTCATTCTGCTAAGGATTCTATAGCTCCCTCTCAGTACTTGTTTCATGTGATCATCTAGCTTTCAATTACGAGCTTCTCAAGCAAGGGACGAGCCTTTTCATGAGGCAAATGCAACAATAAACTTCAAGGAAGTTCAAGGTCAAAGAGGAAAATTTTGAAGAATCGTCATGGTTCTTCTTTAATTAGGCAGAAGAAATCCTCCCATGATATTATTTCAAAATATCTGAATTATCCTCCATCGCTGGTGACAAATGTCAAAATCAACATCTCATCTGCTTATTGTGCTCGTATAGAATTTGTCATGCACTTTCTTCAAGGAACCTCAGTTTTCATGTTGATAAGCATTGTTATAGAGATATGCTCCAAAGTCCCATGCACTTCTTCACTTAGTTGTTCTTTAAAAAAAAAGGGTTTCAAGAGTGTTGCACCCCTTTTCAAAATCTAAGGTGCTGCAAATTCTTTTACGGGAAGATCCTTGTAGCTTCTTCAAAAGATAACCTATCCAATGTTTCCATATATATTATTCACAACTTCGATAGTGAACAAGGCTATAATACAATCATCAATTTACTGGGGCTATAATATATCATTATGGTTACTTGATTGTAGTAATATCATGCATAATAATGGACTTGAAAAGAGACCATAGATGATGTCGAGCTGTAGAGAAGTGTCACGCATAGTAGAACTGTGCCATATATCATTGTGAGGTAACCAACAATATTCACTTTACATGGTTCTATGATAGCTTCAGGTCTTCAAACTTCCAGGAGCATGATTCCTTTCGAATTATCCAAGATCTTTGCTTACAAACATGTCTTCAACGAAAGCTCTTCTCTGCTACTTAAGGCTTAGTATAGAAAAACTGAAAGATGGTTAACTGTGTTATAAATATCGAATGCTTTCATCGCTTGATGCCTATAGCTATGTAAGTCAGAAAATCTCCAAAATTCGGCTCAATTGATATAAGAAGTATATATCATGTCATTGTAGAGTATGCAGGACTTGGTTCACATTCATCATTTATCACTGTATGATGTACATATGCATTAATGCTCTGGAGCCTTACTAATGATCCATCAACATAGGGGCCTTGGCTTCTTTTTCTTTATGAGTTGAGTTGTAGTTGTGTCTAGAACAATAGTAAACTAAGGTTCTTCTTTTCTAGGCTATGAGAGGAAGAGATACTCAGAAGTTCAATAGAGAGATATAAGAAACAAATGTCAACATACTACCCAAGGCCATGACTGATCATAAATTTGATTAGAATTTCCATACTTTAATAGCTTTTTAAAATACCATAATTGTTTCAGGGCTTGCAAGAATGCCATGCATATACCAATATTGACTGAATGTATGTATATATGTTGATTGTTGATGCCAATATTGCTCTGCCTGCAAATATGATGTCATGCACATATTGCAGCAACCATGTCAATATATATATACGCAATACCATAATGTCTTCTTATAATTAGAGTATCTATTTTATGCATACAATGTGGATAATTTTAGACGGCTAAGATGACATCAATACCATATGCAATAATCATATCTGAAACCATACACTAATTTCTATATGGTTTTGTCATACCAAAACATTTCCTGCTCTTTAAATATATTGCTGGAGACATATTTTATGTGCCAATGTACTGAGAATGCAAAATTACATATGCGATGAGCCAAAAGAGGTACGATGGATTCAGAACCATGTGAGGTGCCTAACACTGACAGGTTCCTAATATCAAATGTTCAACAAAGAGAGAGAGTACTATAATTTAAAGTCAAAATGATTTGCCAATTTGAATATCCAATATGACTTCCCTTGGAAAAGTGAATAGTCGAAAACTGCAATATCATCATGTTGTTAATAGTAGTCAGCTAAGATATGGCTAGGGTTTCTTACAATCCACTATCATTCCATTCAACTGATCAAGAAACCCTCCTTTCAACCGCGACTTTCCTTGGCAAGCAAGAGGTTTTCCATCGCTGGCCCTTAGAACTGATCTGAACCCAAGATAGGTTTCTCAGCCCCTCTATCTAACATTGTGCATGCCTGCGGACCTACCTGGAGTAATGGCTCTAAAGTGTGGACACAAAAAGGCAGAAATTCTTCCTTAAATTGATCATAGGTCGGCTTGAAGTCAATACCCAAACATGACGTAACTTTCCGAGGTTGAGTTAAGGCCTGTAATGGCAGGATTACCCATACAAGTTACCCTAAAATTTCATCAAGTCATGCAGCTGTTTATCTGATGAATCTTGGCCCTAGTTGTTTAAAAATAAACCCAAATTAGACAACCCTGCATCCTCCTCAAGAGCTTAACTATCTTAGATATAAATTGGATCCCTTTGATGTAGCAAATGAGGTTGAAGGCCCCTCTATATATACAAATTGTTTAAGGTCAAAATATGTGGCCGTTGGGCTTTTTTATGATGCGCTCACCCTTGAGAATTTGAACATGAGTGGGCATAAATTCAAAAACACACTTCTACTTGTCCAAATTTGATGATCTTTAAGTCGATTTTGGTCCTCTGAAACGAGGAGTTGAATGCAATAATAATCTCCAACAAATGAGCTATCCAATGGTGGAATTTGGCTCTAGTTTCCAATTTTAATAGACCTCAATTAACCAGGCTTTAAAAAAATACATGAAATAATTATTTTTTAATGAAAATACTATTTTTAAGATTTAAACCCATGATTCCAAACCAATAGAGATAAAATATGCAAATTGTTTTCATCTATATACCATGAAAAGGTGAATATATCAAAATGGAACCGAGTGAAATACATATCAACAACAAAAAACATAATCAATGAGGTTGTAAATGGACTTTAGAGTCCAAAAACAATGCTACAAGCTATGGGGATACTTACATACTACAAGTCTACATATCAGTGATCAACATGATCACTCCCCATCATGATCAAACTCATCACCACTACTAGACATGGGAGCATCAACATGGGCTACATAAATAATCTGGCTTAGAGTTTGAGGACTCCTAAGATTCCTCTGCAGCCTCAATAGTATTGGTAGTAGTAGCAGCAAAACTAGACATCAAAACTACAAATCACTGATCTACATGACCACTCATGAAACTCACAATTGATTCAACACTACTAGAACTGGAATCATCAAAAAGAGATACATAAACATCATATAGCTCAAAGTCTTCAAACTTCGATTGCTCAACCTTTTAATATGCCTAACCAATGATTTTGGTTTGAGTGAAGGGTTCATCCCCTCAACCTTATAATGTGGTAGAAAAAGCTTAGCATTCCTAACCAATTATTTTCCTTTGAGTGAAGGAGAAATTTTTGTTAGGGCCATGGTAGACGAGTTCAACAATCATTACCACCAACATCAACGAAGTTCAACAATCAATGGCACCAACATCATCTTGCTAAACCTTGGTGGTTATGTTTATCAAGACATGTTTCTTGACAATTGAAGTGTGCAATTCTAGTCATGCTCTCATCTCAGCTCATATTTGGTTTGGCATCAAAACTTCAGGATTGGTTCCTTTATTGCTACTATATGTCCAGGCTTAGAAAAGTTCTATTGCAGAAAGGATTGGTTGCTTTCTTTTCAACTGTTTGTTGTTATCTTGTACCCTTGTGGGTCTTGACAAACAACAACATTGCCAAGATTATTCTGTCAGGGGACTCCTCCCTTATCATGGATATTAATTATATGTCCAGTGGTTATATTGAATATTTGAAAATTTTCTTTTTTTCATATTGAACTCACATTCAAGCTATTCATGCCTTCCTGTACTTAGCAGTAGTCTCTGAAGGCTCAACAAAGATGGATCAGTCTACTGAGGTCTAGAGAGATCTGCTTTGATGTGTTTTCTGCTTAAATATCTATAAGACCAAAGTCAAAGAAACATCAACATGTAATTTCAACATTGTCCAGATACATTTTGTTGTTATGGATGATAGTTTCATTGAATTTCGTATGGTTCTTAAAACTCTATAGAAGGTTGGTAGGTTTACATTCTTATTCAAGTGAGAAGAGGTATTGTTTCAGTCTATGAGGTGACCAACATATGATTATCTTGATGTGAGCTGCCATGGCCCCTAGGGTCAAAAAATTTCCATATTACGTCAAAGAGGACAAAACCATCTTGAAAATTTTAACTATACATGTTCAAAAGCCTGCATATAAAAAGCAGAAAATCTTTACTACATGGTTTCTAGAAGAGCAAAGGATTATTGAGGTCAATTAAAACCAGTTTCTTCTAAAGCTCAAGAGTATCAATGAGAGAATAGCGAGATTGGAGATAAAAGTGGTGGAGTTATGATTCTGTGAATACTTGTACAGCTAGAAAACCTCCTCCATCTATTCTACTTTTCTCCTTAAAATAAACTAAAAAAGTAAGTGATTTTGTTACCTCCTTTTAGAGGAAATTGAAATAGTTTAGAAAATTGTACATCCTGAAATCATTACAATTATAAATTATGTTGACCAACTATCCAAAAGATGAAATATAGCTGGATTTTTTACTAATCAGGCAATAACTTATATGGATGACATCTCCTCTTCAATAGAACGACCCAGGACCACTGGCAGCATATCATTGTTCTCCTTCAACAACCAATAAAGGCCATTTCACAATTTGGAAAGAAGGTTTCTCTACTATATGTATCAATCTAATTACATCAGAAGGGGATTCAGATTGTTCTATGACTTTTGATGGTCTGTAAATATGGTGAAAATTGTTTTTTCAAAAGTTGAGACAATTTCATCAAGTAGGGAGAAAATCATGGGTGTTTTAATCTAGATTATAAGAATTTTTTGGGTCCATTACTATCTCCTTTCATAGGGACATGTCTTTTAATATGTTTGATCCTCTAATGTGTCCAATCGGTTTTGTAACTCCCATGTAGTAATTAGAGTACTGTCTCTCTAGGTAGTGGGAAGTTACATTATTTGTCAAAAACATGGAAGGAAATTTTTCTCTATTTAAAGAACGAACTTCTATAGGTACATGTCTTTCTGTATGATTTGTCCTCTAATGTGTCTCAGTATTTTTATAACTCTCATTTAGTAATTAGAGTGCTGTCCTTTGAGGTAATGGGAAGTTATGCTAGTAAAAAAAATGGAAGTCTTTTTTGAGAGCAAAGACCGGGATATGTGCTACATGGTCTGATAATCTTTCCTAAAGTTTGCTTGCCACTTTCCTATGAAATGGCCCTTCTCCAAAAAATCAGTTATTGAGAGCGTTAAAAGAATGGAACACTGGTGGTGGCTTAACATTCCATCGAACTCACTAGTAAATTTCCATCCTGTTGGCTAGTATCAGATGCTTTTTAAGTGGAAAAAGTACTTCAACCTATGACTGTGTTCTATCATTTGATATAATTTCAGTTAGAATATGAGTCGTAAAACCATGAAATATGGTTTCATCTTTGTGGTACTAGATTGACCTTCTTTATAGAATCAATTGGTGGTACAATATTATTGCAGGGCAATTTGGGTTGGGAAGAATGGATATCTACCATATATACACTTTTCAGGTCCACACTTCACCATACAAACAGAATTAAACAACAAAACATTGCCACTTAATGTGATTCTTGCCACCAGGAATCAAGAAGTGCATATGGTATTGGGAAATGGTACATGTTTGAAAATGTCGTTTACAAATTTGTAGGAAACTGGGAAATGGCATGATGCAATAATTAATGTGTAAATGAAAAGCTACTATAAATGAATTGCAAAGTATTATTGTCTGACATAGGACTGTAGGAATAACAGTTTTTTTGAAAACAGTACGAATACAATTGCCCAGATTTACTACGGGAACAAGTTTTGAATCGACTTTTGTATTACAAAAGCCTCCACATACAGTTTGAGGACTTAGCCAACATGTCAAGTTTTGGAGCCACAACCTCTTTTATTGTGGATTTCTAGGACCCTTCTCAGGATTGAGTAGATATAGGCGTTGATACTGTCTTGACTCTTGATAGAAAGCTATTTTTGTATTGTAGCACATGAAAGTCCATCAGGGAATAAATAATCTAGGCTTATTTGACTGAGCATATATATGGATGATCATCATTAACTCCAAGTTGCCATTAATTCAGACATGTGCTTTTGGTACCCTGACATTATGTTTGACATTTTCCTATGTGACATTTTGTTTGACATCTTCCACTTCCTTTGTTGCCACTTTTCTATTTGCTAATACTCCAAGGCTGGACTTGTCACTTAATAGGATCCCCTTCTTCATTGTATGATGGTTTTCTGCTGTAAGAAATCTAGACATAACCAGTCCAAGATAGATTAGATTCCTTAGTCTCCAATTTTTTATATATTTACCTTTTGATCACTGGGAAAATAGTGCCATCAACATTCTGTACAGGCAGGCTGTCAATGCTTGTAGGGGTTTCTGAGAGGGGAAAGGCATTATTCCCTACAGAAAATGAGTGATTTCCTTTTTTTTATCTCAAATGAATTCTCTGCAGTGAGCACTGGCCTGGCATACATGTACTGGTGTGAAACTAATGCCAATGAGAGCATGCAGTCCAGCTCCTCAACAAACTTTGATGTCATATGAAAATGCATTGAGAAAGGCTAAAGCTGCAAATCCAAATATCTTATTATGGATATTTCCATATCTAATATTTTATCATAGACATCTCCAAGAAGAAGATCCAACTCTTTTGTCATTGAAGTACGATAAAAGTATGATTCCTGATGATCCATTTCACCTGCAAAAGCAAACTCTGTGTCTTTAAGATTTTCCAATTCACTATTGTCGAGTTCTAGTCCAGAAAGGCACAATTGATAACCAATTTGAGGTGTATACATAATGGACCTGTGTTTGGTATTATTAGCTTGGCATGGGAGGCATTTTAGCTCAAGTGTTGAAATCTCCTCAAACAAGCCCTTGTATATTTCCTTCAATTCATCCAACTCTAGATAAATCCCGGATGAAATCATCATTCCATATTTATTTCTATTGCTTTAATTAAAGTGAAAGACTCTATTTATCAGTTCAAACTTTATAGATATGGACAATCTCAATTGTAATGCATGTAAAATCTTGTCTTACAATATTCAAATTGATCATTCCTACATGCTCTTTGAAATCCCAATTTCAAAAATTTTCCTTGTATGTAAAATGGAACTCATACTCTTTGAAATTGTTGTCCAATCATCCAATGTTGACAAATAACCTAGACACCGAAATATCAGGTAGATGTGGAATATTGTTGTGCTGGGCTTGCATCATTTCATCACAATGGTGGAGCATTGGTATAGCGTTGAGACGCCCATTCAAAATGTTGAGATCTAATATAGGCCTTAAGAACCAAGTCCTTAAATTACATCAGCCCATGGCAATGACACACTTATTAAACATGCCAAATAACAAAAATCCTTCCTTGGATTTGCCAATGCCCATGCTACTTGGATGCTTATCAACTTGAAAAATTTGCAAGGCATCATAACCTGTAGCATCTATTTTCAGAAATTTGTTTAATGAGATTTCCGAAACCCTGTCAAATTTTATTGCTGCGGTGTCATATTCCTTCATTTCAATAGTGTTTACAAGCATCTCTTGTTGTAGCATAGCAAGAAGGTCCCCAACAGCGGGAACTTGCACATCAGTTTCAGTGTTCTTCATGGAAATGAGTTGTTCATGAGCACATGAAAAACTCATGATTCCAAGCCAATAGAGACAAAATATGCAACAGGAGGGCAGTTAGCCAGTACTGGAGCTGATGTACCTGGTCTGATATTGGCTACTGGGTTTGGAGCTTCACTTTAATTTTTACACAAGAAAAACATGAAACTAGGTGAGAACATGAGCCATGTATTATTTTTTTCACATTGGTCCAAAGAAGAAATTTGTCTTGGATGTTGAAACTTGAGATCTATGGAAAATCAAGAGGATAGGATTAGTTCCTATCTGAAATATCACAATAAATCTGCATTAAAAAGAATAAATAAAAATAAAAATTGAAGGATTAGCACATTTGAGATTAGATGGGAAATGGACCGATTTGAACTTTATTACTGTCAGGTAGTCTGTCCAGCCTATGGGACTTGTAACAAGGGTTTCTAGAGTGAAACTTCATGAGTTCTTGCATTGGTGATTTCAGAAGGGAATCTAGTAGCACTGTTGTATAAATCAAAAGGTTAAAGGTCCTGTAGTTTGTCCTCTTTAGGGTGCTTGCTAGACCTGGAATTTGTTATGAGAAACACTGTATATCACTTTCTTAGATGGTTGTAGGTGAAGCATCTAAGAATGGGATGGTTGTCAGTATGGTCATTATCTAATTTTCACAATCGTAAGCCCCTTTTCTTGATTCATACATTGGCCATTTCTATCTACCAAATTTAAATTTAAGTCGTGCAAATTTGTCCTATTTGTCGGTTTTCAATATTCACTTTCAATTCCACCCCTCAGCAGCCCTACCTATGTCAGCACATGTCTGTTTACAAAGGAATAAGAGATTAGGAAATAGGTATCTTGCCAAACACCCGGTCTGGTGTTTTTGCTAAGGATTCATATACAGAAGTATGAAGTCTTGACTTTGAAGTATTCTTGTACTTTGTTGCCTAACTTTATGTTTTTTGCTGATGCAAGGGATTTGCATTTTTTCTAGAAATTTCCTTTTAGGTTGCCATTGTCTACGTGCTTTAATGAATGCCATCCATTCAACCATTTGCAGTTCTGATTTTCTAGGTCCCAACTATTGTTTGTCAATTTTTGTTAATATTTCCTGCTAGGTTATTTGTTTAATAGCAGATAGTGTTAGATGATGTCACAGATGATAGGAATCTCCACAGTTCGCCATGAGTTCCTAAGGTTCTCCACGAGTGTCTCATACTTTCTGCATTGTACCGTTTAATCCTAGTCAACTGCCTCATCTTCTGCGTCCTGATTGTGGTTTTCTTTTAGTTTTATTGATTGGATCTACAACCTTTGGGGGAGTTTTGGTACCTCAAATAAATTATTTAATAGTTAATACCTAGTTTGGTGACTGGTCACATTGATGAGAAACTTCACTGAGGTATCCTTCTTCGGTGCTATCACAAATTCGCAAATTCCATTAGGAGAAAAACTCATGCATATTACAAGTCACTGTAATACAGATGTACACTGCAGAAGAAGTTGATTTAGATGAGGCTAGTTTCATGGAATGGGCAACTTGTGAAATTAAATCATATTGGTAGAAAAATGGATGTTCTAACTTCTATGTGACAATGGATAATGTCGGAGATGCTGTCGTCGACATGAAATGTACTGGTTATGTAGCTGAGAATGATGTCACAGTTAATGTCTTAGGTGATGTTCTTTAGTATAAGTGCCCTCCTGTATTGATGCCCTTCTTGGCATTAGTGTAGCCTGTAAATGAGACTTCCTGTACAGATGTTCTCTTGTTAAAATTATGATGGCTTTGACAAATATTAATTGCTGCACTTATGACACCTTGTATGGTTGTTTTATCAGTTGCAATAATGATGTCTTGTACATTCACCATCTCATTCTCCTTAATAATAATGTCTTCAATCGACGTGGTCCTTTCAATTAGGGTGTCTTGAATGGATGCCCTTTTATCTATGAGAATGATGCTTTCTAGGGAGGTTCTCTGAGCTACAATTTCTGCATGGAATTATTTAATTGGAAATAACATGGCTACAAATTCTGCATAGACTGTCAATTGGAGAAAACTCGTGTTCAAATTTCCTTGAACCCAGCAACCTGGCAATTTACTACCTAGCAGATTACAGATCTGCTGAGGAGGAGGTAGCACCTAAATTATTCACTTCGGAACATATTGTTTTAAATTATTCACTTCATAACAGAGACCAATCATAAGAATATTCTTATTTTGTGCAGGCCTGCAATCCATGACTGAGGAGGAATTGACAACAAACAATAAACCACATTGCTCAGAGGCATTCAACAAAATTGGCAGATCTTTGGTGTTTTTTCTCAAATTCACCCGACTGTTCAGACGTTGACTGATTCTTCTTACCTGTATGTTCAAACGCATCTCCCAAAATATATAGCCATCAAGAAGGTAATGACTCTTTGAGCCCTTTGAAAATACACCACATAATAATCTCTGCCCAATTGTTTGAGCTGCTTATCAACTAACCAATGTCTGGTCCAAACAAGTTTCCTTCAAGGATCAAATTAATTTCCTCTTTTCAAATAGATTTTAGAAGCATTTGAACAGATTCTGGAGTTGTTTCTTCTGACCATACATTTAAAGGTCTCAAATTGCTTGATTTATATGTATTTGCATCCATTTAAAGGTCTCAAATTGCTTGATTTATATGTATTTGTACCCATTTAAAGGTCTCAAATTGCTTGATTTAAAGGTCTGCTCCTCATATGATGTACTATTTTGAATATTATATTCTTTGCATATCAAACATTATAAAGCCTCTTGCACACACATCTCTTTTATTTGAACATAATTCCGATAATCATTGCATTCATGAAGAAAGGATATATTCATGTGAAACCCTGTCCAGCTGCTTCTCTTGGCTAATGCCATCACCTACATCCCACAGAGAATCCGACAATTGAATGTCGACTTGACCAAAGGCATTGCTTACTTCCTGCTGAGATTGAACAAGAGAATCAAAATCTTTCCTTCCAGGGGTCATTACTCCGTGCTTTGAACTGGAAGTTTGCCTCTTTTCCCTTCTCTTCTATCCCGAGACTCCAAAAACTTGCTGCAGTCCATCCTTTCTGTCTCCTCTGCCCACTGAAATTTCAAAAGCACTTCATCCTCGCCCTTATATGCTCCTTTAGTTTGAAATCCAAAATCATCATTTCCACTATTCTTTTTTTCTGTATTTACTTCTGTTGAATCTGTATTTTGTGCTAGGTTACGAGTATATTGTTTTAAATTATTCACTTCAGAACAGAGACCAATCATAAGAATATTCTTATTTTGTGCAGGCATGCAATCCATGACTGAGGAGGAATTGACAGCAAACAATAAACCACATTGCTCAGAGGCATTCAACAAAATTGGCAGATCTTTGGTGTTTTTTCTCAAATTCACCTGACTGTTCAGACGTTGGCTGATTCTTCTTACCTGTATTTTCAAACCCATCTCCCAAAATATATAGCTATTTAGAAGGTAATGACTCTTTGAGCCCTTTGAAAATACACCACATAATAATCTCTGCCCAATTGTTTGAGCTGCTTATCAACTCACCAATGTCTGGTCCAGACAAGTTTCCTTCAAGGATCAAACTAATTTCCTCTTTTCAAATAGAGTTTAGAAGCATTTGCACAGATTCTGGAGTTGTTGCTTCTGACCATACATTTAAAGGTCTCAAATTGCTTGATTTATATGTATTTTCACCCATTTGAACTGAAATCTATATTGTGCAAAGTTGTTTCAAGCTCAAAAGTATTATCCTGCCTATAGAAGCCTGAACCCCGATAATCCTTGCAGTGGCCACTTTCACCAAGTAGAATATGTGCTTCATAAACATCATCAAACCTCAAACCTCAATTTCCCTTCCAAGTTTTTCTCTATAACAATTTTTGTGAGTCCTGCTTGCCGGACACCAGTTACAAACTTTCTTTCACTTGAAAATTCACAACAATTGAATTTTAATTAGCCTCACATGGGTTGTATTTCATTTTTAGTATATTTCGCTTGATTATTTCTTTATACAATCTCCCCACTTTTCTTATCCATGTTCTGACGTTCCTTTGCACCTCTTGGTGCAATTGCTAGTTATAAGAATATTTAAGATTCTGGATCTATTGATCTGAGATGGATATTGCAATATAAATATGAAAGATTCATGAGATTACTTCATGTTTGATCAGATTTTTTTTAATGATAAATGTTATCTTGCAGGAAAATTTCAAAATTTGAAGTCATATTAATTCAGTACATTGATGCAAATTCATACGCTGGTGCGATGTATATGATGGAAATTTCATTTTTTTACAGTTACTTTTAGTTTAATTATATCATTTAGCTCGATGCTTTCCATATATTTAACTAAACCTTTCTTGCTTAACAAGACTATGTCATTTCCATGTTTTAGTGAAACTGTTTATGGTTTGATACTCTTGTACAACCTTTATCAAGTTACATGCACCCTCATTCGAAAAAACAAGAGAATTTTGCTTGCCATGACTAAGTTTCTTTGTCATTGTTAACTTAAGAAAGTCTTTTAGCTAAGAAACTAGTTTCAAGGTTATGGCATAACTTGTCATATAAATTGAACAAAATTTATATCCAAAATGTTATCTTGTAAACTACTTAGCTGGTTTTAGGCTTTCCATTTAAAATCTACTTCAGTTTGAACTTTGAACGAGTTGTTCCATAGACTTGAATATTAAGAGATTTTGGTGTAAGGATTAAAAATTAGCTCGTAAGGCCTCTCAGTTATTCATTTGTTTTATCTAATATAAAATTTACTATTAAATTAGAACCACTTGGCACAAATACGTCATAGATCAAGATCATACTTTGTAGAGTGTCGTAGAATAAAAATAGGAGCAAGGAAACTGAGTTCTTTCGGTTTTCCTGGTTCTTATTCCTTTGGTGTATCTTTGCAACTTTAGGGGAAATTGCTAGTTTAAAGTCTAATTCTTTAAAGGGTGCTAGCTCAATGGAAGAGCACCTGCTTTACAAGCAGGAGGTTGGTGGTTCGATTCCATCGTTCCCTGATATTCATATATAGGGAATGACGAAGATCAATTTTTGGTGACGGATGCTCTTTTGACCATCACCAATGAGTTTATGGTGAGACTTTTCGACCCTCACCAAAATATGAAATGTTGACGGTCAACGAACGCCACCATATATATTCATCAATAGTGACGACCATTAAAGGTCTGTCACCATAAATCGTTGTTGTTTATATGAAATGGTGAGGGTCACTGTTTGTCATTATAGTCATTATTCGTGACGGACCTTGATGTCACCAATGCGTTTATGGTGACGGTCAATGAATGTCGCCATATATATGCACCAATAGTGACGGCCATGAAAGGTCCATCACAAAAAATCGTTGTTGTTCATATGAAATGGTGACGGTCACTATCCATCATTGTAATTAATATTCGTGACGGACCTTGAATGTCACCACAACACATACTTTCGGCGACGCCACCTTTGGTGACGTTCAGTTTTTTGGTGACGGAGGCTATTGTCCGTCACCATTGCTCATATGAAATGGTGACGATCACTATCCGTCACTATAAATCATTATTGGTGACGGACCTTGAATGTCACCACAACACCTATACTTTCGGTGACGCCACCTTTGGTGACGTTCAATTTTTTGGTGACGGAGGCTATTTTCCGTCACCATTGCTCATATGAAATGGTGACGGTCACTATCCGTCACTATAAATTATTATTGGTGACGGACCTTGAATGTCACCAAAACACCTATACTTTCGGCGACGCCACCTTTGGTGACGTTCAGTTTTTGGTGACGAAGGCTCTTTTGACCCTCACCAATGAGCTTATGGTGACCATTTTCGCCCCTCACCAATGTGCTTTTTTCTTGTATTGTGTCAAGTATACCTGGTGCATGTAGAATAAAATGAGCAACTATCAGAAAAAGGAATTTTAGGAACCTTACCTGTTATCAAAAAGTTTGAAGATGTTTTTATAGAGGAAATCTGTGGGTTACCTCTGCATAGAGATATAGATTTCTCTATTGATTTAGTACCAGGTTCCACCCCTATGTCTAGAGCCCCTTATTAGATGAGAATATCATATTGATTAGAGCTTAAAATTTAGCATAAGAAATACTAGACAAAGGTTAGATCAGACATAGTGTCTCACCATGGGGGAGGGGAGGGGGGATTTACTATTTTTCAAGAAAAATGATGCAACATTTAGAATGTACATCGATTATCAACAATTAAATAAGGTAACTATCAAGAATAAATATCTGTTTCCCCGAATTGATGACCTATTAGATCAAATAAGGGGAGAAATTGTATTTTCGGAATTTGGCTTAAGGACTCGTTATTATCAATTATGAATAAAATATGAAGATATTCATAAGAAAAATTTTAGAACTAGATATGGATGCTATGAGTTCGTAGTGTTACCATTTGGTCTCACTAACATACCAAAAACCTTCATGTGTGTAATGAATAGTTTATTTCATATATGCCTTGATAGGTTTGTGTTAGTATTCATAGATGAAATCCTAGTGTACTATAAAGATGAAGAAGAGCACCAACAACATCTTAAATTGGTGTTACAACCATTAACAGAACATCAAATCTATGCAAAACTCAACAAATGTGATTCTTATAAAAAAAAAATAGAATATTTCAGATACATTATTTCCAGAGAAGGACTATCTATAGACCCTGAAAAGGTTAAGGTGATTATGAATTGTCCCCACCTAAGGTTGTGTCAGCAGTTCGCTAATTTATGGGGATTTTCGAATATTATCGAATATTTGTAGAAGGTTTTTCAAAATAATCTTATCCCATTACCTCCTAGCAGAAGAAGGAATAAAGTTTGAATGGTAGGTGAAATGCCAAGAAAGTTTTGAAAAGTTTAAACAATTGTTAAAAGTAACCCCTACACTAAAAATTACAAAACCTAGTAAGGAATTTACCATCTGTACTGATGCATGTTTAGAAGGAATTGGGGCTATGTTGAGGCAAGAAAATGCAGTGATAACCTATGAGTATTAGAGGCTGAAAAAAATGAAAATAATTATGATGTATATGATCTAGATTTGGCAGCAATGATTACAAAAACTAAAAATGTGGAGACACTATCTGTTAGGAAATAAGTTCATTTTTATTACAAATTACATTAGTTTTAAATATTTCTTTAGCCACCCTAATTTAAATTCTAGACAAACAAGGTTGTTAGACTTCTCTAGTGAGTTTGAATTTGCTATAAAACACATAAAATGAAAAGAGAACAAGATTGCAGATGCTCTAATCATACATGCCCATGCTTCGATAGGGAGGTCGATGAGCAACATTAATACAAATTTTTGGGAAAAATTAAATATGCACTTCAACAAGATCCTCAATATCAGGAAATTAAAAAAAAGTTATAGCAAAAAGAAATTCTAAGATATGCTAAAAATTCTAAAAAATTGTTAACCTACCAAAACATATTATATATTCCCAATGTAGTTGTATTAAAATAGATGATAATGGATGAGTACAAAAAAAACTGTATGATGGTAATTCGAGATACCAAAATATGATAACAAAATTAAGGAAAAAACAATTTTGGTCGGGTATCAAGAGAGACACAGAAGAATATTTAGGAAAATTCATGTGTCAACAAGTAAATGTGGAACATGAACACCCTAGTAGATTGCTAAATCCATTTCCCATTCCTGAATGGAAGTGGGAGGTAATATTAATGGATTTTATTACAAGGTTACATAGGAAAAAGTACCAACATGTTTCCATTATGTTGGTGGTAGAAATATTGACTAAAGAAACACATTTTATACTAGTGCATTCCATTTTTGGAACTGCTCAGATTGCCAACATTTTCATGAAGGAAGTATTTTGACTACATGGTATACCAAAAATTATAATGTCATACAAAGGTGTTAAATTTAACTCCATGTTTTGGAAAGCTCTGTTTGGGGGCATGCGGACCTTGTTAAATTTCAGCACTGCATAACATCCTCAAAGAAATATACAAACATAAAGGATGAATCACATTATAGAGGATATGATATGAATGTATGTCATGGATAGACAAATGAAGTGGGCGAATTTTTTGCATTTAGTAGAATTTGAGTATAACAATAACTACCAAACTTCCATTAAAATGAGTCCATTTAAAGCTTTTTATGGAAAAAAATGTAACACACCACATAGCGAGGTCAACTAGAATAGAGATTAATATTGGGACCATATGATTTGCATGAAATGAAATAGGTAGTGTGAATTATTAAACATAATATAAAAACCGCACAATAGAGGAAAAAATGTTACGTAGACAAGAAGATAATTCATAAATAATTTAGCATTAGAGACGATGTATAGTTACGAGTAACACCCAAGAAAAGTGCTCTCAGAACCAGAACTTATGGAATGTTGGCACCACAGTTTTGCGGGCCTTTTGAAATATTAGACAGATTTGGTCTACTAGCATACCATCTGGCTCTTCCCAGTGATATTTAAGCTCATATTGTTTTTCATGTGTCCTTATAAAAAAAGTATATCCATAATAAATCTCATGTAATTGATTGCAATTTGATACGAGAGGCATCCAAAATACTTTATGCTAGAGCCACTGTATATCCTGGATAAGAAATAGATCGTGCTCTGGAATCGACTCACTGGTAAGGTTAAAGTATAGTGGATGAACTTTACACGTTAGGAAGCTACTTGGGAACAAGAGGAAATAATGGTGGTAGCCTACCCAACATTGTTAAAAAAATTGAGGCATCTGAGTAGAAAACACCAAGTATGGTATTATTTCTAAGAGGGGGAATATGTAATACCCCCCTGTTCCTATGTGAATATTATTTGTTTAGAATGCATATATTTAGTTGTGATGGCTACAAAGCCATAGTGAACATAATTTGAAAAAAGTATGGTGATGTAATAAATTTTAATAATAAAAATAAAGTGGAGATTTATTTGGGAAAAAACAATTGAGTTAACCAGATCATTACCAAAATCCAAAAACTAATGTGGATGGATAAGATTAAGACAAACTTCCCTCAATTTACTCTTAAAAAACCCTAGGGTTGTTTGATTATATTTAATATGATTGGAATAAAAAATATATTAAAGAACATAGTGAGGAAAGAACACTAAGTAAGGGTGAATAAAGCTTCGTGGGAGAAAAATTTGGGATTTAATGGAAAAGGGAATATACTTTTTTCAAGAAATATGAAATATCCTAGCTCATTGTGTTAGTCGATCCTAGTTTTAGTGACCTATAAATATAGGATTCATAATTTTGACTTGACTGATGGTAATCTTGTAAATATGTACATACTTTATCTTTTGCAAGTTGTATTCCCATATTTTGTAAAAAAATCAAAAAAATCAAAAAATCAAAAAGACGGTAAAAAGTCCTAAAATAAAAACCAAAGGACTTAGAAAAAATAGTATACCCCAAAAGAAAAAAGATGAATAAAACATGAAAGTGTGCAAGTCTAAATGCCACTACTTTTACCTTTTGCAGTTGATTACCGCAGAGTGTCTATAAATGCCATAATCTATGATGAGTTGAACAATTTAATCTTGACTCGGCATTTTTCAATTTCAAATGTTGTAGATAGAGAATAAACAATTGTCATGCAGTTTAATCATGAAAATTCATTAGTTAGGTAGAGAATAAAAGAGTCCAGCAATTTAATCTGGATCATTGGATCCAATAAGTGTAGAATTAGAATAGATTTACTCGTTTTCAAAAAAGTATAAAATGTTGTAAGGTTGCTAGTTCAAATGCACCTGATTAAAATGGAAGGAAAAATTGTTAGAAGATAATGACTGGGTAGGTAGAAGAAGGTGGGAAACATTAATTGTAAATATCTTTCACCGGATGAAAAATAACTAATTCCCCCCCCCCCCCCCCCCATAGCAATTTCATATTCTAGACTATCAGTCAAAGAGGCTCAAGGCATTTCCTTGACTTTTGTTGGGACCGGACCCAAGGCTCAATAACTGATTAGTTGAAAATGTTAAGTTTCTATATTAATCCCAGAAGTTTTCATCATTTACCCCTTCATGCACTCATCACCATTTAACTTCATAAGTGAGAACTCTTTTCTTACTTAAAAGTCACATAAAAACCCATTTATTACCTTCCTCCATTCTACAAGACATAAAAACCCTCAAAAAAATGATATTCTACGTAAAAGTGATTAAGTTATGATAATGAAGCTTTGCTTAAATTTTCACTTTCCTTAGTTTTATTTATGAATTTTGAGTATTAATTTTCCCTTTTCATATTAACACTTCACTTATTTTATTAATTCCCTATCAATTATCCTAGTCCTATTAATATAACTCCCTTTTATTTAATATCCCCAAAACCCTCTTATTATATACTTTTAATGTCAAAGATATTAAACACATGTTAAAAAACATCCCAAAATTATCCCTTTGACATGAAAGTTATCCATAATAAAATATCCTCACTCCCCTATAGTTTTAGACCTTTTATAAATCTAAAACTATATAATAAAAATTATATTGAAAATGCACCATTTATTTACACAGTGTGTATATATAACAACGAATAAAAAGAATTTATTTGCCTTTCCCCTCATAAGATTTACCCATGGTTAAAGCTTTAACCTTATCCCATTTTCCCAATACATATCACTTTACTATAGACTAAACCGTGGTTAAACCCTTTATTAACCCGCCCCATTCACTTTATTTTATGTATAAACTCACTCTATGCATAAAACTCCATCAATTAACCCAGCACCCTCTCAATCATTCTTAGCCCTTTTATTATCCTAATCCCTTTAATCCTACGGTCTTAATTGAACCCAATAAATCATTCCCCTAGCCCCACCATTCCCTATCGCATTGATTTTAAACCGTCGATCTCCTCTTACCGAATCAATGACACAGATAAAAGTACCTGGTCCCACCTTATTTCCCTGCAGCTTCCTGATGCATCTCAGCCAAATCCGACGACGCGGATCCCATATCGCATTACCAAAGTGAACAGGTGAAGTCAGCAAAAAATTTTGCGATAAAAATTGTTTTATGAAACCACCGCCTGCTACATGTCCTAATTTTACTGGATCGCATTGCAAAAGAAAAAAACCAGTTACCGCCCAAAATCAATGCGATAACCACTAGTGGTTTCGCCTTCAAACAAAAAAATAACTCCCGCCATTAATATCGACCTACAATAAATCTCATGCTTATTGATAAGACTTAAGGTTTCAGACTTAGCTCTTATTATTTACAAGCATTTTGGGCCTACACCCTCTCAAAAAAAATTCACAGATACCATTTCCCCTCTTAATTTCGCCTCCGAAGAATCCCAGTACCTCTTACTAAATAGCTGCAACTAGTTTGAAGATTGGTACCATCTGCAACCCTATACGACCGCAACCATACCTGCCCAAAAGTATTTTTCAGTAATACAAACCTGAAAATTCATAATTTTCAAGAAAAATTAAACCAATTTGAATTTAAAATCCAAAAGTACTCATGTGAGAGTACTGAAACCTTGAAGAAATAGGAGAAACCCTGTCAAAAGTTTCCTAGAATTTGCCATTTCTGCCTGAAGAATTTTCACCATCCAAAAGCTATTCCTATGGTGAAAATCCATTTGAATTACCAAAGAAACTATTGAAATCCCTTTCCCACAGTCTGCACATTGCAAATCTACATTTTTCACATAAAACCCTCGCCCAGATTCTGAAATTTTCCCAAAGACAGCTTAATTGACCTTCTCTTTCCATAAAGAGTTGAGAAAAAAGTCTAATATTGCTTAATTTCATTCAAAATGACAAAATAGCATGTCACCCCTAAAACTCGAGGTCCCAAACCACAGAAGTCTGCTCCAACAACCTTCCAAACCCCAAACCTTCCAAAATTGATAAACCTACTCATGTCCTAACTGCAGATTCTACTGAGGTAGTCAGACCATTGCATCCTCCTCTCACCTCTGAAGAGAACAATCCCTTGATTTACTTAAACTACAGAATTGATGATGCTACCTTATAATTTGATCTACTTGAAGTACATAGCTGGTGTCAGGAAAAATTTGAGAAAAAAGTGGCAAATGATATACCTGTATGGGACTCCAACTTGCCTAAGTATGTGGTTCCCATCACCCATCCGGCTCAAGATTTCATTAGGTTGTGTCAGATGCACTATATCGCTGATCAAAGATGCATGGTGAACAAAGATAGTGAGGTCCTGTTTTACATAACTGCCGAAGAAATTAATGATATGCTCCAACTAAGCCATGATCCATGAGAAGTATAGTTTTAAATTGAATATTTGACTCAGATGTATTTAGACCTGGATTTCCCTAGGAAGATTGAGATCCTTCAAATCTTCATGCCCAATCATGTCAAACTTCTTAAGGTGAATCCACCTTATGATACTTTTGATTTCCCTAAGGGCTCTAGACAAATCATTTCCATGTTGTCATTCATTCTAGGCTATGTTAATGATGAATTCATAAATGCCTCCATTTTAGGGTTCCTTTCTACTTTGTCTCCTGGACAACAACCATAATTTGTCTTTGAATTTTGCAAATTCATTGTTGATAATATACATTGTCAGCTAATAAAATTACCTTATGAAGGAGTGTTCAGATATACATCATATCTGTTACATCTCTTCCTATTATCTCAGGCAGATAATTTTCCCATTGCATTACAGAAGATGGATATGGAGGGCAACCGTCTTTTAGTAATATTCTAGAATTCTCTTCTCAGAAAAAATAGCAGTGAGTATAGTTACAGTGATTCCAATGATTTGTTTATCAGACCTGCCATAAGTTTGTTAGACAAAGTAGAGCCACCAAGGATCAATGGAGAAATCAAAAGAATTTTACAGTTTTCTGAAAACTGTAAAGTTGGAGATTGGTATTTGTATAAAAATCATACAAAAATCAGAGTGTATGGTGCAATCCTGGCTCCTTACAAATTACCAAAGTATCTAACTACAAGGATTTTTTCTTTGGAATACTTAAGACATATTTTAAATGCAGATGCAGTGAACTTTATAGAATCCAAAAAGAAAGCACAATTCAAGTTAAAAAGTCAAATTGGCTCTTCCGTAGTCAACAAAAAAGATGCTTTGAAAGAGGTAAGTAGAAAATTATCAATATTCAAGTTCTAAGAAATATTTTACTGGAACTATGACCCTCAAGGTATTTTGAGCAACCTCAAGGTCAAATGTAAGTTAAATCCATTCCTCCATGAATCAAAGCCACTAATTGAAAAATATGCCAATCAGATGGAATGGGCTGCAAGCACTTTAATTAATGACGATCAGGAGATGCAAACAGATAATCTACAGGAAAACCAGATGTACAGTACATAGATGGTTACAGTTAACCAACCAACAGAGGTATCCAATAAAATACTGAGAAAAGAATAAGGCTATTTGGCAGAGAAATTCATTGAAAATAAATTTAAAATAGTATACAACAAAAAGGCCAAAATGACTACTCTAGAAAAAAGAAAGAGTCATAGATTTAGATGATAATAATGATCATCAAATAGATGATGAGGCCACAATGATTGTTAATGAAACACTCAGAGAAATTTATAATGAACAGGTACAAGCACAGGGAAAAGGAAAAGAAATGATTGAAGCAGATATAGAAGCCCCCTCTTCCTCTAAAATAACAGAAGAAACTGATTCTGATATTCAGAAAAGGTTAAAGTAGATCAGGGAAAAAAATGAGGAAATCAAGAATGAAGCTTATTCTAAACTTCTGAAGGAAAAGCCAGGAGATAAAGACAGAATTGTAATAGCCTTTGATTAGTCAACAAAAAAAAAGATCATGTCTTTTCTCCAGCCAGTAGTAACAGATCCAAAGTCAGCAAAAGACTACAGAAAAACAGAGTTTGAAGTGAATGCTGATACTATACATGAACTATATCAGACAGAGTTCCATAGAAGTGCTTCAGAGATGTTGTATTCAAAGGTAGTAAGAAAAACCATGAGTGCTACCATGCTTCAAAATACTGTATCTAATTTGCAAACTCAAATGAAATTAGAGAAAGCATCTCTACCTGCTAAGGATTTGAGGATCAAGTACTTAGAAGATTTGGTAATAGAAACTGGAGCAGATCCCTCCAATACTGAAGTTTCTAAGAAATTGATAAGGCAGAAGAATGAGGATATTTCTGCCTTGGGAAAGCAACTCAAATTGTCACAAAGTGAGCACCCTCAGGCAAAAGAAGTTCTTCAGGAAAAGACAGAAAAGGAGGAAACTATACAACTGGTTTTGGAGATGACAGCTCAGATTAAAGAGGTGGAAAATCAAATAGAATATCTAATGCAAGAAAATGAAACATTGAAGAAAACTCAGGAAGTCTCCATTCCCACAATTATTCCAACTGTAAGTACAGTTGTTCCCTCTACATTGGCAGAACATTTGGCACCGAAAGGAGTATTGGGAACTGCAGTGTCAATTACTTCTAAAGACATCTCTGCCACTTCTTCATCTACATCACTAGTAAATCCAACAAGGGAAACAACTTCTATAGTGAAGGATATGGAAGACATGTCCTTAAAAGATAAATAAATAATGAACCTAAAAGGCACCATCAGAAATCTTGAAACATCTAACAAAGATGCATTCATTACATCCAAAGGACATGAGCAGAGAGCCAATAGATTGTAGGAACAGGTAAATATTCTTCAACAATAGGTTAATCTCACTGAACAGGTGTCATATATGAAGAATTATCTTTGGAACAACATAATTCAAGGAATACATTCTTAGTGGCCTTCAATCCAAATTATTTATGAACAAAAGGAGTTACTCAAAGTAGCACAAATACATATTCAGAAGACAACAGAAGAACTGGCTGATAAACCTGTTCAAGCCTTAAAGCTTATTACATTTCTGAATAGCAAACACAGAGAGGAGCTTGAAGAACTAAAAATTCAGGACAGAACTGAAATCATAATACAAATCAAGAAAATCCTGAATAAGAGAAATATGATGAATAATTTGGAGGACAAATGTAAAGACATGAATTTAGCAATCAGAAGATTTTGGGCCAAATACACAGTACTAACACAAGCAGGCCTTCCAAACATTCATGCTTTGAATGAAAAGTTGATGGCACGGAAGGATTATGATAACAAAATTAGGGCTTATGCCAAAGAGCAGGTCAAGAAACCTTTACCACAAGGGTCTCCAACTGGTAAAATCATTTTGGAATATTTTTAGAACTTGTTCTTCTTACAAAATGAGATCGAAGATGTTTTCATTGTTAAGCCAAATTTTTCCAAATATACAGAGGGAGACGAAAGTTATAGGAAATTGAAAAGTATTAGAATTCCCAGTGCAGAAAAATGGCAGGAATTCACTGACTTAATCTAAAGATTTGTAGTCAAAGTGTATCAAGGTTAGAAATAGAGTTAAAGAGTATCATCCAAAACTCCTTTTTATTGCAGATTATTATTTCTTTTACAACAGTGAAACAGTAAAGAAACAACATAAAGAGTATCAATGATAAAGCATAGGTGAAAGAATGTGAAATGGAAAGAGTGTCTTTCAAGTTATCTTCAAAAATATCTTTTTCCAAAATGCCAGCAAGCATTCCCAGCAACTACAACCCAGCAACAAGTTAGGATAATTCGTCCTATTTTTTATTGATAAGGTGACATCTTGTCAGTTTGTTTTGTAGCTGTCCCTCTTTCTATGTAATAAACTTTATTTTTTCCTAGAGATATTCCTACATGTCTCTAAGATATTTTGTAATAATTTCTGTATAAATACTTCTCTTTTTGAATTATTAAGTGTGAATAAATTTTTTTAAGACTACTATAGACATTTTTCCGGATATATTGAAGTTTGTGTGAGTCGATTAGTAAAGCAGCAGACTTAAATTAAGACTAAAGACATCATAATTCAGGATTCTTGTGCTGACCAGATAAGTCAAGTATTTTCCTTTTTTCAGTGTTTATCTTTCAAAAGTTTTAGACATAGATTTAAATGTTTTATGTCTTTAATGATTAACTAGGAAATCTTAAACAAGATTACTGTTAAAAAACTCCATGTTTTTTACTATTTATTCATTGTTATGTTTTCTTTTGATAACCGGACTTAAGAATTCTTAAATGCTCTTAGCCCTTGTTTGACCCCTTCCTTTCATCTTCATTTCTGTAACCTAAGGATTCTTAATTACCCTTTTGTTCATATTTTCACCCAGTTCACCAAAAAGCCTATTTCAAACCCTTTGAAGGTCATCTACACTGCCCTTAGTATATTTGCTCTTTAGACCTTATTTTCTAGCTCTGCTTGCCAAGAAGTTGAATCCATAGCCCAATGGTCTTGTAGATCCCTCTATGGTTTACCTTGAAGTACCTTTTATTCCCACCAAACTTTCAAAACAAACCAATTGTCCAATCATACCTAGCCTAAAATCTATAACAAAATAAAGTTAAATCTTGAGGAGAGATCCCTCTCTGGAATTTAGGAAGGCTAGACCCTAGATTTTAAAAGAGGTTCTTGATTATCCCTTGTTTTCTTTAAGTATAAACAAAATCCTACGACCTAAGAATTACTAGGGTGATAATATACTGGAAACTCTGCTGGGGAGCTAACCACTCTCCAGCTTTAACTTTAATCTTTGACGAATATTTTTAAATATATATTTTCTACTTTAAGATTAAATTTAAAGGTTGTGGGTATTTATACAATTATCATTATGGCTCCAAATAAAGTCTATTATACTAGATCCAATCCTGATCCCAACCCTGTAGATATAGTAGACAATCCGGACCAAATAGGAAAAAAGAAAAAACAAACTGTTAGTTCAGAAACTGAAGTACCCCTAAGAAGACCTGATTCTTTAACCAAAGAATTAGTAAGCTTATCAGATATTCAATTTTATTTGAAGTTTGAAAAATCATTATTTAGAACCAAGTCTGAAACTAATTTAAAGGAAACTATTTTAGATCCTGTTTTTACTTCTTTTGTGAATGAGAAACATAAATTTATTTTAGTACCTATTAAGTCAGAAAAAACTGAAAGTCAAAGTCTACTAGAAAGGGTAAGTGTCACAAAAATTAAATAAATTGAAGAAGCTATTAAGTTGGCCAATTTTTTATCTCAATTTAAACCTCCAGTTTCTCAATTATCCACCACCATCTTTATAGCAACAAATTCTACTCTACATGCTACCACTTCATTTACAGATTCTACTATCAGTTCACCCAAGAGCCTATAAGTCCTAAGTTTCCTCTGCAGCATAGGATGATATACTCATCATGTTGGAAATGTTGTCATTGATGGCAAAGGAGATGGCAAAGGTAAAGACATGAGCAACACCTAAACTATCCATAAGGCAAAAGAGACAGAGAGGTAGCAGAGGCAGCATAAGAAATAGAGGAATTGAAGCAGAAGCAACAAAGGAATTAGAGACAAAGCAATGGAGTTGAAAAGGCCTGAAGGAGTGTAATACAGAGGTTCATTCATGAATTAGCGGTTTAATATAGTTTGCAGATAAATGGCAGAAGAGGGCTAGAGAGGGAGCCCGAGAGCTGGAGAGAGGAAATTGTAAGAATTTGTTTGAGATTTATCGCCTGTATATACATATCTGTTCATGGAAGAACTGTCTTGAATTAAATGTGTTTGGATGTAATTAAGCCCTATTTGAATGTCTTCGAATTTCAATGAGTACCTTTGGATATGTATAAAAGAGACTGTTGGTTAATTTCTGTGTGGATAATGCCTTGCGTCCTTGTGCATTATGTAAGTGAGACTCAGAATTTGGAACACGTTTACCCTGTAATTGGTTTAATGATGCGCTATGCATAGACAGAGTCAAGTCTAAAGTCTAATTTTGGTGTTAAATAGCAAGTGCTCATAGTCTACGTATGAGAAGTTGGATTCCTGTGTTCGCCATATTGGTGTGTGTTTTGTTACAAGGATTCTGTATGGGTGAGACCCTGTAGCAGAGTATTTATAAGAAACGCATAATAAAATTCTGTATATGAATAAACATAAACATATAAAGAAACTTTTCGGCGGAATTCGAGTCCTTAATAATACAGTGAAGTTATCCATACCACCAATGGAGAAAAAAAACCGAAGGAATAATCAAATTCACGTGGAGATTCGGACGGAACCTTGTGGAAATAAGACGGAACAAGCGCATGTTTGATTTTGCCCGGAGTTAGTGTTAATGCGAAGAAATTAACGTTAAAACGGTGAATTGAACTATACGACGGAACCTTGCGTGGAATGAAGCGGAACCATGACCCATATGAACAGTGACGGCGGTTTGGCACGAGATGGTGGTATTCATCACACCACTTTTATACGGAAGGCAGTATTCGAGGAGTTGCGAGCGATTCCATACAGGAATCGACATGTGGCCTATGGACCCATTACAAAACCGCTTGTTAAACCGCGCCTTCACGCGTTAAAAACCGATGTTGGATGCCGAGCGAAATTGACACGCGTCGTTGATTTGGAAAGGGGCCATCGAACGGTGATCGCGCGTTGAACATGCCCGGAGTTTAACCAAGGTGTGCGGAGGATAACTTGGGAATACGGCAGCTATCATGAATTCCTTTGCGCATGTTGATCGGCGATATCGTTGGATCGAAATGCAGTGGCAGTCGTTGGATGGCGCGTGGAGTCGGCGAAGGTACGTGCGATGCGGTTGAATAGTTATTGATTATATGTGTGGGGCCCAATCAAAAATGTACTAAGGTTTATTATATGGTCATAAGGTTTCAATTTAATAAAGGCGCGTAGTTAAAGGACGAGGATAGATATATGCAATGAATTTTGGTTATATTAATAAGGTTTTTCGAGTTATTAACATACGGTGGAATATATTAAAAAGTCTGACTAAGGTTTCAAATAAATAAAAGATTGCCAATTATCGTTGAAGGCGTAATATATTATGTATAATGATTGTATATGTGAAGTGGCGCAACATGGAATATGTTTTAATACGTTGAAGGTCAATGAATATGTTGCGTAGAATGGTTGTGAATGCAGAATCGGCGCATATGTATCCATAATGGACTGTCGGTTATAACTACAAAGGAGTATTGAATTAATATTTCAATTCTCTGAATTGAGATATTAAAATAGTCCAGCGTTATTGTTTGAATTTTCCAGCGTGGAATAAGAGATTGTGAAATTTCCCGGACTTGGGAAATGATTGGGCATGAATCTTGGATGCAATTATGGAAAAGGAAAAAGAAGAGGAGAGCTTGCAGAGATGAAATTTCGGTGAACAGGGCGTCTGGTCGATTGAACGGGTGAATGGTGTAGTGAGCAGATGGGATATACGGATTTGATGAAAAAAGTATCTGAAACGGGTTCTGCAATGATGAAAGACAAATCGATAAAACGAAATCAGAAAAGAAAATTTAAAATTAAATTAAATATACTTAATTAAAAATGTGAATGTAAATGTTGTAATTAAATTTTATTGTTTGTGATGCAAAGGCAAGTATCCTAAGGAAAATACAAAATCACTTTGGCATGAAATTTTGTACAAATTATTATGATTTTAAATTGAGTTGGATAAAGAAATGAGGAGGCAGAATACCAAGGGGTATGACCATCCATTTCGAATTCCTAGAGGAATACAAACAGTCATGTGAGGATTTCTATAAGTAATATCATTTTGATATGCAAAGGTTGAGTTAGAAGGGAGAGAAAGAGTGAGTGAAAATAATGCAGAAATGAAGCAGTGAAGCAGAGAAGAAAGAGGAGTTGAGCAGAGAAGAAGGAGAAGCTGATAGAGAATCTGAAAATATGTGGAGATGATACAGGGCAGATATGAGAATATATGAACAACGGAAGCGGTCTAGACAGACAAAGATGATATCAAGGTAAATCGGCATGTGTTTCTCTTTTGAAAGAGTAAGAGGAAGTTGGAGCTTCCTCCCTATCAAGGTTCAGCTTGATAGATATGGGGTTATGGCCCAGTTGAGGTTGGAGCCTCACATGGGACACTGCGGGGGAAAATAGAATGGGATTGGTGCTTCCACATCAAGTTGTAGCCAGTAGAAATTATCGATTGTAGGCGAGTTGGAACATCACAGCAAGTTGAATTTTCTGAAGGAATTAATAGGAGTTGGAGCTTCCTTGCAAGTTGTAGCTTGCAGAATTGAGGTAGGAACCTCTTGTAGGTTGGTGCCTGCAGAAAAACAGTGGTGAGAGGGAGTTGGAGCTTGCCTTTGCATCACAACAATAATAAGATGTGGTTTTCTCCCTTTATGGGTTTCCACTTATATCTAGTGTCTTTGTGCATGTGTTGATGTGATTTATCTAATCTGCTTAATGCTTGTTGCTCACATATTAAGACTGTTGCTACATTAACAAATCTGTTTGATACTTGTTGCTCACTAATAAAGATTGCTCACATACTAAGTTGATCATGAAGTAAATGTGTAAATAAGTTTTAAGAGAAAAGTTTTAAAATTCCATGTATGTGTTAAACTGATTCACCCCCCCCTCTCAGTTTAACTAAGGGTTCAACACATCATATCCTCAATCCACCGCTAGTTCATCCACATCACCATTCATCCCTAAGCTACCCTTGCAGCCTAAAGTAGTATTTGCATCATTCACTAAATCCACTACAACCACTACCACAATATTCCCTAGCCATACCACTTATTTTTCATCTCCTTTCCCAAGCTCTTCAAGTTCAGCCTTCAGCACATCTACTGTTGTAACCAGTAGTATCCCTACCACTACTACTATACCTCCTAGTTTAGAAAAAATCCAAGCCTTGGGAGCAAAATATTCTCCCTTGGTCTTACCTCAAAACCTCCATGACACACCCCAAAATTACCAAAAGGATATCCCATTGTTTGATAGTTGTTCACAAATTACTGCACAACAACATATCACCAGAATGAATGATTTTTGGGAAATTTATAAGATAGATGAGTCTGATGTTAGAATGACGTTTTTTGCACAAAGCTTAATTGGAGAAGTGAAAACATGGTTTATAAATTTAGGTGCTGTTAGTATAGAAGACTTAGCTGCAACTCATAGAGCCTTCCTAAATAAATGGGAAAAGAAGAAGAATCCCATGCAAATATTATCCAAGTTTGATGCTGTTAAGAGAGCTCCCAATGAGTCTGTCCAATATTTTTGCACCAGATATAGTAGTATTTACAATTCTATTCCTGCAGACCTTAAACCCACTTCATATACCTTGCTTCTCAAATTCCTTGACTGTTTTGATGTAGACATGGCCTATCAACTTAGAGAAAGGGATGCAGACATCGTAGAAAAAATGCAACTAAATGTTGTTGGAGTAGAAATCAATATCCTTGCTAGAAAAGCCAGAATGAGAAACAAGAGGATGGTTATTATCAAAGAAGAAGCTTCAAACTTAGATGGTAAATTTGATTTTATTAACAAAACATTAGAAAAAGTAGTTGAGAGATTAGACCACATTGAGAGAAAACCACAATGGGACAATCAATCCCAAATCACGAATCCAAACTACAGGAAAAACAAAAATCATGGGAAAGGTAAAGAACCCTCCTCATATCAGAACATAAGACCCCCATTCCAAGAGAACTTTGCAGAGAGTTCTCAAAACAATGTTGAGGATGAGGAAGACATCAACATAGTTATGGGGATAGATGAAAGAAATACAAATTTCCTCACGCAAGAAGACCAGGAACTCTTTGAGCTACAACAGTTCAAAGTGGAATTTGGTGAATCCTTTGAATATAAGCAAGGTTATGACTTCACAATCATTGAAATTCACAGCCAATATAACCTTAGGAGAAAGAAAACAAATGAGACTACTACAAAGAACAATGCTCCAACTCAACAAAGCCAAAAAAAAAAGAATATTGAGGCTCCCAAAACGAAACTTTTGCAAATTCTTCCTAGAGAAAATAAACAAAATTCAAACCCACCCAGTCCTAAAAAAAAACCTAGTCCAAAGATTGTAGATATCACTAATGAGGTGGCTCCGTCCTTCAGAGATGCCCAAAAGGCTAATACCACAAAGGCTAACAACTCAGCAATAGTTAATGATCCAAAAAAGAATCCAGCTGACTCAAAATCATCAAATCCTAAATATTTTGTTGAGAATTCCAAATCTGATAAAGCATCTGCTAACACTCAAACTATTCCTGAAAAAACAATCAAAGATAGCAGAAATCAAGAAATTGAAACAAAAGACAAAAGAAAACCTCAAGTCAAAGGTAAAACTGTTGAAACACAAGAAAAATCGTCCCAAACAACAGTTCCAAAAGATGAAATAATTCAAGCTATCAAATCTCAGTCAACATTTAACATTCAATCTGAAATATCCAAGTTAAAGATAGTTGTTCCCTTAGTAGAATTGGCTAAAAATGACTTTCATAGATCTAATATCACTGAAACATTGGATGCAAATGAAAATGAGGATACAATTAATATGAATGATGATAGACCTAAATTAATCTTTGGTCAAAATGTAGATGGTAAACATTTAGATGGGTCAGTACCTCCATTTTATTTAAGTCTGATAGTACACGATCAGATATTACACAATGCTATGCTAGATACTGGAGCTTCCCATAACCTAATGCCCAGAGCAATAATGGAAACCCTAAATCTAGATATAAACCAGCCATATAAATATTTTTTTTCATTTGATTCATCTAAAGTCCAATGCATGGGATTGATTAAAGATATGTGTGTAAACTTAGTCCAATATCCTGGTAAAAGCATGATCATGGATGTTGTGGTAGTTGATATCCGCCAAAGTATGGCATGCTTCTTTCTCGCTCACAGGGAGAAAAGTTGCAGGGATCTCTACAACTTGGCATGAGTTATGCCACTATCTCGGTATTTGGACAGCCCAAAAAGCTTTACAGAGAAACCTTAATAAAGTTCATGATCAGAAATGTTGAAAGACCTACCAATTACCCAATCTATTCAACTCCTACTGATCTTGATTCCTTTATTCTCTGTAACTTTGATCATAATAATAGCCAGACTGAACTCACTGATAAGAAGCCTAAAATAACGAATGATTACAATGGTCATGAAGCTTTATGGCATTTGGATTTTGATGGATCAGTGAATAAATTAGGAGCTAGAGCTGGTGTATGGATTACCAACATTGAATATAGCCATTCCCAAGGACATGCCTTTAGATTGAATTTCAAATGTACCAATAACATGGTTGAATATGAGGCTTTAATATTAGGTCTTCAAATTATTAGAAAATTGGGAGGGCAACGAATATTAGTCATGGGAGATTCAGAGTTAGTTATCAAGCAAATAAACGTAAAATACTCTGTTCACAATCCTAGATTGGCCAGATACAAGGACACAACACGTGATTTGGTTGAGGATTTGTTAGAAAGCAAGTTTGCTATCATCCCTAGAAAACAAAATATGCAAGCCCATTATTTAGCAACCTTTTCAAGCACTTCCAAATTTCCATTTTCACCAATACAAAAATACACTGTTGAAATCAAACATAGACCTATTGTCCCAGATAATGTAAAATACTGGAAACTTTTCTCAGAAGATGAACAAATCTATCACTTTTTAAACAATGAGTAAGAGTTTCAAAATTTCCAAATTGATAATGATTGTAATATAGATTCACCTTGTAACATAGATTCAATTTTTTGTCAAATAGATGATTTAGATGATTTAGATAATTTAGATGTATATAGTTTTGATAAACCTACTATATTTACTCAGAGTGACATAGATGAATTGGAAAAAGTAGATATAGAGGAAATTATGGAAGATGAACCAGATTTGATTGATTTAAAACATAAAATTCTACCCAGAGGTTTAACTCCCCTATAAGATTTGTTTGATTCCAATGATGTGCCCAAAACGCCAAACATGAAACTATTCAGGTCTGATATAGAAGAGTATAAATTAGGGACAAATGAAAAACCAAAAATGATCAAAATATCAAAATCCTTATCATCAGAAGAAAAGGATAAATACATAGAACTTTTGAAAGAATATCAGGATGTTTTTGCATGGGGTTACAAAGATTTGAAAACTTACAACAAAGACATAATTCAACATAAGATTCCTTTGAAATAAAATCAAAAACCTTTTCAACAAAAACTAAGAAGGATTAATCCAATTTTGTTACCTTTAATTGAAAAAGAAGTTAAATGAATGTTTGATGCACAAATAATTGTGCCAGTTAGATATTATGACTGGGTATCTAATTTAGTACCCACCAGAAAGAAAACAGGAGAAATTCAACTGTGTATAGAATTTATAAATCTCAATAAATCTTTCTTGAAAGACAATTACCCCTTGCCTAAAATGGATCATATTCTGCAGAGGGTGGCAGGTTCTTCAAGAATTTCTTTACTAGATGGTTTCTCTGGTTATAATCAAATTTTAGTTCATAGAGATGATCAAACTGAAACTTCATTTACCACTCCTTGGGGATTCATGTACATGAAAATGCCTTTTGGATTGAAAAATGCAGGAGCTAATTTTCAGAGGGCCATGGATATTGGCTTTTGCTAAGGAGATCCATGAATTTTTAGTTATCTATCTTGATGATATTACTGTCTTTTCAAAAAAAAATTATGAACACTTAGATCACCCGAGACAAGTCCTTATCAAGTGTAGAAAATATGGTATATCCCTTAATGCTAAAAAGACTCTTTTCGAACTAGAAGGAAAATTGTTAGGTCACATAATCTCCAAAGAAGGAATTAGAATAGACCTTGCAAGAATTGAAGCTATTTTGAACATTAAACCACCAAGAAACATAAAATAACTTCAAGCATTCTTGGGTAAAATCAAATTTTTAAGAAGATTTATCTCTCATCTGGCTAAAATCATAAAAGATCTCAACAATATACTTAAAAATGACTCTCCAATAAAGTGGACAATAAAGGCCAAACAATCTTTTGAATCCATAAAATAGGCCTTGATAGAAGCACCGGTCCTCATGAACCCAAATTATACAAAGATTTCATAATCTTTTCCTTTGCATATGAACACACCATAGCTGCAGTTCTTTTGTAGAAAAATAATCAAGGTTTTGAAAAACCAATTGCATTCTTTAGTAAAGCCCTCAGAGATGCACCTTTAAAGTACAATATAATGGAAAAATAGGCTTTAGCCGTGGTTAAAGCCATCAAGGATTTTAGAGTTTACATACTTCATTTCCACGTCATTGCATATGTCCCCAATGTAGTAGTAAAAGATATTTTGACATAAGATGGACCTGATAGTAGGAGAGGAAAGTGGATTTCCACTATCCTTAAATATGATCTGGAAATCAAACCAAAAAAGCTCATTAAAGGATAGGGTTTAGCCAGATTGATGGCTGAATCCAACTGCAATGCTTTAGATATTAATTTCATTACACAAATAGATGACCAGGAGGAGATGGTGACTCCATTAATCAGTGAGGCCTATCTAGAATCACCATGGTACTATGATATTATCTTTGTACTAACACATTTACAAGCTCCTCCTGGGCTAACTGAAACCAAAGAAAGATTCATCAAACATAAAGCAATGAGGTTTTGTATCTTAAACAATGCACTTTACTGGAAAGAAAATAGTGGGATTTTACTAAATTGTTTATTAAAATCCGAGGCTGACAAAATTCTTGAGGAATTTCATGCAGGTGACTGTGGAGGCCACCTATACTGGAAGAGTACAGCAGACAAAATACTAAGAGCTGGTTTTTACTGGCCAACTTTTCTCTCTGATGTTAAAAAAATTGTTACCTCCTGTCATAAATGCCAAATTTTCGAAGGGAAAAAGAAACTATTGCCCTTACCTCTTCAGCCTATATCAACTGAAAATCCATTTCAACAATGGGGGTTAGACTTCATTGGTGAAATCCACCCTCCATCATCAGGCCAACATAAATGGATTTTAACTGCTATATATTACTTTACCAAGTGGATAGAAGCTATTCCGACTAGGCAAGCCACTGATTTAGTTATAATCTCATTTATAGAAAGTAATATTTTATCAAGATTTGGATGCCCCCATAATATTATTACTGACAATGCAGTTGCATTCAAATCCAAGAAAATGATTTCTTTCTATCATAAATACCATATTACCTTAGGTCATTCCACAACATATTATCCCCAAGGAAATGGTTTAGCCGAATCATCAAACAAAAGCTTAATCAATATCATCAAAAAATTACTCCAAGAAAACAAAAAGCTAGTCCATGCCCTATGGGATAATAGACTTACCACAAAAAAGTCTATTGGAACTTCACCTTATTAGATTGTCTATGGAATAGATGCAGTTTTCCTCTCTTCCTTGGGTGTTCCAGTCATGAAGATTATCCGGGAATCACAAGTGGAAACAAATGATATTCAACAAAGAATCAATGAAACCATACATCTCCAACAAAATAGGGAAGAAATTTATGAAAAATCACAAGTTTTATATGAGAAAATCAAAAAGATTTTTGATAAAAGGATTAAAGGAGATGATTTTTTCATAGGAGATCAAGTTTTGAGATGGGATTCACAGAGAGAGGATAAAGGCAAACATGGAAAGTTTTACTCTCTATGGCAAGGACCCTATGTGATATATGGTTACAGAGGTAATAATTTCTTTTTCATCAGGAATTTGGATGGAACTGAACTTCAAGAAGGACCAGTGAATGGTAGGATGCTGAAACACTACTATTCTTTAGAGTCACTCAACAGTTAGATTGATTTATTTTATCAGTGTAAATATTCATTGCAAGTGTATATTGAATTGGAGATTTTATCTAAAAAGTTGAAGCTCGAAGAGAAGGCCCTAAGCTTTGCAGTATAAAATGTCATAAGTATGAATTATTGCAGAAAACAGAAGACAATTACAAGATCACCAAGGTCAAAGATGAAGGCTACTAATCTCAGAGTTCTTGACATTCCACCAGGAAATGCCATCCCCAAGTGAAGCCGACGTTAGTGACCTACAAATATAGGATTCATAATTTTGACTTAACTAATGGTAATCTTGTAAATATGTACATACTTTGTCTTCTGCAAGTCATATTCCCATATTTTGTAAAAAATAAAAAAATCAAAAAATTAAAAAGAGGGTAAAAAGTCCTAAAAGAAAAATCAAAGGACCTAGAAAAAATAGTATACCCCAAAAGAAAAAATATGAATAAAACATGAAAGTATGCAAGTCTAAATGCCACTACTTTTACCTTTTGCAGTTGATTATGGAAAAGTGTCAATAAATGCCATAATCTATGATGAGTTGAACAATTTAATCTTGACTCGTCATTTTTCAATTTCAAATGTTGTAGATAGAGAATAAACAATTGTGATGCAGTTTAATCATGACAATTCATTAGTTAGGTAGAGAATAAAAGAATCCAAAATTTTAATATAGATTCTTGGATGGAATAAGTGTAGAATTAGAATAGTTTTACTGCTTCTCAAAATAGAATAAAATGTTGTAAGGTTGCTAGTTCAAATGCACCTGATTAAAATGGAAGGAAAAAATGTTAGAAGATAATGACTGGGTAGGTAGAAGAAGGTGGGAAACATTAATTGTAAATATTTTCCACCGGATGAAAAAAAACTAATTTCCCCTCTCCATAGAAATTTGATGTTCTAGACTATCAGTCAAAGAGGCTCAAGGCATTTCCTTGACTTCTGTTGGGACCAGACCCAAGGCTCAATGACTGATTAGTTGAAAATGTTAAGTTTCCATATTAATCCCAGAAGTTTTCATCATTTACCCCTTCATGCACTCATCACCATTTAAATTCATAAGTGAGAACTCTTTTCTTACTTAAAAGTCACATAAAAACCCATTTTATTAACTTCCTCCATTCTACAAGACATAAAAACCTTCAAAAAAAGGATATTCTAAGTAAAGTGATTAAGTTATGATAATGAAGCTTTGCTTAAATTTTCACTTTCCTTAGTTTTATTTATGAATTTTGAGTATTCATTTTCCCTTTTCATATTAACTCTTAACTTATTTTATTAATTCCCTATCAATTATCCTAGTCCTATTAATATAACTCCCTTTTATTTAATATCCCCAAAACCCTCTTATTATATACTTTTCATGTCAAAGATATTAAACACATGTTGAAAAACATCCCAAAATTATCCCTTTGACATGAAAGTTATCCAAAATAAAATATCCCCTCTCCCCTATAGTTTTAGACCTTTGATAAATCTAAAACTATATAATGAAAATTATATTGAAAATGTGTCATTTATTTACACAGTGTGTATATAGAACAATGAAGAAAAAGAATTTATTCGCCTTTCCCCTCATAATATTTACCCATGGTTAAAGCTTTAACCCTATCCCATTTTCCCGATACATATCACTTTACCATAGACTAAACCGTGGTTAAACCCTTTATTAACCCGCCCCTTTCACTTTATTTTATGTATAAACTCACTCTATGCATAAAAATCCATCAATTAACCTAGTGCCCTCTCAATCATTCTCAGCCCTCGGATCATCCTAATCCCATTAATCCTACAGTCTTAACTAAACCCGATAAATCATTCCCCCGCCCCCATGATTCCCTATCGCATTAATTTTAAATTGTCGATCTCCTCTTACCGAATCAATGGCATAGATCAAAGTACCCAATCCCACCTTATTTCCCTACAGCTTCCTGACGCATCTCATTCGTTCGCTTCTCTCAACCAAATCCAACAACGCGGATCCCATATTGCATTAGCAAAGTGAATGGGTGAAGTCGGCAAAACATTTTCTGATAAAATTTGTTTTATGAAACCACCACCCACTACGTGTCCTAAGTTTACAGGATCGCATTGCAAAATCAAAAGACCAGTTACCGCCTAGAAGCAATGCAATAAAAACTTCTGGTTTCGCCTTCAAACGCAGAAACCACTCCCACCATTAATATCGATCTACAATAAATGTCATGTTTATTGATAAGAATTAAGGTTTTAGACTTAGCTTTTAATTTTTACAAGCATTTCGTGCCTACACCCTCTAAGAAAACATTCACAGATACCTTTTTGAAATTGTTTTTAATCCCAAAAGCCATTTCCGTTCTTAATTTCGCCTCCGAAGAATCCCAGTACCTCTTACTAAACAACTGCAGCCAGTTTGAAGATTGGTATCATCTGCAACCCTCTACGACCGCAACCATACCTGTCCAAAGGTATTTTTCAGTAATCCAAACTTGCAAATTCATAATTTTCAAGAAAAATTAAACCAATTTGAATTTAAAAGCCAAAAGTACTCATCTGAGAGTACTCAAACCTTGAAGAAAGAGGGGAAACCCTGTCAAAATTTTCCCAGAATTTGCCATTTCCACCTAAATAATTTACACCATAAAAAAGATATTCCTACGGTGAAAATCCATTTGAATTACCAAAGAAACCATTGGAATCCATTTCCCACAATCTGTACATTGCAAATCTTCATTTTCCTCATAAAACCCTCACCCAGATTCTGAATTTTTTCCCAAAAATAGCTTAATTGACCTTCTCTTTCCATAAAGAGTTGAGAAAATAGTCTAATATTGCTTAATTTCATTCAAAATGACAAAAAATCAGGTCACCCCTAAAACTGGAGGTCCCAAACCACAGAATCCTACCTCCAGCAAGCTTCCAAACCCCAAACCTTCCAAAATTGATAAACCTACTCCTGTGCTAACTGCAGACTCTATTGAGGTAGTCAGACCATTGCAGCCTCTTGTCACCTCTGAAGAGACCAATCCGTTGATTGACTTAGACTACATAATTGCTGATGATACCTTAGAATTTGATCTACTTGAAGTACATAGCTGGTGTCAGGAAAAATTTGAGAAAAAAGTGACAAATGATACACCTGTATGGGACTCAAACTTGCCTAAGTATGTGGTTCCCATCACCCATCCAGCTCAAGATTTCATTAGGTTGTGTCAGATGCACTATATCCCTGATCAAAGATGCATGGTGAACAAAGATAGTGAGGTCATGTTTTACATAATTGCTGAAGCAATCAATGATATTCTCTAACTAAGCCATGATCCACGAGCGGTATCATTGTCAATTGAATATTTTACTTAGATGTATTTAGACCTGGATTTCCCTAGGAAGTTTGAGATCCTTCAAAACTTCATGCCCAGTCATGTCAACCTTCCTAAGGTGAATCCACCTTATGATACTTTTGATTTCCCTGAGGGCTCTAGACAAATCATTTCCACGTTGTCATTCACTCTAGGCTATGTTAATGATGAATTCACATATGCCTCCATGTTAGGGTTCCTTTCTACTTTGTCTCCTGGAAAAAATCCAGAATTGGTCTTTGACTTTGCCAAATTCATTGCTGATAATATACATTATCAACTAATAAAATTACCTTATGAAGGAGTGTTCAGATATACATCACATCTGTTACATCTCTTCCTATTTTCTCAGGAAGATAATTTTCCCATTACATTACAGAAGATGGATATGGAGGGAATGCCTCTTTCAGTAATATTCTGGACTTCTCTTCCCAGAAAAATAGTAGTGAGTAGAGTTACAGTGATTTCAATGATTTGGTTATTAGACCTGCCATAAGTTTGTTGGACAAAGCAGAGCCACCAAGGATCAATGAAGAAATCAAAAGAATTTTACAGTTGTCTGAAAACTGTAAAGTTGGAGATTGGTATTTGTATAAAAATCATATAAAAATCAGAGTGTATGGTGCAATCCTCACTCCTTACAAATTACCAAAGTTTCTAACTACAAGGATTTTTGCTTTGGAATACTTGAGACAGATTTTAAATGCAGAAGTAGTGAACTTTATAGCATCCAAAAAGAACGCACAATTCAAGTTAAAAAGTCAAATTGGCTCTTTCATAGTTAATAGCAGAGATGCTTTGAAAGAGGTAAGCAGCAAATTATCAGTATTCAAGTTCCAAGAAAAGCTTTTACTGGAACTATGACCCTTAAGGTATTCTCAGCAACCTCAGGGTCAAATGTAAGTTAACTCCATTCCTCCATGAATCAAAGTCTTGAAAAATATTCCAATCAAATGGAATGGGTTGCAAACACTTTAATTGATGATGATCAGGAGATGAAAATAGCTAATCTACAGGAAAACCAAATGTACAGTACACAAATGGTTACAGTTAACCAACCAGCAGAGGTATCCAATAAAAGACTGAGAAAAGAAGAAGGCTATTTGGCAGAAACAATCATTGAAAATAAATTTAAAACAATATACAACAAAAAGGCCAAAATGACTACTCTAGAAAAATAAGGAGTCATATATGTAGATGATAATAATGATCAGCAAACAGATGATGAGGCCACAATGATTGTTAATGAAACACTCAAGAAAATTCGGAATGAACAGGTACAAGCACAGGGAAAGGGAAATAAATGATTGAAGTAGATACAGAAGCTCCCTCTTCCTCTAAAAAAATAGAAGAAACTGATTCTGATATTCAGAAACGGTTCAAACAAATCAGGGAAATAAAATGAGGAAATCAAGAATGAAGTTTATTCTAAACTTCTGAAGGAAAATCTAGGAGATAAAGACAGACTTGTAACAACCTTTGATTAGTCAACAAACAAAATGATCATGTCTTTTCTCCAGCCAGTAGTAACAGATCCAAAGTCAGCAACAGACTACAGAAAAATAGAGTTTGAAGTGAATGTTGATACTATACATGAACTAGATCAGACAGAGTTCCATAGAAGTGCTTCAGAGATGTTGTATTCAAAGGTAGTAAGCAAAAGCATGAGTGCTACCATGCTTCAAAATATTGTATCTAATTTTCAAACTCAAATTAAATTAGATAAAGCATCTCTACATGCTAAGGATTTGAGGATCAATTCCTTAGAAGATTTGGTAATAGAAACTGGAGCAGATCCCTCCAATACTGAAGTTGCTAAGAAATTGATAAGGCAAAAGAATGAGGATATTGTTTCCTTGAGAAAGCAACTCAAATTGCCACAGAGTGAGCATCCTCAGGCAAAAGAAGTTGTTCAGGGAAATACAGAAAAGGAGGAAACTATGCAACTGGTTTTGAAGGTGACATCTCATATTAAAAAGATGGAAAATCAATGGGAATCTCTAATGCAAGAAAATGAAACATTGAAGAAATCTTAGGAAGTCTCCATTCCCACAGTTATTCCAACTGTAAGTATAACTGTTCCCTCTACATTGGCAGAACATTTGGCACCCAAAGGAGTATTGGCAACTGTAATGTCAATTAATTCTAAATACATCTCTGCCACTTCTTCATCTACATCACTAGTAAATCCAACAGGGGAAACAACTGCCATAGTGAAGGCTATAGAAGACATGTCCTTAAAATATAAATAAATAATAAACCTAAAAGGCACCATCAGAAATCTTGAAACATATAACATATATGCATTAATTACATCCAAAGGACATGAGCAAAGAGCCAATAGATTGCAAGAACAAGTAAATATTCTTCAACAACAGGTTAATCTCACTGAATAGGTGTCATATATTAAGAATTCTCTTTGGAACAACATCATTCAAGGAATACATTCTCAGTGGCCTTCAATCCAAATTATCTATGAACAAAAGGAGTTAGTCAAAGAAGCACAAATAGAAATTCATAAGACAAAAGAAGAACTCACTGATAAACTTGCTCAAGCCTTGAAGCTTATTACATCTTTGAATAGCAAACATAGATAGGAGTTTGAAGAACTAAAAATTTAGGACAGAACTGAAAGCATACTACAAATCAAGAAAGTCCCTAATAAGAGAAATATGATGAATAATTTGGAGGACAAATGTAAAGACATGAATTTAGCAATCACAAGATTTTGGGCCAAATATATAGTACCAACACAAGCAAGCCTTCCAGAAATTCATGCTTTGAATGAAAAATTGATGGCACAGAAGGATTATGATAACAAAATTACGGCTTATGCCAAAGAGCAGGTCAACAAACCTTTACCACAAGGGTATCCAACTGGCAAAATCATTTTGGAATATTTTGAGAACTTGTTCTTCTTACAAAATGAGATCACACATATTTTCATTGTTAAGCCCAATTTTTCCAAATATACAGAGGCACACAAAAGTTATAGGAAATTGAAAAGTATGAGAATTCCCAGTGCAGAACAATCGTAGGAATTCACTGACTTAAACTAAAGATTTGCAGTCAAAGTGTATCAGGGTCAGAAAGAGAGTTAAAGAGTATCAGCCAAAACTCCTTTTTACTACAGATTATTATTTATTTTACAACAATGAAACAGTAAAGAAACAACGTAAAGAGTATCAGTGATAAAGCACAGGTGAAAGGATGTGAAATGGAAAGAGTTTCTTTCAAGTTATCTTCAAAAAGATCTTTTTCCAAAATGCAACAAGCATTTCCAGCAACTACAACCCAGCAAAAAGTTAGGATAATTTGACCTATTTTTTATTGATAAGAGGACAGCTTGACATTTTGTTTTGCAGCTGTCCCTCTTTCTATGTAATAAACTTTATTTTTGCCTAGAGATATTCCTACATGTCTCTAAGATATTTTGTAATAATTTTTGTATAGATACTTCTGTTTTTGAAGTATTAAGTGTGGAATAAAATCTTTCAAGACTACTATGGACATTTTGCTGGATATATTGAAGTTTCTCTGAGTCGATTAGTAAAGAAGCAGACTAGAATTAAGACTAAAGACATAATAACTTAGGATTCTTGTGCTGACCAGATAAGTCAAGTATTTTCCTATTTTCAATGCTTATCTTTCAAAAGTTCCATACATACATTTAAATGTTTTCTGTCTTTAATGATTAACTAGGAAAGCTTAAAAAGGATTAGTGTTAAAAAACTCCCTGTTTTTTTACTATTTATTCATTGTTATGTTTTCTACTGATAACCAGACTTAAGAATTCTTAAATGCTCTTAGTCCCTGTTTGACCCCTTCCTTTCATCTTCATTTCTGTAACCTAAGTATTCTTAATTGCCCTTTGGTTCAGATTTTCACCCATTTCACCAAAAAGCCTATTTCAAACCCTTTGAAGGTCATCTACCCTTCCCTTAGTATATTATCTCTTTAGACCTTATTTTCTAGCTCTGCTTGCCAAAAAGTTGACTCCATAGCCCAATGGTCTGGTAGATCCCTCTGTTGTTTACATTGAAGTAAATTTTATTCCCACCAAACTTTCAAAACAAACCAATTGTCCAATCATACCTAGCCTAAAATCTATAACAAAATCAAGTTAAATCTTGAGGAGAGATCCCTCTCCGGAATTTAGGAAGGCTAGATATTAGATTTCAAAAGAGGTTATTGGTTACCCCTATTTTTCTTTAACTATAAACCAAAATCCCACGACCTAAGAATTACTAGGGTGATAACACCTAGAAAGCACAACACTACTAAGAAAATTTTGCTTGGGAAGGAAGGTATAAAAATACCTTTTCTAGAATCAAGAGAGGTTTTTTACTTTATGGGGGGGGGGAGGGGGTTAAGGATATCTCTACTCGAAGGGAACCAGTGGAAAAGGTTCAAGGTTGGGTGGAAATTTTTTCATCCAAAGCAGATCATGTTGACCTACAGTTAGAGATTCTGATTGATAATTTATTATTTTGCAGTACTCTTTTGTTGTTGTTTATATTGGAAAAATTTAATACCTAGAATTTCTGGTTACTTGTGTAAATTAATGCTTATTTATTTGTTTATTATCTTTCCTGAAATCCACTCTCCTTATTTTTGAGTTCTGGGAAAATTATATTTATAATTAGAAATAGCATAAGGTTGATTCGAATAGTTTTTCCATGAATATTTTTCTTTCTGGGTCTTTGGATCATGTTTTGGGGGAGAAATCACGAAGATTAGAGGTGGTTTTTGGGGAACACCTCATTTAAAATTCATTGAATTTTGTGGTTATATATACTACAAAATCATTGCTATGAATATAATTTGTAACAGTTAGTGGATATATGAATAGAAAACAAGAAAGTTAATGTATACCAAAGTAAATGTGTGCTTGCATAAAAGAGGAAATTTATTACAATAGATAAATGATATCCATGATTTTTTCCCCATAAAATTTGTTGATTTTTGATTATATACTAATTTCCTTGAAGTAAACAAATGGCGGTGTTTTTGGGTTAACTAAATTAATTCGTATAGTGCATTTTACCATGTTGGTACCTATACATTTTATTTAATAGATTTTCTAATTATGTTAATTGTAAAACCACAATCTAGGCATTGTCGTTGTGATTCCATATTGTCCTATAATGGAATAGAAAAGAGTATGTGTGTTAAGTATTCAATCTCACATGAACTATTAAAGTATATGGAAGAAAGCAAATTATATTTCCTCATCACTAAATTGAAAATAGTTATTTAAATTATGAATCGTTAAGTATTTTAGTACCCTTGGCTGAATTATACATATATACTTATTGAAAAACAAAATTTACATATAAAAAAACATGTGGTGAAAACTACATCAATGGTGAAGTCAAATATGTCGACCGGTTAGGTTGTCTTAGAAGGTTTTACTCTACAAATTTTCCAACGTGGAGTTCCCTGTGCATCTATGTATCCTTAAAAAGCAGAAGGAAAGCTTTTCACATGGGTTAGATTATGTTTCAGTAAATGAAATTAAAATTTAATGTTTAGAATGAGATGATCTAACTAGGAGAAATGAAACTTCGGCAGAATAAAAAAAACTCGAGAAAATTGACTCAGAGATGGTTTCATTTCCTATGACAGTGATTCAATATATATATATATATATATATATATATATATATATATATATACTCCTTAGATGGAATGAAGGAATAACCCTTTACGTTATTTTCTAAGAAATTACAATGAGTCTCTACACAAAGACACTATTCGACAACACTGTGAAGTGAGTTGTACAATTAAAGTACTCAGATAAAACAAACCACTATAATAACTTTTCTTATATTTTCACACAATTAGATACTCCAAATGAAGCCATATTAAATATGTAATTATCTCAACCATAAGAAAATGTAGTAAATAATTTTAATACTAAATTGAAATTTCGGTAAAACAAGTAGTGAAGGAAAAAGAACATTTGTCTCAAAGATAAATTTAATTAACCATAAAACCAGACATACATAGTACATAGAAGCAAGTTCAATCAAATTTAGATACATTCAATAAAGATATTGATTTCATTCATTCAGTAATTTTAGGGAGTAATTTCTTTCTCTTGCCTTTATCTATGCAGTGACCAAATCATCACAAAATCGACAATAATAAAAAAACTAATTACTACTTGTGTGGCTAAATGTGCCACTAGAAAAATTGAACTCATAATGGATCAAATACAAAATAGATATTATTCTTCTTATGAATGCATGACCCCTTCATGAAGCAGCAGTATTCAAACCGACCGTGGTGAACAGAAGTAAGCTAACATGTTGAAGATAGTGTTGACCTCAAATATAGAAACCTATGCATGCAAGAAATTTCATTACCTGGAAAAGTAAAATTTTCTGTTAAAAATATTGTTGACAGAATAGGGAAAAATAAAATACACAGAATGCAAATGGAATTTCTAGTAATCGCGCAAGTTACCTGGTGAAGATGGGTTCCTAGTTAAAAACATTTTTGTTCCCTGAATATGATAAGAAATAATAAGTGGTGTTAGTGTTAGTCCTACAATATTAGGCGTTTCCAGAATATTCATGTGATATTTTTTAAATAATGGAGTTTAGGGTACCTATACATGCATCAACCAAAGATCGTCTCACCATGAAAAATATCAAAAATGTGTCTTGAACCATGTCCAAAATAATCAAATTGTGAATGAGAAGTTGAAAAAGAGAGAGAAGAAGCTATGTTTAATATTCCCTTATCATAAAAAATATTTCTTAGGGTTGTATTCAGTGTGGTAACTAAGTCTAGGCTCTTACCTATAAAAGAACAATCAAGAAACATTACCAAAAAACCCTGACTGGACAACAAAGTCTTCATGGAAAAAAAGTGGGTTCATGTTCAGTCATCTTGAACCAAGGAAGAAAATAAAAAAAAATTTTATCTGAGAAACATGAACTCATTTAATATGAGGAAAAAGGATGGTTTTATGAGTTCCCTTACACATGGTAGGTGCAAGTGATAGTGTTCTTGAGAGGTAGCCACAACGATCTAAACCAGAAAACTAGTTGGTACGTGCCTCCACATTCTCATAGTGGCGCTACTGAGATTTGACACCAAAAATGACAGAAAACTACCACGTGGCACATCATGGAGCCTTTGTACTAGAATATGTAGTATACTTCATTCCAAAACAAGCATTTGTTAAAATTATTTTGGTGGCACTTAGAAACATTAAGAATAAGGGATTTCATCGAGGATGACAAAGAGAAGGTGGCCAAGCTGGGTTGTGATTTGTGAGAGATAAGGGTAAACCATCAGATCCTTTCAATCCATCCTCACCATTCACAAAAACCCAATTCTGAAGGAGCCATGTGATGGGAACAAGGTATTCGGTGAGTTGACTCGTGGATTGGCCACTCGACTCCCCATGTGTACCACTTTATACCTCCTTCGGTGTAACGAACAATGGAGTGTTTAATTCAAGTGTTGTGGTAACTAAACTTTAGGGACAAGGACTAAGATATATGCATACATGCATTGCTTTACCATGTTTACTCTATGAACCTAAAACCAAATGATTCAATGAGAAATTTCTAAGGATATTCATCAACATATTATTACCCAATGACTATAATGCTCTAATGTAGTTAACAAATCAAATTCGCATAGGAAATCAACAATATACAAGCAAAACGATAATTCAAGAACACCATTGTCATTAAATGCTAGGTAGTTAAACTATATATAATTTGGTCATCTCCTTGCTGCCAAAAATACCTCAAAAAACTCCCAAGTATGAGGAACATACTCATTCTATATTTGGATGAGTGCACCAAAGATAAGTAGGACTTTTATTTTACAATTTTAATACTCTAATATTAGGACTTATTGATTTTTTTACATGAGGATGAGGCTAACATTCCCCCCCTAAATCATAAGTCCAAACTAAGAACCTAGTATCGTCCCCAAGTCTTCATTCTGAAACTATTGAGTTGATCCACAATGAAAAAATGTTTCAAAAACTGCCAAAACTAGATGCCGAAAAAATCTAATATGAAGAGAGCACACCAAGGGAAGTGAATCAGCTGCAAGTCTGATACAACCCTAAAAATGCTTGACAACTCAATCTAATACCAAGATGAAATGAAAAAGGATCCATCTATACTTTTATTGGTGCAATTACCATTAGGTGGACAAAATAATGTTGTCACTGGAAAATTTCAATGCACATTTGAAAAATTTGTTTAAACTTTCAGTATGACAACCATAAATTCCCCCCTTTATTGTTGAAAGGTGAGACGATAACCATCTGTAGTTGGTTTGAACTCCCCCCTTTGATATTTAAGAGAGTTTCATTCTTGTGCTCCTTCTTTAAAGTTCATGAGAGTACCATCTTTGCACTAATGGCTAAAATATTTGTCTTCATGTGAGATTTAATTCTGTGGTAAAACTTATACAATCATTTGATTGTCCATGACCAATTCCAAGGATCAATCCATGGATAATAAATATTTAATTTGGATGGTTGGTTTAATTTTCAAAATATCTTTGACGAGTGATTTTTCTTACCAGAGTGGTGACCAGGATGGAGATCAAGACAATCATAATCCATATGTCATGTTCTTTGATAATGTTTACATTTTGGATTTTCTTAAACTTTTCCATTTCCTTCTGATGTTTCCTGATCAGGAAATCCTCCACTCATGAACTTGTTTAGTTTTTAATAATCAGGAATACGCAAGTTGTTGTCATATTTTTCATATCCTAAGCCATGCTGATCTTTTTTGCATTGGATTTCTTCCCACGGTTTAATGAACGTCTTGGAACAAGAAGGTTGAACTTGATGTTGTCCAACATTTACACTTGAAGTTGTATTATCGATTGGCTTAGCATCATTGTATTCTACATTTGAAGTTGTTTTGTTGAGTGCATTAGAAAACATGACTCTTCTATTGCAACTCATCTTGTTGTAGTTGTGATTCCAGTTGAAGAAACTCAATTGTCTCATCTGCCTGATGTAGATGCATTTTAATATCAACCATAAGGACTTTTTTTATTTTGACCATGTCTTGAACAGTGGATAGTATCTAATTTTTTATATACTCTAACAATTGAATTTTTTTCTCCATTTGAACTTGCTTGCTTGAACTCATGCTCGCCTACTTTTGGCACTTTCTTGATTTTTCGAACTCCCTCGCTTGAACTTTTTTTATTAAACTTTCTTTCTTGGATTTCACACTCGCTTGATCTTGGAGTTGTTCTTTTCTTTTATTTTCTCACTTTATTTGAAATGTTTAGGGAGTGATATACCACTGAAAATGAACCCAATTTAATGATTTTACAATGAGTATATTACAATTTCAAATGAAATATATAGAAAGAACTCAACCTCCTATCAATTCTAACTTAATGATTCAAGTCATGGGTGTAGGGTTTAATCAAGAATTCACCGAGTCCAATTCCAATTCAACCTAATATGTTAACTCACAAAATATTATGATTTGCGAGTTAAAATACAATTCGGTTTTGATTTTATTGGACTCTTACAAAGAATGGTTGCAAGTACATTGTTCAAAAATTGATGAAAATTTTGTTGTTGTAGTTTATTTTTAATGTATACTTGTGTTGGAATGTTGAGTGATTGTGTGTAAACTCTTGGAGAATTAATGTATTTTTTTTCCTTATTAATAATCTTTTTTGTGTATGGGAAATCTCAATCAATAATTTAAGGTTGATATTTGTCAGAATGATATTGTTTTTTTTTTTAATTATTTCTTATCCTATAGTTAACTTAGCTTCTTAATTGAAATTTAGAAGTTTGCATTTCAACTCGATTCGTTTACAAGGCGTGTGCTTCCTTTCAATTCATTGGGTACTAGGTTCTTCTTTTAATTCCTTATTTGTTGCATTCTACATGTTGTCGTGTTGGAAGCCATACCTTATTACAAGTCCTCGACATGATTTTCCTTATTTTTTCGGTTATTCCTCTCTTGTATTATATATAGTAGGTTTTTATGTTAATGGTTCAGTGGCCTTAGAAAACCCTAGGGCTTGAGAACTAATTATGAATTTGTTTATTCTAGTTAAAAAATATCTTGTCCCTTACTATGGAATGTGTGAGATAATTAACCTTTGGTTTTTATTAGGTACGACCTTTAGCCTTGGTACATATAGCTCTGAGTTGTAAGATTTATATTTCTAGTATTTTGAAAAAAATAAACACTGAAATTGTAAATTTTGTTGAATCATATTTTATTAACCCTAAGGATATAGGTTTGTAAATTATTATTGTTTAGAAAGAGTTTTTTGATTTCTGTGTCTTGGCCCAAATTAAATATGACTAAAGTCCTTAGTTTTCATTGTTGATGATTACTAAAGTGAGGCTCTATCTAACCATGTTTCTCTATATGATACATAAATAATATTTGTAATTTTTGTTTCTAGTTAATTTTTAAGGTTGTTTTCATATTTAATTATATGTATGTATATAAATAATACCCTTCTTTCTAGTTGGTATTGTAATGACTGTGTTTATGATATACCAATTTTTCTTTTCATTATTTAACCTGTTTTTTTGTTTATGAAACCCATGGAACCCCACTCTCTAACATAAAATCACTTTGAGTTTCTTTCTTTTTTAAATGGTAGTACTTTCACATTAAATCTCAGGTTTCAACAGGATCTGATTTATGGGGCATGTTTATCCTCTCTAGATTGATTGATATGGTTTAACACTATTCAAGGCTAGATGAGCAATGTTGGATCTCGCCTAGAACTAACCTATACCAACAATATTTCACTTAACATAAAACTACATATAGTAATTTATCAATAGATTACACATTGCATAATCATTCAAAGACGTGAAGAAAGAAAAAAAATTATATTCAAAATCGTTATCCAACTTATCTGTTTCACAAGTAATCGAGACTACCAAAATTTACACGGCACAAAATACTCTTCCCAACTAGTGAGAATAAATACACTCTACTAAGACTCCCTCGCATGCACCTTCATATCCATAACAATTTCAGAACAAAGACCTTAATAGGTCAAACCCAAAACTTCTCGGATCCCAACCACACTCACTATATGGGTTTTAAACTAAGTACACATACTTCATTTGGAATTATAATGGCCAACCAGCGAAATAATTGCTCATTTGGTAGTGTCCTACCTCCCTCTGCTACGCCTTGTGAGAGCTATTAAGTTTGTAGTCTCTCTTCCATTCAAGGATGCATGAGGTTTCTCCTCTCTCTTGGCTTCATTTTCCCAAATTGAGATATTTTATGTCTAGGGAGAGAAGTTTCAGTAGGCAACTGCCTCTGCTTGTAATCGCCTTCAATTGTTCTAGAATATGAAACTCTCTTACAACATTACTTTCTCCTTAATCATATGGCTTACTATTTAATAAACTTATTAATAGAAGTTAAAACATTCATGTTCACAAATTATTCATATCACACCTTTAACATGGTCCATAGTCTACTAATTATATAAAGTGACTTGAATATTTACACATTTACTCGGGGCATTACATTATTTGACAAAGTAATTTTTTTTTTTTAGATAATAGGATATTACAACATCTATTTTATATTGGGGGTGGAAAGAGCTTCTAGGGACAATACTAAAATGTTTAAGATTTTTAATGTGTAAATTATATAAAAAAAATTATTATGATTATAAAATTCAATTTTAAATGATTTTGTGGAGAGATAAGCCACTATGGTAGAGATGTTGGAAAGTAATTTAGTGTTTAACATTTTGACTCTATCAAACCACATAAAAATAATATAAAATATAAAATATAAATTTATATTAATAATTAAATGAGTCTAGATTGATTTTTTGAGATGTAAAAATATCAAAAAAATAAAATAAAATAAAATTATAAATATTTGTATTAATTTATAGTTATATAATATATAAAGGTAAATTAATTTTATTACAAATAATATTTTATATTATATTGGTATATTATTATAATTATTTTAATTAAATATAATATAATAAAAAATAACAAACAAAATTATATAAGCGAGTATGGTAGAGATATTGGAAGGTAATTTCCTATTCAACATTTTGACTCTATCCAATCACATAAAAATAAAACAAAATATAAAATATAAATTTATATTTATAATTAAATGATTCTAAATTAATCTTTTCAGATGTAAAAATATAAAAAAAATAAAATAAAATTATAAATATTTATATTAATTTATAGTTATATAATATATAAAACTAAATAAATTATATTAAAAATAATATTTTATATTATGTTGCTATATTATTATAATTATGTTAAATTAAATATAATATAATATAATAAAAGAATAACAAACAAAATTAAATTAAAAAAATAAAATTATATTTAGAGCATTAAAAATTAGTAAAATAAATATTCAAATACATATTGAATGTAATCCTATATAAAAAATCAAAGTTGAATGAAACTGCCCTTACAATGATTGAGAAAAAACGAAAATATTGATAGAAGTAGTCAAATGTAGTGTGTAAAGGTGAATTGTATTCATTCAATGTAATTTAACACAAGGAAGTCATATATTTAGTGTTTATCGTAGGTATATAGTTGGTTTTATGTGTTGGTATATACCTGGTGTTATGTGTTACAACCTTGAGACCACTAGGTTAAAATAACCTATATGAGTGTAATTCCACACTATATGGAGAAACGGGTCAACTTTGATCCTGGACAACTTCAACTTTGATCACTCTTCGGTGTATATAAATTAATGCCCTTGGAACCTTTAGGTCACAGCTTTCCTTGCACCATGGGTAGCATTATTGATGACCACCACAGTGATGAGGGAGAGAGCTCTATTCACAGAGGTCATCATGATGATGCTGGAGGGTATACACTCATAAAAGGGGATCCGAAAGGCAAGCCTCATTGTTTTGATCCATTGGGAAGAGATGATGTGAAATATGAAGAATATGGCCGTCAAGATCCTGCCGAGCAATGAAATGAAAACGGCTCAGTATGCAAAGCCAATGATGACATTGAAGCTGAGTTTGATGAAGAATGTGAGGACGACAATGGAGAAGAAGAGGTGATTGATGATGAGGGTCAGAAAGAAGGTGGAGTGCCAAAAGATGACTGCAAGTAGAATGGAGAAGGGGAGGATGATGAAGAGGTGGGCTTTGTTTACAGAGGGTTGCATGGCCGCTTCAATGGCCAAGATGGAAGGTAGAGAAAGAGGGAATCATTACACAACTTCCCCCCTTGTCTCCCTTCTCTGGTAAGGACACGCCATTTAACCTGTCAGACGCCTTCCGTGGTGTTGAAGTCTTACAAGAGCAATGGAAGGCTGATTATTAGAAAAGAGGAGGCGGTTCAACATCGTGAATATTTCCATGCAGTACGTTCTAATGGGCGTTTGAATCTCTATTTAGTAAAGCATGATCCAGATCCTTCCAACAAGTATAGTCCATGCATGTTTAGTTTAATAGGATTGCGTAGTAAGAGTGTGGAAATTCTAGTCGTTTCGAATTGTCTTTTAAAATTATGTTTATTGTTCAAGTGATCTATTATTAAGGATATATCTCTTTTAAAATGATGTTCTTTTTAGTTTATGTTGTTATTTATTAATCATCAACCAAATAGTTCAAATTTTCTAATACATTGCAATCTTATGATTTTGTTATGATGTGAGCCTTGAGGATTTCTTATAATTTTGTTACGATACAAATTTAGGGTTTTTTTGGGTTATTAGATGATTGCCTTTGTGTCTATTGAGGGAAAGATTAAATTGTGCCAAAATAGTGAGGGTTTAATATTTTGATTTACTAAACTAAAGTTGCAGTTCTTTGGGGTAGTGAGTTCTGCGCTTTGTTAATATTGATTCAGTTTATAGAAAGACCTACCACAGTTTCATCCACATGGATTCAGTTTCCTGAGGAGACCTTTTTCAATTTTTGTTAAATTTGAGAAATTTTATTCAACAGTGTCATGTTAGTATAGTAATATCATTTCGAAACTGTTTTTCATTTTATTTCTATTCATGGGTGTATTATTGCATGGCCAAATGAATCTAATTAAGGGCATAATGAGTATTAAAAGGAAAAAAATCAAAGTTGTAGACAAATAAAATTATAACAAGACATGACTAAACATACTGCAGGCTTTTCATTTCATACTTGGAAGATTTTAATGTGCGCTTAAAGTTTAGAAAGGAAAAATGTTGGAGTTAATGCTTACATTCCATATTTGAGAAGGTGGTTTGTGATGGTTGAGAAATTCTCTCAACCTCTTTGCCTAATTTAGGAATAACTTGGATCTCACAAACTCTATTTAATAGAGTAATCTGACTGTAATCCGTGTGTGTGAGTGTGTGCACATACACCATTCGTGCATAATATATGACTATGTTTCTATAATTGTGTGATTTTTAGTGATTTCTATCATGGTATCGGAGCCTATCTAGGCTAACCCTTTATGGGAAAGTAGAGGGGCAGAGAGTATGCATAGTGACATTTTATCTTCACTGCTGTGTAGACATATTGTAACTTCCTAGAATGAAAACCTAATTCTGAGTTTTTATAGGGGCGCGGTGATTGGTTGAAGAGCTTACGGAAGTATTTACTTCAGCTGTCATTCTCTTATCCTTCCATGGATTGGTGTTTTGCTGGATCAGTGTGTTGATTTTGTCCACCTTGTTGTTGTGTGTTGCGTGGATCACATTTGAAACAAAACGAAAGGCGTCAAATATTTCTTCAGACTCCAAGCAAGCATGTACTTGAGGGGGAGGATTCCAAGTGTAAGTGCATTGAATCTGTGACAAATCAGGGCCCGAATGCACTTGGGGCAGAGACCATTTCCGCCGCAATTTTTCGATTATGTGGTAACGAAAGACACACATCTTAACCTTGAACTTATGTCATAAGAGTTGCTTGATTTCCGGGGGATCAAAATATTCAAGGCACACCCAACATTCATGATCTTCAACATTAGAGTTGGATTGTTCTGGAGCAGAAATAACTGGACTGGAAGCATGCCAAGAATTATTCTTTTAGGGCATCTTACTGAGAATTATTTCATTCTTTTTTGCTACTGGTCTCGACGTTCATGGTGGTGGGAAAAGTGTGAAATTTTGTGCTCTATGTTGGGTGCACAGATCTCCTATGATTGTGGATCTTCCCATAATATGCATTTGATTTGTGTGGAGTTCATGTGAGAAGTGGATTAGAATGTGTTGACCCCGCGTTGAAGAGCCACCGAAAATTTTCAGTTCTTTTTTTTTTTTTTTGAAAGCTCTTTGCTGGTGACTAATTTTTATGGTTGAATCCCACATGTTGAAATATTTGTGGTTTAGTAGTATTATATTTTTTTGTAGATTATGTGATATAAATAATCAGTTAAAGGCCATTTTGTAACACTGATTCTAGATACATTTTGTATCTAGACGGATTTTCTAGATAACTGGCGAATATAGCGGTTGGCACCCATGTATCTCGGTGGATGGGAGCTCGTCCATAGAATGAATATAATTTCAGTGGTTGCAATCAATTATTTTCGAAGAGATCAAGTGGCAGTAAGGCTCAATATGGATGGTTGTCCAGATAGTATGGCAGTTGCGGATCTAGGGAAGGATCCCTCATTAGTGGTAGACATGGAAGTGGTTTCCTAATGAGGTTATGCGAAAAATTAGGCTGCTGTTGAGTAATTGACTTCGGGAGGTCCTTGATTCGGGAGTTGAGGAAGCGAACTCAGGAATCCAACTTGCCAACTACACCTTTCTGAGGGTATGAGACAACTTGATGGAGCATCTACTGATAATCTTGATTATTTTGTTATTTATGAGTGAATTCAATAAATTCATGTAATGTAATAATTAAGGGGGGGTGTTGGAGTTAATGCTTACATTCCATATTTGAGAAGGTGGTTTGTGATGGTTGAGAAATTCTCTCAACCTCTCTGTCTAATTTAGGAATAAGTTGGTTCTCAGAAACTCTATTTAATAGAGTAATCTGACTGTAATCCGTGTGTGTGAGTGTGTGTGAACATACACCATTCGTGCATAATATATGACTATGTTTCCGTAATTGTGTGATTTTCAATGATTTCTATCAAAAAACAACTTTATATATTTTGCAAATTGTTATCGAAGATTTTAACGTGAGTTTCAACTTTAGAAAGGAAAAGCAACTTTATATATTTCGCAAATTGTTATCTAGCATTTCATTCAATGCAATTGCAAATTTGACCCTTAACTCAATGAATAAAGAAAGATTAGTGCGTTATATTTTAATATTAATTGCAAATTTGACGCTTAACGAAGTTTCAACATTCAATGAATAAAGAAATATTAGTGTTCTATATTTTAATATTTGACTGGTCGAGACCAATATGTCGCAAATTATTCAGAGCTGTTGGAACACCTAATCCTACATGGGTAGGTGTGGAATGCAAAAAGTCACAATGAAGTCCAACTGACCTTAGAATATGAAACCAAGAGTCACACCATTGTACTATAAATGTACATCTTTGTATAATGGAAAATATGAAAGCCTCACGCTTATATTTCAATGTGTGTTGAGTCTCTTGTGTGTGTGTGTTTATCTTTCTCATACTCCATGTGTGTATTCAACATGGTGTTTAACATGGTATCGAAGCTCAGAATTTCATAACCAACACAACCTTGAGTGAGCCATTTTTGTTTATGGCCTGTGCATATCTGCAAATATTCTTGGCATTTTTGCAGCACTCTGAGTTTCTGCAGCAGACATTTTGCCGCATTCAGAAATTGGTTTGGAGAAACGCAACCTTGTGCATCTGAAGGTTTTCTCACTGCTTATTTTTCTTGCAATTTCTGCCTTTATTCTACAATTTGGAGAGCTGCTAAAAATTGTTTAAATTGGATTTCTGAAGAAGTTTATGATTTTTTTTGTGGAAAATATTTCTGAGTTTTTTACTGCAAAATTTCCTGCAAAATTTTTCTGCTGAAAATTCCATCATCTCTGCATTTTCTGTTGCTGGATTTTTTACTGCTATAATCTCCAGAAAAATTCTGCTATCTCTGAGAATTCATTTCTCCTACTTTTGTCTTTGATGTTTTAATTTAAAAATAAAAAATAAAAAAAAATAAAAAATAAAAAATAAAAAATAAATTTCTGCAACCCCTATCTGCCTTTCAGCCTTGCACTCCCTACGTAATCTGCACTACGCTTAACATTCGGCCCCTACTCTCGGCCCTACCACGCATATCCATTCCCATATAAACCCCTAAACTACACTACGCTTCATTCCACCTCTCCTCACTACCTATTCGCTCAGCTCCCTCGAGCTCTCAACTACGCTCGCCGCTCTCCCTACCCATAGCACTCAGCCGTCCCTCCCCCTCGCTGCAACTACCCCTACTCTCAACGCCTCCACAACTCCCTACGCCCCTTACGCCCTCACAACCTGCGGCCTACACTACCCATCCGCCCTGCAACCCCGCCATACCCCTTATCGCTCCACGACAGTCCCCTCCCTGACTCATTCTCCACGGCCTTTGGCCCACGATTCCCACGCCGCTCCTTTAACACCCCCCCCCCCCCCCCCTCCTTATCACTGCCTCTACCCACGCGTCCATCCTCTCCAATACATATCTGCTACCCTCCCTTCCCACGCGGCCTTTCGGCCCCCTTTACAACCCCCTCTCCCTACACTCTATCCTTACCACTTACGCCCTCCCTCTCTGCTCTCACACGCCCCCCTCCCTCACCTGCAAACCCTCCTCTCCGTAGCTTGGCCGCTCGGCCTTTCCCGCCCACGGCCCTCACACCTCCCTAAAATTTCTTTTTGATTTTAAAATCCTTTTTAAAATACTGCCCCCTCTTTTTTAAATTCATTCTTTATATTTAAAAAAAAAAAAATTAATAGCCCCCCTCACCCATTAAAAAAAAATCCCATCCCATTTTAATATTTCCCCTTCCCTAATTAAAATTCCCTCCATTTTTAATTAATTTCTATTTTTTCCCTCTCAAATATACTTTTCAATTATTTCCCTTCCCAAAGTTTCCCAATCTCCAAATTTCAAATTTTTTTATTAATTTTTTTTAATTAATTTTTAGTTAATTAAAAAAAAAACAGTAGAGAGAGAATATGAACAGCAGAACTGAAGGAAATGGCATATGAAGAAAATGGACTGTACACATAGAGAAGAAAAGTGAAGTTTATATTAAATAATTTATGGCATATATCGAAGGGTGATTTGCATTTGAAGATAAATTGGGCCTCATTTTGAATAGCAGTGGCATCCATAGTTTGGGCACACAAAATTTTTGATTTTTGGAGTTTCTCTTAAGCTCTATTTCATTCTGCATCAAGGTAAAGCATCCAAGCTTGTGAACCTCCTCCTTTTTGATGAGTTGAGTTCAGTTGTTTTTGGTGTCAAACAGCTATTTGAAGAAAAAATCAACTGCCTTAAAGGCTTCTTGAGTAATGTTTTCAGATGCAAAATATTTTGCAAAGATATTGTATTGCATTGACATTGTATTTGTGAGTAGATTTTGCTTCTTCATAGTTGCAATCAGTATTTGAGTTGTTGAAAAATTGTTGATTGCCCTCCATCATTTGAGGAGAAGATTTTGTACTTTGAGATTTCCATAGTTGGAAATTCTTTGGAGTCATTTATATTTTTTGTTGAATCACATTGTAAACGGGTGCATTTTCGGTTGTAGCCGACACCCTTTCATTTTTTGAGCCTAAGTTGTTGAAATGGATAAAATCAATAAGGCATTAGATTTCTTGAATAACCTCATTCATTCAAATGTTGATGACATGATAAAAATGAGCAAGGAAGCTCTTTTTAATATTCAAACTTGTTTACAAGATGCACAAGAAAAGATTGAGTTTTTGCAGTTGGAATCTCAGCTCCAACAAGACGAAATTCAGCAAAAGAGTCACCATTCTGAACCTGTTTCTGTTCAGAAGATTGAGAAGGACTCTCATCAGAAGAAAGAAGATAAAGTTGCAGTTGATTCCCATTCAGTTCTGTGTACAAGAGCATATTTACATGCAGATGCAGTAGTTCAACCTGCACTTCCTAAGCCCATCATCAGAACTTGGGAAGAGCTTGTCCACAACAAGCACAAAACTGGTCTTGGATATGACAAGGATGTGTCGTTTCATATTCCAGACTACACGAAGCCCATCATATTTCAAAGTGCCAGATTCTTGTATGACAGTTCACCTGCAACGGTTCCAGATCCTGCTCCACAAAAACAACATCATATTGTAAAATGCCAACACTGTGATCAAGTTGGCCATATGAAAGATCACTGTTTTGATCTTCATCCATGCAAGCACTATGGTCGGCACACTCATTCCTCACACAGATGCTTCAAAAACAAGCCTCCTGCAGGAACCAAAATTCATCTTGGATGGATCGCTTCTTGGAAATGGGCATCAGCAACCAAGAAGATGTTTAAGACACATGTCAGAACTTGTTCACAAATATTCAGCAAACTTGCAGTTGAGTTTTCACCATCATCTCACCTTGTCCCTGACAGGGGGTAAAATGGTGGTCATGTACAAGCTTCGACGTCAGATCAAGCGAGCCCGAGCCACAATCTCTCATTCCATGTTCAGAGTTGTAGCCAAAGACACGGCAGTTCAAGTGAGCCTGAGCCACAATTCGTCATTCCATATTTAGAGATGTAGCCAGAGACACAGATGCCCATGAGCATGCCCTTGGTTGGTGGACAACCTTAAACCATCATCTTTGGTTGGTGGATAACCTAAAACCATCATAGGTAGTAGACCTCCCTTCTTTAGGTTGAAGGTCTCCCTTTCATATATGAGGAACACTTCCTCTAGCAGAAGCCTTCAGCTTCTTGCCAGCTTTGGTTGAGTTCCAGGAAATGCTTCAAGCATTCCAGAGTTGCTGGTAATCCTAAAAACATCACAGGTAGTAGACCTCCCTTCTTTTAGGTTGAAGGTCTCCCTTTTTTATGATGGAAAATTCCTCTAGCAGAATCATTCAGCTTCTTTCTAGCTTTGGTTGAGTTCCGGGAACTGCAACAAGTTTTTCGTTCCAGTGTTGGTGTTCATCCTTAAACCACCTCTTTTTTCCAACATTTCAGAGAGTTGATTCAGCCCAAGTGCTGCCATGTATACTTTGCAGATTTGTATTACAACTCTCTTATTGGACTCACATATACCCCTTCGGATTAAGGGTGGATGTTGGAACACCTAATCCTACATGGGTAGGTGTGGAATACGAAAAGTCACAATGGAGTCCAAGTGACCTTGGAATATGAAACCAAGAGTCACACCATTGTACTATAAATGGACATCATTGTATAATGGAAAATATGAAAGCCTCACACTTCTCTTTCATTGTGTGTTGAATCTCTTGTGTGTGTGTGTTTATCTTTCTCATACACCATGTGTGTGTTCAACATGGTGTTTAACAAGAGCAACACATGGGCGGAGTAAAACCCAACAAATTACTTTTGATAATTATGTAGTGTCAAGAACGAAGCCCTAAGTTTGGGCCAATGTTTGTGACATGTTAAATGAATATCAATGTTTCATTTATATACTATAAATGCAAGAAAATAGAGAGTATGAGTTTAAAAATATAGTCGTCGGCAAAGAGAGAAACAAAGAGGCTGTGGTTTTTGTTCCAACGTAGCCTAGCACAATTTTGAATATTATTGTTGCAATACCTTCGGGTGATTGATTGGTTTGAACTGCGGCATTGGTAGCGTTATGGTAGTTCATCATTGTGTTGGCAACAATCCATTTCAATTAGCTTTTCATTTTATTATTACTAAAATTAGATATACACAGTCATATTGATTCTTTTAAAATATTTATATTTTAAACCTAATTATATAAAACATTATATAGTTTTCTCCTAATGAATTATTGTACATTAATTTTTATTTAATTCCCTAATGATGCTACACAACATTATATATTTTTTTCTTGGATTTACACTTAAGTATTATACATTGATTTGTTTTTCATGTTTTTCCTCTTTTCCAATTCTATTTATCTAACCCTAGGGATCTTCCTTTCCTTCAGATATTTCCATTTCACGTGCTCCATCTTATTTGTTGGTTCTTTGTCATTATATAAACGGTATTATTCATGGGTGAGTTTCCTCCCTTAATGGATGACCTAGGTCTACAAGAGCACAAGTGGCAAGTGGCATTAGGAGTCTTATCATTTGAGAATTACATGACCTATGAGCTACAATAGAGGCTACAATGGACGTAGGGCTATTATGTCAGTTTGGACCTTGTCATCGAATATTTTTCTTATGGACTTAGAATTATTATGTTAGTTTGGACCTCGTCATCTAATATTTTTCTTCTTGATTCACGGTGAGAAGAGGTGCCTTCTCAATATGGGTAAACATTCTATAGGGGCTACTTGCCACATTTAAATCCATCGTTTAGGGATAAAACCTAACATTTAAATTCATATTTTATGAATAAACTCTATTTCCCCATTTAATGAGGAGGTGCCTTGTGAATATGGGAAGACATTCTATAGGTGTCTCACATGCTTGCAACATTTATAAGAGAAAGTCATATTTTCATAATCTATTAGTTAGGAATAAACCCTATTTCCCAATTTAATAAGGATTTTATCATGCAATCAAGGTCTACTTTAGCAAAAATGCACTTAAATGTGTGAACTATTTTCATAATTCTTTCCTAGTAAATTTTGATGAAGGAGCCTAACAAATTTCTCAAATTTTCTAATCTAAAAATATTTCAAATTATATTTTTGAATATAAAATAAATGTCAATATAACACTTAAAATTTTCTTAAATACATATAAATCTATCGCATTAAGATTTTTAGTTAAACATTTCAATCCTAATTATAAACCACACTTATTAACTTGAAAAAATAATCTAAAAATCACAATGTATAAGATCCCAAATTATTCAAGTAAACAAATTAGTACTTGTAAACTTATTGGGAAAGAGTTCAACAAATCACCATCTTAAACGCCTACCAAATCACATGATGTTTGAGTATTTGGAATGGAAATGAATTTTAAGCTTCATAACAATATAATTATATAAATTAAATAGTTAATAAAAATAGTTAGTTTGTTATTAAATATTAAACTATTATACTTAATTTTTTTATAATAAATTAAATATCATTAAAATTATAAAAATTATAAAAACTAACTAAATTATAATTATAATTGTATTATTTTATTTTATTATTTTATTATTATGTCTATAATTATATTATTTTATTTTATTATTATGTCCAAGAAACTTTTTTAGTACTTAGTATTTTAGATATATTATAATTTTTTTAGATATATTATAATCTTGAAACTGTGAAGTGCCCTACTTTTGAGAATTTATAGATTTTTACATTAATTTTGAGAATTTATAGATTTTTTCTTCAATTTCTCTAAATGTAGCCTATTTAACATAACCTATTTAACAGCATAAACTCTATTTAATTTTCTCATAAGAGAAAGATCTAGTAAAGCTTTGTGGGCAGTAAAGAAACCAATGGGTAAAGAAGTCGCATATCACTCATATTTAGGGTTTAGCAAGTTCGGCGTTTTCGCTAGGGTTGCTGTGTTGCCGTTAGGCATCAGTGGTTGATTTATTTGTATTTCCATAACGCAAAGAAGGTTTACAACCTTAAATCGCCGCTTCCTCGGTTCTGAGAGCCTGGTGACGGCTCCGAGAGTCTGACCCTTTTCCATATCTGATATACCAGTGTAACTAAACTAACTATGCAGAGCTGTATGGCCTTTCTGCAAACCACGTTGTCAATGCAGGTATCACTTTTCTGTGAAGCTACCCTATTTTTAACGATTTATCGTATGCCCTAACTAGTGTGCCTGACGGATTTCTTTCTCACGGCTTGGTAAATCATGTTTGACATTGCAGAAGGGAGAAATGTGTTGTTTACCCGAAGAGTCTAACGCATGGTATTTCTAGGTATCTCTTGAACTTATCGATTTTATAGCAACTTGAGTGGTAACTCATTAGGTATTGTTTAAAAAAGAAGTTACTAAATCAATTTTAACATAATTGTTGTAAGAGGAAGTTCATGAAAATGAAATAAAAAGACTAATTATAATAAAAATTAAAATTAATAGTTTTAATTATTAATTTTTAATAATTATTAGTAAAAAAAATCTATCTATAAAACACTAAAAGGAATTAAATATCTTGATGTGCAAAATTTTACTTAAGTTTTGTATTCAAAAAAGAGATTTGATGCCTCTTAACACTTGCAAATCTGGAGTTAAAAGGATTAAGGGTAGTTATTTTTTTTATTAAAATATTAATATTAAACATATATATACATTTCAAAATACATGGAACAAGATTGTGATTTGTAAATATTTTTTTTATATTATTCTGGGTCAATACCATCACTCATCAATACCACATGTCAACAAAAAAAGTATAGTTCATTCATATGACTATTGTCTATATATGACATTGTTTTTACTTAATCAATTTAATTAAAAGAGAAAAATGGTCCTAACTACTTTAGAGATAAATTACAACATTTAATTTGTGTGTATTATTATGAACATTTTAGAATATTTTGTAGAGGTTAAATCCTACAATCCACCTACTAATTAGTAATAGTTCAATTAAAAAATTTAAAAATCTAATTTCAAACTAGACTTACATATTAGTCTAATTATAATCAAACCAAATTATATTTAATATTAATTATTAATGAAACAAACAAATATTAATATTTTTAATTTTTAATTATAATTTTAGTTATAGATGAAAGAAATAAATATGGGAATACGAAAAATAAAAAATAAAATTTGTTATTATTATTTCATTTTCTTTTTATTGGAATATTTACGGAAATATTAAATTTAATTAATGTATTGTTATTGTTATTTTAGATGGAGTGTTTTTAATGTAAAATCCAATGTCCCACCTAGCCATGTAGCTTGGTATATGGTAGCACATCTCCATAATAGGAAAGATGACATACATGCTCATAACATTTCATTTGAGGTGAGTTATACGCACACTCTTTGATACCAATACTATGCACTCAATAAGAATTGAAATGTCTGCATCTCACCACGACAATCATGTCCTTCATTGTGCAATGAATATATTTTAATCATTCTTATATACAACCTTCGTAGTACGAGTTCTCTCATATGTTGCTATAAGACAACTTTTCTCCTGGTCTATATCTCCTTTCTTGGGTTTAGGTATTCAACATTAGGGACTTTGGCTAACCCACTTATGTGAGCTTTGGCTATTCCTCGACACCCTCATTTCATATTTTCTCAATGGTTTCAACGATAATCAAATTCTCCTCATCTCCTAGATTTTTAGTAGTGCCTTCCATCTGTATTCATCACTTCCTAGCTCCGGCACAGCTCCTTTTCACAACCAATTCAATTTGCATGCAAGTGAGTCTGTTGGGACTCATGTAGGCTTCCTCTGCATGTTGGACACTACATTGCTATGCAAGTTGGACCCATGTAGCAAATATTTGTTTGATTGTCTCTTGTCTACATTTTTTCTTTATTTAACTATTATTTTTTATAAAAAAATTGAAGCTCTTGCCTCTTTCGCTCACCATATCCCGATCTATCTTAGGATTTTTCTCTACTCACACTTAAGGAATTTTATCCCTCTTTGTCCATACCTACAACTTCATATCCCTCTCCCATTCTTTATCTCATGGGTTATCATCTCTTGTTTCGAACCTCCTTGGAAGGCTCGCCTTTTTCCCATGTCCACTCTCACACCCTCACTTTTTTCTTGTAGCAAGTTTATGGGATTTCCCTATCATCAACTTTTGGTTATCAACACCCCTTCCCATTACCTGGCATAACACCCTTCCTTCAATGCTTACATATTCAATTTTTTGAGTGGTTTCATTTTGTATATGATTTTCGTCCATTGACATGCCCCATCAACAAAAATGAGTCTTCCATGGGGTTTCCTATTATAAGGAGTATGCCTCTTGGGTCCACATACACATGCACACCATAATATTAAGGAATCAACATCTATGTTTTGATATCTCACCGTAGGACCTCGCCAGGAGGAGTTAGCTCATATGGAACAAGAAGGAGCATCCAAGTGGAAGGAAAATTTAGATATAAAAGTTCTGACAATTTTTGATGAATCCGTGCTAGATGTTTGGCATACTCAATCTTTATTAATCAATATATGTACAATATGGATTTGTATTTTCATTTTAAGTTCCTCCTAGGTATAATTCTAACACATTGCTTCGATCACCAAGCTAATATTCTACACTCTTTGGAGCACCTTCACCATAACCTGATATTGGATTGTATTGAGTGACATAATGGAATTCCTCCCCCAACACGAAAAAACCCTAACAAAACATAATAACCTATTCAAGTTGTTGATATTGACTCTAATCTCTTAGTATAGTCTTTCTATGCTCAATTCTATTTACATTATGATTCTCTAGTTCACTCTCTAATCTAATCTAGCCCATTTTTAGAATAAATTTTCTATTTAGAATTTTTTCAAACATGATCTCCTATGCCTCTCTTTGAACAATGTACTTTTGGCAATGGTCCATTCTTCGTAGTGAAAGATTCACATTGGGTTTCTATAATATCCATGTAAATCCCAATTAAATCAAAAGACAATACAATATTTACAACATGAAAAAAGTATTATTATTGTTGTTTCTATTTTTAGTTTTGACTAGGAGAATTACTAATTTGATCAAGCTTGGTTTTGGGTTCATAACCGCATCATTCCAATAATTTCTATTATAACTCACTATTCAGGTTTATATAGGAACACTTGAACAAAGGACATCATCACTCATAATTTTATATAACACACTTTTGCAAGTGTAGTACCTTGGAAGCCAACATTATTGTTTTTATTATTACCCCTTGCTAAGGTATGACTCTAGAAATTTATTTTAAGGTTGTGCACTATTAGCTTAACATTGACCAATACAATTTCCTAGTTTATTTTTGAAAAATAAATATTTCTTTTCTTTGTATTGTCCAAATACTATTTCACAAAAAAATTGATTGTAACATAACTTGAAGGTCTTAGTGCACAGTTTGTGAAATATAATTCCATGTGGATAAGTGCCTCATATATTTTATTCCATAATTTATTGATATAATTTAAATATATAAATGCATGATTTTTAGAAAATTATGTAGTGAATTTTATTCTTATGTTTTGCCAAAAAACCATAAAAAACTAAAATCCTTGAAAATATTGCATATTCATGTAAATAGCATATTTACTATCACTTACTTCCCACCATCATTTAAGAAGTATTTTCAATAAAAATGGATAGGACTTATATGTAAATTAACATAGTTACTTCCCAAAGTTATTTAGTATTTCCTAAGAACTTATGGATGAGTACACTTATAAATGTGCATTGGTTACTACCAACCAAAATTTATGCAACTTATTGTGCTTAAGAAAGAAACTAATTGAAATAGTTTACATCTTAATTAACCTATGCCAGAGCAAGACCATAGGATTTGATTTGCTACTATTATTAACTTTGCATTAACCAATGTAGATTGTATTTTTTAATGCAATGTTTTCATAGCCTAATACCAAACTTTAGTAGAAGGGATAAATCTTCCTTGAAACACTTTTTTATATTATTTTTTAAAGTTTTTTAATGTGAATTATTAAGTAGATTATTATTTTAGAATATTATAGGGGAAGTAAATTTAAATTTTGTTCTACTCTATTTTCTAGAATGTTCTAGAATAGGTTAAAATTTGGTTAAATAAATTTAAAAATAAAAAAACAAAGTCATGGTTATAGCCATGTCTATTTTGGAATATAAATTCAATAATTTTAATTTAATTATAAGTAATTTTTAGGTGGATGTGTTATGTTTCACTTCCGCAAAATATTCTAGAATATTGTAGGTATTATTCACAAATAAAAGCTTGAGATTTATCTCCAAAGTGGTTATGCACTTTTTAGCCTTCTAATTCCATCCGGATCCATATTAAATCAAGATCTAACACGCACAGAGAGGGATCAAGCTCCACTAAATCTCTCTCAACCTCCCTTTTTAGACCACAAATTTCTTCTTCGGGTAGAAATGAAGTCTCATCGCTCTCCAAATGGCCACAGTGTTTATCTCTGCTCCAATGTTCAATGCTTTCAATGTAGTTCTAGTCATTATTTGTCTAAAGGGGCAAGGCAATCCTCATTTGGGACATAGTTTAAATTATCTCCCACTAAAATTTATAAGGGCTACTCGGGGCATGCTTGGTGTAGGTGCATCATCCCCAATGTCCTCAAATGTAGGTAAATGTTCCAAATCATTGTGGGCGTTGGAGGATCCAAAAGGTGTGTATGATGCTCTATCACTACATGGAACCCCATGGATCTCAACACCTCATTTGTGGCTATCAATATTATTATATAGAATCTCGGTACCAATTAAATTTTCTAATTCATGGCTATGGAACCTCCTAACGATGACATCACCAAGTCTAGTGAAAAAAACAATCCATTAGTTACAATAATAGGTTTTGCATCTAAGTTACCAAGATTGAAAGTAAACCTCTATTTTATAATTCAAAAAATACTTCCTTTCCAAAATTAGGGATTTGTGCTCACAATGGTGAATGGTTAACTACCAAATTATTAGGTATTTTCATCCCCTAAGGGGAAGTGGAATTTCCTCAGTCTACCCTTAATTTAGTGGGTGTTATGTGAACAAATATGTCAACAAATGGGAGACAAATTAATGGCTAAGTGCGATGGTGAAAGGCATTAATATGACGAGGATCCACATCCTGAGAGGATACATGTGTGGAGGGAGTCATCGTGGATGCATGAGTTACCAACCTTGCCTTTTTTTTCCCACATATCCTATGTGGCTCTTACTTTTTCTTATTTTTCCCTTTTGTTAATAATCATATCTGAAAGGGTTATAGCTTGTCACGTATGATGTATAGCAGTTTTATTACCCCAAATTATGAGGAATTGCATTTTCCATCAAGCTTGATACACGCAAGGGTTCCTTTCATGATGTATAGGAGCAATATGGCGTTTAAAAACAAGGTAATGGCCATAAGGAGAGAGGTAGAGCTCATGCTATGATTTTTCCCACATACTAATATGTATGTCCTTACCATATTTCATATTTTGGTATTCCTTGTTTATATATATATATATATATATATATATATATATATATATATATATATATATATATTATGGCGAATATATGCTTTTTATTTTTCTTTTAGTTGCATCAACATCCGACGTCCATGTTTTGGGCCTTTCCAAGTGTTGTTAGTGCTGCATTCTATGAACATTTCAAGGGGATCTCCCTGATGTGATGTCCCAACTATACCTCACACCATTTGGTCATAAAGTTCGACCACCATTCAAATTTCTTGGTCGCAGTCACACATAAGAGAATGTAATGCCTCTTTGGTTCAGCAGGGACGTAAGCTTTTTGAGATACACAATACAAGGTATACTAGGAAGAGTTACAGGAGTCATGAGAGAAATGAACTATTGGTTAGAAAAGTAATAGTACTATCTTAAAGGGGGGCCTCAGGAAATTTGATTTTTTTTTTGAGTACCTACAGATTATTCTACATAGTAAACGACAATCATTGAAACATAACAACGTTCATTTAATAATGAACATAAATAAGATAAAAAATAGTTCATTAACTTAGTATGTTAATAAAGCAACATATACCATACACATAACAAAAATAGTCTTACTATATACAAAATTCATGTGTGAAGGATTTTCGGCTTAGTGAGATTCTAATTATAAGCATAAGCTTCTAGGTATACTATTACATGGATTAAATATTGTATGTAGTAGTGGAACACAAAGCCAAAACTTGCTTCTCCAAAGAATAATATATCTTGTATGAGGTGTAAGAGAAGCCATGCATAAGCCTCCAAAATCCTAGAGAAAATACTCAAACTATAGGTTTGATGAGCTATTTATAACAAATATAATGACTCTTGAGCTTGTCATGACTCTTTGACTTCTAAAAATATAAATATTCTAATATGACTCATTATATTCCCATCAATGTCTTTTCATATTCCACATGTGTCCCTTCGACTTCATTACATAACATTTATTAAATAAAACAATTTACACATGATACTATTTCCTAATAAGACAAAAATACTAAAATACGAAGATCATCAAATGGATAGGTCATGTGATCCTTCATGGAATTCATTTGTGACGTCAGAGTGCCAAGCTCTAATCTCCGTTTAGATGGCTTCGATCTGATTTGGAAAGTATCCATTGTAGCACACTTTCACCTCCAATGCCTCTGACAATATTTTCTTGGAGATTGACTTTAAATTATTCCAAAATAATGAAAGATTCATGTGTGCTTTAACTAGTCCAAAGGAATAGTTTTGAATAAAATATTTTGTCACCTCTAAGCTTTCCTGTTTGGTTACCTGCTTGATTCGTCAAATGTAATCCTTGATCTCTTGAAAGATGGACTCCCTTCATTTGATTACTTCAAGATTTTGGATGGACAAAATCCTGTTCTTCTCCGTAAGTGACCAAAACCCATTGTGTATTCATTTATCAGAAGCCATTGTTCTCACCAACTATCCTCCAAGGTAAAATTAATTCTACGGGTGGAGTCTCAATTACGCTCTGTCAATTACTAGGAAAATCGTTCCCTTTTTTGCCAAGTGCTCTCGACCATCTGGATATTTGGAAGTGCACTTCTGCATCATGTCAAATGATTTTTTTGTTATCTTCAGTCTTTTCACTACTTCTTATGTATACGTATTATCTCATCGTATATTCATTCCATGGTATCCTCCATCGGTCCCAACTCTTCTTGCATCGCTGATTTCCATTCTACGGTACTATAGTTCTATGATGACAACCGATGGTTCTCTGCTGCAAGATGCTCCACATGTTTCTTCGTCACAAAAAGTTCCCTTTTAAACCAAAATACTCAGAGTTATCTTCTGCCATTGTAGAAAATGCAACATTTTCTACAATAAATGCCATGAGATTTATTTTAGTGTTGGAGGTAGTCACCTTTCTTGTCCCTACTAATATTGGGTTTTGTGCATCCCCTCCAAATTATCTATTTTGTTGTTGTATGATCATTTTCTATAGTTGATCGAATGTTATGCTACATATATCCATGACACAATCTGTTAGAGGAGGTGTGATCTGAATTTCCCCGAATGGAAGATGTCCTCCTGTTAGCGGTTGTTCACGAGGAGTATTGAGCTCATCATCCATGGTTTTGATGGTTTATTCTCCCTCTCCCTTATCATCCTCCAATTCTTGAGTAAAATTTTATTCTTCGAGCCTCTCTGTTTCTTCCTCATCTGAAGATTGCCTCTAATGTTCTTCCTCTTGTTGTCTTCTCTCTTCTTCTTCTACTAGTCCCTTTCTGAGCAAATAATCTTGCTTCCTACTCTTCTCCTCCTCCTATTCTTCTTCTTCTCCTTCCTCTCTCCTCTCTAGAATTGGTGTATCTCTTTTATTGAAAGGATTAACCTTCCATTTTCTTCTTCTTTCACTTTATGAGTAAATAATCATTTTCCTTGAAGCTAACTTCTTAACTTGAGGCATTGTTTCGTCATCCTCCTATTCCTATTATTTCTCCCACAAGACTAGAGCTGGTGAGTTGTGAGGTGAACTGGTATCCATGGATGGACGTGTCTTAATTCTGGCATTGTACGAGTTGATTATATTTTCGTACTCTAGTTAGCATATTAATGAATACATTGTATTATTTCTTATCATTTCACAATGTTTCATGATAATTCGTCTGGAATCATATGCATGGAAATCTTTAGTGACGAAGTGTAAGCAACACATCTCTACTTTTTCAGCTACAAATTCCTTGTGTCTCTTCAATTATTATAATATTATGCTTAATGGAAAAGTAGTCTAAGGGGATTTATTCCTCCTATGAAGGGTTCCTGAAAATCCATGACCACCTATTCCATGACCACCTTGTTTGTCACATATTGTGGCATAAGATGAGGGGTTGTTTGAAATCTGAAGCATGTAATGTATGTTCCCTCTGGAGCTGTAAACTAGTCCAAAATATCTCAAAGTGACTATAAAACTCAAAGTTGTAGACAACTAAAATGATAAATAGACATGGCTAAACCTATTACGATATTTTGATTTGAGACTTCGAAGATTTTAATGTGAGCTTAGATATTGGAAAGAAAAAAAAAATTATAAATTGAAAGATGTTATATCAAATTTTGTTTAATGCAAATTAAAATTTGACCCTGTTGAGTTTCAAGTTTCGATGCAAAGAAAAAAATATTTGACTTCTCAAGACTAATGTATCGTAAATTAATCATAGCAATGCATCACAGAAGTAAAACCCACGAAATAGCTCTTCATAGATATTTGGTGTCAAAATAAAAGCCCAAAAGGATGGGCCAATGTTTGTGACATGTTGAATGAATATGAAAATATAGGTAAATATGTTGCAACATTTTTTAAAAATGCAAAGAAATAGAGAGTATGAGAGTGAAAATATAGTCGTAGATAAAAATAGCAGCAAAATGGATATGGGATTTTTCCACCCTTGCAATGAATATATTTAAGACTAATTATATAAAAATATTATATTATTCAAACTATTTTTTAAATATAGAAACAAATTTCAAGTATAATATTAAATTATTTCTATTCTATACAAATATACAAAATTGTAATTTCCCAAATTTTATAGTAATTTCCAACAAATTTATCAAAATACGTTGCTAAGGATATCTAAAAAATTACATTCTTAAACTATACTAATACTTTTGGGCATAACACAAAATACAAAAAATCAACTAGTTACATTATCGATTTTAAACCTAAAGGGAAAAAATGAACAATTCACCCTGTTACACTGTTGCTTTGTACCATGAAAGAAAATCATGTTTCACGTCACATCAGTTTTGATTTTCCAAAATAGGAATGGGTTTTGGTGTTAATACTAGTACAAACTATAGTTGTACAAATTATCGAAATGCGCTTACATTTTGTCTAGTCTTATAAAGAAAATTTAACTAGCAATTGCACCACATGTTGGAAAGGAAATGCCGTAAGGATGGAGTGTAGGAAAGAATAACATAGAAAAGTGAAGAAAAACTTTATGCAATTTGATTTATTTACCACACTTAATTGATTATACTAGGTATTCTGATGTCCATTTATATCATTGGTGGGTCTCATTGTATGCATTAATGGTTTTCTTCACTAAATGTTACTCAATTAGTTTCTTCTATGCTTGACATTAGCTCCCAGATTCATATACTATAGAATAGATTATAGTAGGTATTTTGATGTCAATTTATATCATTAATGGGTCCCGTTGTATGCATTAATGGTTTTCTTCACTAAACGTTACTCAAGTAGTTTCTTCTATGTTTGACATTAGCTCCCATTCATATACTATACAATCAAACGATTCATAAGTTTGGATTAAAGACATTGGAGCTAGGAGGATATCACTCATTTTTTCTACCTCTCCCAAATTGCGATGGAGTATATCACTACTATATGAAAACCTCAAAGAATACATTGGCATTCTCATTAGTGTTATATATTGTAACATAGATTCACATTATATCTTCTAGTCACTATGATCTCTTTGATGACATGGATCCCCCATATAATTTCTACCGACCATGATATTTCCATATTATTACATGTATCCACAACACATTTTGCTAGTGGTCATGTCTTTTCTCTCTTTTACTAAGAATGGGTATGTCTACCTTAGGGACATTTATATATCTAACTTGTTCATGACTAGTTGTAGGTACTTCTAGGTCTCTGATCCAATAGATGTTTACATATTCCACTCTACTCACCACGAATTTCTTAATCTATTTTAGCCACCATTTCCTTTTATGACCTTATACATTAGCGGACATGTGTTATAATTATATTTTCCACCATATGCCTTGCAAGGAATTTACTAAATGATATGAGGCTAAAAATAATTATATTTTCCACCATATTCCTTGCAAGGAATTTACTAAACGATATGAGACTAAAAACAGATAATTGATTAATTTCACATAATTATTTCAAAAGGGATTAATTATTTTTTCACAATTTCATATGAATTATTTTTTGTTTTTCTCATAATTATAAGAACTCATAATTGAAAAAAGATTCATATTGAATTGGGGAAAGTTGATAATTGAGTGTCAAACATAAGAAAAAAGATCACAATAGGGAAAACATCCATTACAATTTAGAAAAAATAGCATAATTGAGCATCGAACATATCTATGAATTGCAATTGTTTGATTCACATGTCATCAAGTTTATCCATGACCTATATCCACCTAATTCACATGCCATCAAACCTATCTCCAATTTTTTGCAAATTGGAAGATAGGAAGACCTAAAATTGAAGTACTTCATTATATATAATTTTCCCAAATTTTATAACTTAATTATTTTTCAACATATTTTCTTTACTTACTTCACCAATTATTCCTTTCTTCTATTACATTTAAATATAACAAAAAAATTCCACAAATATATATAATTTAATCTTCATTACTTATTATATGTAATTTAATTCGGTTAAATATGATATTAATTCTAGTATAATAAATCTTATTACTATTAAGATTAAAAAAAAAAAAAATCAAAGAATAGATCTTTTTATCTAGAAGAAAAACTTTCTGATCTCATTAGAATTTTCTTACCATTTATGATAGTGAGTGGGAGGGAACCAAAATATGTAAGAATTTTCTTTGTGAATGTATAAGGTTCAAGAGAATTAACAACATGATTTAATAAAAGATAATAGAGAATTTTGCTATATACTATGTTTTGTATTCACTTGCATCTTTGTAATGTGATATTCATTTCTTCATTATGTAACTCTTATTTTGTAAGTCACTAGTCTATCTCTTTGTGAATGTATAAGGTTCAAGAGAATTAACAACATGATTTAATAAAAGTTAACAGATACTATGTTTTTTATTCACTAGTCTATATGAGTATGAAATCCATGATATTTCCAAAAGACTAGTTCCCTTATTTAATGAAGGAATTTTCGAAGAACCTTTAAAACTCCCCATAGCTCAAAAGACACCATTGTTGCAAGTTAAGTGAAATACTCTATTTAAGTGAGATAATTATTTTACATCACTTATCGAGTATCTCATGAAGTATATTTTTTTCATGCTCAAACTTTTTCTATTTCAAATTACTCATAGATTTTATTTCAAATTACTCATAGATTTTACTTCAAATTAGTTAGTGTCTAAGATTATGAAACTTAAGGGGATACTTAAGGGGATATTCATTATATATGAAAACCAGAGCTACAAATTTATTATATTTTCTTTATTTGTTGATTTATATTTCATTTTTATTATCATTCACATTTAATTTCTTCAATCATTTATGTTAATAACATTCCTTCTACTTTGTACTTAGCACCTTCCAAGTGCAACATTGTACTCGATATTTGGGTATGATTATGTGTAAATTTTCTTTTTTCTTTAGAAATTACTTTATTTCAACAAAATTACTTCACCCAAAAATAAAATTAATAGTTTCATAAAAAGAAAATAAATAAATACTATAATTTTTTTCTATATTGTAATTTATTTAATCATTTTCTTAGAAAAATGAATATATTCAAAACCATAAATATCATCCTAGAATAAAATTAAAAAATAAATCATCCAAAAAATATAATGAATAAATTTACATATATTTTATTATATATAATTTTCCCAAACATTATAACTTTATTTCAAAAAATATAATTTAAAAAACCTATCAAAACATTAAAATTTCAAACCCTAATTATTATAAACTCTTATAAACTAGTAAATATAATAAAAAAAGAAACTTTAATTGCTACATAAAAAAGAAACTTTAATTGCTACATATTTTGCTAAGCGAACGCATCTAGGCCAACAAACTTATCTAAGACATGGCATTCATCCAACTTACAATAATTTATATTTCTTACAGTGATCATTTCATTAAACATGTTCTAATAAATTAATATTAAAATGTTGGCTGAAATTTTTCCCTTCTATGAACTATAGATATTGCATCACCGGGGTACTAAGTGATTAATTGAACCATTGGTGTTAGACACAGGAATGAGAGAGAGGCATGAGAAAATTACATACAAGAACGAGAGAGAGGCGCGAGCAGATGGCATACAGATGACATAGAATATTATGTGGTAGTAGAAGCAAGTGGTTATCCAAAACTAGTTCTTTTGTCGTGGTTATCCAAAACCATTTCTTTTGTGAGAGGTGTCTGTAAATTGTAAACTCTCTTAGGAAATTGCCATGTTTTGATCTTATTAACACCGAAAATCCTACTCGACAAGAAATTATTATGGAATTATAAGAAGAAGTGCTAGCCCTTTTCCAGATATATTATATGACCATATGTGTTTTTTAACCAAAAAAAAATCGATATTGTGTGTTAAAACCAGATTAAAGGTCACTGCTTTTCATTAAAGAATTCACAGCTAGCAAAATTATGAAGCAATATGTATGCTTGAATTATTTTTTTACCAGAATAATTCTAAAATCATCAACCAAACCATTTAATGGGTTACTACTGCTCATAGGAACTCTTGCAACTCCAGTGTAAGGAAATTTCAGATTATGCTCAGCAAGCCATAGAGGATAGCGAACATTTTTTGAAATTTGTTTATAATTTGTTACTGCAAATTGAAATGAAATCTGCAGGAATAACTACTTAATGGTCTTGAAAGAACTATAGAACAGAAATATTGCTTGTAAATATGGAACATTGTAATTGAAGCTTAAACTTTGAACAAATTTAAAGATAAACCAGAAGAAAATAATTTTCTCTATGGAAAAAGAAATGTTGTTGGATCTGTTCTAAAGAATTAACTTGACATTAACCATAATAATATCAAAAAATGGAGCAGTATTCCACTTCGAGTGGTGAGAAACAAATAAAATAATAATTTTGCAAAGAAAATTATAAATTTGGGCATAATGAAAAATGAAGGAACATTCGTCATAGAGGCTAGGTCACAGTATTGAGTGACAAGAGCAACGAAAACCAAGACAACAAGAAGGAATTGAGGCCAAAGATGTTTAGAGCCACAAGGCTTCTACTTCATTGATGTGCGAGACCATTAAGCATTCCATTCCTTCCAAGAAATTCCACCGAAGAACATGGAAAAGAAAACTTCGCCACCGTCTACCAGTCTATGCAAATTAAACCAAGAAAACAAGAATAATTTGTAGCTAAAGATGTTCATAGCCACCATTAAGAAGCCCATTCCTCCCAAGAAATTTCCACCGAAGAACACGGCATGGAAAAACTGGCCACTGCCTACCAGTGTATGCAAAGTATTTTCTAGTTCGAACATGCCATTGATGTGGGAGGCGATTACGCAATCCATTCCTCCCAATAAATTTCCACATAAGAACATAGAAGGGATGACTTGGCATTCAATTTCTTTACCATGATCAATAATCTCAATTTTTTCGCATTCTCCATATCCGTAGGGCGAAGCATATCAAGTGCATGCCGACCTTCTTCAATCTTGGAGCAGAACACTATTGATATAAATTAAAACTACCAACGAAAAAACCGGTCAGTTAAGTAACGTAAATCAAGGGATTCAAAAAACAAAAACTTTTTAATCGTCTAACACTCAATCTTAGGGTGCTTACCAGTGCAAAGTGGCATTTAGCATAGTTGTTTTCAAATAAGAATGCCTTAGGGCGTAGTAATAAAATAATAAATAATTATCAATAAAATATTTTAAATGAGTTAAATTACATAAAATAATAAATAAAAATAATAAAATAACATGATATTAATAATTATATTTATAATTAATAATTAAACCAACTTAAATATGGTAGGATAGCTAGGGATTCTTATCAATATTGAAGAAGAAACAAAAATAAAGTTCCCATAGGGATTGGGAGACAAATAAAAAAATATCATAGAGATGTATGATGTTTTTCTTGAGCTTGGACAAGATAAAGAGAAATACATTTTCTCAATAGAAATTTTTGGGGACTCTCTGATCATCAATTAACTTCTACAATCCAACTCATTTCGTAAGAATAACCTTATTTCTCTCCTTTGAATAATATCTGGCATCCTTGATGCACATTCTCACAAATCCTTCTTTCATATCTTGAACAACCAAAAAGACATTGATCCTCAATCCAATAGAGCATGTCAACTGGAATATGGACAATACGTAGCCAATGGCTCCACTAACGAAATGTTTATTCCATAGTGATCTCCAATCAGATCGAAAGTCCCCCCCTCTCCATCAAATAAACAGTGAGAAAAATAGGATAAAGAGCCATTCAATTAAAAAGACCAAACTTAAGATGAAATAACCAAGAATCACTTTTAAATTACAATAAAAAAGAGGTAACAACAAAATACTAGGAACAACTACCTCTCCTCCATTGTTGCTAGCACAGGAACATCAACTCTAACAGAAAGTGTGATCCAAGTGGTGTACGCCACCAATCCTATCACTTGAAAAAACATGGGCATGATCCACTAAGATAAGATCCATTTATGTATGACACATGTATCATATAAAAAATTAGTCCTTTAAACTAGTTCTTCATACCTCTTCATATGTGTCTCAATGGGCATATTAAATGGACATGGTGGTGAGATAAACTCAAAACACATGGGAATGAAACTATTTTGAATTTCCCCTATGAATGTTGACCTCAAGAAAAATCATCAACACGTGTCAGCTTTCTATGTTCATGAATTCTCAAAGGTGTGAGGCATTGTTGAGATTCCTCTCTTGTCTGGTCTTTCAATCCCTTATTACAAAAATTGGCTATTTTCTCAAGAGAGCCTTTTGTATTTCTATATATCTCCGAGGAGTACTCTAATATCTAGACCCTTGTCCCTTCACGAAACTTGAAAAATATTGCAAATTGGAAGGTTGGCTCAACACTGAATTTAGAAGGTGACAACCACCATCTTTACTCCAGATTAACACTTTTCTTTACGGTTGCATCATTGTCAATGTACTTTTTCACATGGCCATGGCCTCCATTTTTTGAGGAGCGGGAAACCTTCTACCTCCTCCAATATTTGGACACCTAGACGATGTGAATGCATTTTCCTTTAGGGTTATGGATCCATAAAATTCTTCGTTGTTGAGATGAGGGTTTAATTTCTCCTTTCACTTTCATTGAATCATTTTCTTTTGATCAAATTGTTTTGCTACTTTCCGCTAATGTCTCTATTCATGGTGTTAAACTATTTAGAGTTCAGATTCTCTATCTCTATTGGGATGTCTACCATATCCTGAAACCCTCATCAATACGCAAATAATGGTAAGACGGTTTCAGTTTCTCCTCATAATTCATGGTCAGGTTTTGTTATCAAGAAATTTCTATTAATGAAATTATATATATATACATTTCTTCTATGTCTATTATTTTTCTTCCAAACGAGGAGCATATAGATTTATCTCCTGGCTTCATGGTGAAATTTCTCTTAATACCCAAGGTTTTGCAATTATTCATAGATTTCCATTTTTCTATTTTTATTCATGCAAATCTGATTTTGGTTTAATTTGTAGGTTCGGTTGAGATACGTTTAACCCAACGTCCTTTTTTTCCAGGTGGATACGCATGCTTACCCCATTCCCCCAAGAATTCTCCAACGAGTCGAGAATTCACTGTTGACGTTTGTCTACTATGTCCAGACCAACATGGGTATGTTTTTTACTATCTCGTCTCAGTTTCCAGTATCCCTATTTGAAATTGTTAAATTTTAAAATTAGAACTTTGGTTTTAGTATTATATGTAAAAAGGAATACTGCTTCAGAACCGGTATTTAAATCAAGTATTCATATTTAAAATTCTTTTTATTCTCAGATATTTTAACTATGTAACCAACCGATTAAGGTATATCTTTCCACACAATCCTTAATATTTTTCACGGTCCCCAATTTCTTAGTGAATTCATTTTCACTTAAACGTTGCAAATTTGGGTGTTGGAATATGTAGGTATGTCAAGCCCTTATTTTTCAGATTTCACATAGATTTGGGTTAAGTCGAACACAATGTTTATTGTCTTACCTCTCTTCCTTGTTCATGTAGGTCAGTATTATTGCTCTAAAAGGTCTCTGTTCTACATGCCTTCTCTCCAGATTTTCCAAATCACGGAATATGAATGCGAATTTATTTAAAATTTATTTACAGTGCAGTGCCAAATGTTATTATTATTTTCCAGAGACTTTTAGAATTTCAGGTTGAAAATCTTACTCAGAACTGTGTTCCTTTTCATAAACATTTTTCGTATTCGACCTTCAATGGTGATAAATTTCTGTGGTGGAAAATTTTCATGCCACCCTTACTGAATTTTTTTATTTGCATTCTAGTTTAGTTTACATAATATATAAATGTATAGGAATTCCTGTTGTAATTACTCATACATGTCTCATAGCGTCCCTTCAATATTTCAGTTGGGATTTCATTGGGGTCATTAAAATAAAATAAATCCACATACTAGTTCTCCATAGGGGTCCACTTCCCCTTTGGACTTATTCAAATGTCAATTAAAGGCATATAAACTAGGTGTATTATAGGGATAGAGAACAATTAACCCACAAGACCTTTCAATCCATCCTCGCCATTGACAAAAACCCAAGTTTGAACTATCCATTTGATGAGCACATGGTATTCGGTGAGTTGTCTCATGGGGATTGGCCACTTGACTCCCCATGTGTACCACTTTCTACCTCCTTTGGTGTAACAAATGGTGGAGTGTTTAATTCCAATGCTATGGTAACTTAACTTTAGGGACAAGGACTAAGAGATATGCATATATGCATTGCTTTACTAAGTTTACTCCATGAACCTAAAGAAAAATTATTCAATGAGAACCTTCTAAGGACATCCACCAAAATATTATTACCCACCGACTATAATACTCTAGGGTAGTTAACAAATCAAATTTGCATAGGAAATCAACATTATACAAGCAAAAAGACAATTCAACAACACCTTTGTCATTAAATGCTAGGTTGTTAAACTATATATAGTTTGGTCATATCCTTGTTGCGAACTAGACCTCAAAAAACTCGCAAGTATGAGGAACATACTCATTATATAATTTGATGAGTACACCAAAGACAAGTAGCACTCATATTTTCAAAGTTTAATAATTCTGTATTGGGACTTATTGATTGTTTTATGTGAGGATGAGGCTAGAACTCCCCCCCTCAATAATAAGTCCAAAGTAAGAACTTGGTACCATCCCCAAGTCTTAATTTTAAAATCGTTGAGTTGATCCTCAATGAAGAAAAGTTTGAAAAAATAGAAAAACTAGATGTAGATAAGCTCCAATATGAAGAGAGCACACTAAGAGAAGTGAATGAGATGGAAGTCTAATAAAACCCTAAAAATGATTGGCAACTCAACCTAATGCTAATATGAAATGAAAAGGATCCAGCTATCATTTTCTTGGTACAATTACCATCAAGTGGGCAAACAAATGTCATGAAATGCTCTCAATCAACATCCCAATCCCTTTCCCACTAGGAAATTTCAATGTCCACTTGAAAAATTTGTTAAAACTTTGAGTATGAAAACCATGAATTCCTCCCTTTAAAACTGAAAGGAGAGACCATAACCATCACTAGTTTTTTTGAACCCCCCCTTGATATGTTGTCATGTTTCATCGTTCATTCCCTCTTTCAGGCGCATGAATGTGCCATATTTTCACTAATAGATGAAATATTTGTCTCCATGTGAGATTTAATTATGCGATAAAACTTATACAATTTTTTTTATTGTCGATGACCACTCCCAAGGATCAATACATGCGTAATAAATCTTTAATCTAGACGGTTGGTTTCATTTGCAACATCTCTTTGACAAGTGATATTTCTCTCTAGAGTGATGAAAAGGATGGAGATCAAAACAATCTTCTTCCATATGACCTGTTCTTTGACAATGTTAACATTTTGGATTTTCTTCAACTTTTCCATTTCCTTTTGATGTTTCCTGATCAAGAAATCCTCCACTCATGAAATTGATTGTTCTTTAATAATCAGTTATGTGAAATTTTTTTTCATATTTGTCAAATCCTAAGCCACATTGATTTTTTTTGCATTGGATTTCCTGACACGATTTCATGAATGGCTTGGAACAAGAAGGCTGAACTTTATGTTGTACAAATTTTACAGTTGAATTTTTATTATCGATTGGCTTATGATCATCATCTTCTGCATTTGAAGTGGTGTTGTTGTGTTGATTAGAAACATGAATATTATGTTGAAAATCATATTGCTGTAGTTGTGACTCCAGTTGAAGAAACTCAATTGTCTCATGTGCCTGATGCAGATGCATTTTAATATCAACAAGAAGGACTTTGTTGATTTGACCACGTCTTCAACGATGGATAGTATCAAGTTTTTTATATAATCTAACAATTTAATGTTTTTCTCCATTTGAACTTGCTCACTTGAACTCACACTCGCTTGTTTTTGACACTTGCTTGATTTTTTGAACTCCCTGGCTTGAACTTGTTTGATTAAACTTGATTTCTTCAATTTCACACTCCCTTGATATTAGAGTTGTGCTTTGATTTTATCACTTAATTTCAAATGTTTAGGGTGTTGGATACCACTGAAAATGAACACACGTTAATGATTTTACAATGAGTAGATTACAATTTGAAATGAATTCTCTAGAAAGAACCCAACGTCGTATCAATTCTAACTTAATAATTCAAGGCTTAGGTGTAGGGTTTAATTGACAATTCATCGAGTACAATTTTAATTCAACTTAATAAGTTAACATACAAAATATTATTATTTGCAAGTTACAATACAATTCAATTTTGATTTGATTTTACTCCTACAAAGAATGGTTGCAAGTATATTGTTCAAAAATTGATGCAAATGTTGTTGATGTAGACTTATGTTGGATTGTTTACTGATTACGTGTAAACTCTTGCATAATTTATGTAATTTTCCTTTCCTTATAATTAAAATTTGTGTGTATTGGAAATTTCAAAAAATAATTTAAGGTAGATATTTGCTGGAATGATATTGTTTTTTTTTAATTATTTCTTATCCTATGGTTAACTTAGCTTCTTAATTGACATTTAGAGGTTTTCATTTCAACTAGGTTCATTTATAAGTCGTGTGCTTCCTTTCAATTTATTTGGTACTAGGTTCTTCTTTTAATTCCTTCTTTGTTGCATTCAACATCTCATCGTTTTGGCAGCCACACCTTATTACAAGTCCTCGACACAATATTCCTTTCTTTTTGGGGTTATTTCTCTCTTGTATTAGTTACAATAGTGTTTTAACTTAATGGTTGAGTGGCCTTAGAAAACCCTAAGGTTTGAGAACTATTTGTGAGTTTTATTATTCTTGTTAAAAAATACTCCATTCCCTTACTCTGGAATGTGTGTGATAATTAATCTTTGGTTGTTATTGGGTATGACCTTCAAACTTGGTACAAATTCCTCTGAGCTGTAAGATTTATATTTGTAGTATTTTGAACACATAAACACTAACATTGTAACATTTGTTGACTCATATTTTATTAACCCTAAGGATATAGGGTTTGTAAATTATTCTTGTTTAGAAAGAGTTTTTGATTTCTTTTTCGTGGCTCAAATTATATATGGGTAAAGTCCTTAGTTTTCATTGTTGATGATTTCTAAAGTGAGGCAGTATCCGACCACGTGTTTATGAGGTTATTCATATTCCTATTTCTCTATGTGATACATATATATTGTTCATAATTTTTTTTTCTAATAAATTTTTAAGGTTGTTTTCTTATTGAATTATTCGTATGTATATAAATATTACTCTTCTTTCGAGTTGGTATTCCAATTACTCTGTTTATGATATGCCATTTTTTATTTTCATTATGTAACCTATATTTTTATTTATGAAACTCACGCAACCTCAATCTCTAACATAAAATGGTTTCCAGTTTCTTTATTTTAAAAATAGAAGTACTTTCACACTAAATTTGGGATTTCAATGGGATTTGATTTCTGAGGCATGTCTTTTCTCGCTATATTGATGGATAATCTTTAACATTGTTTAGGGTTAGATGATCAACGTTGGATCTAACCTAGAGGTAACCTATACCAACAATATTTCACTTAAGATAAAACTACATATAAAAAATTATCAATAGATTACACACAAGTAATTGAGTCTGCCAAACATTACATGGCCCCAAATGCTCCTCCCAACTAGTGAGAATCAATAGGCTCTACTGAGACTCCCCATGGTCCAACTTCATATCCATAACAATTCCATAACATAGACCTTAATAGGTCCAACCCAAAACTTCTCAGATCCCAAACACACTTAGTATAGGGTTTTTAAAATGAGCACACGTGATTCATTTGAAATTCTAGTTCTCAACGAGCAAAATAATTCCTCATTTGAGAGCATCTTACCTCCCTCTACATCATCTTGCTAAAGATATTAAGTTTGTAGTCTTTCTCCCCTTCAAGGTTGCATCAGGTTTCTCCTCTCTCTTGGCTTTCTTTTCCCAAATTGAGATTTTTTTTCTCTAGGGAGATAAGTTTGGGTAGGAAATTGCCTCTTCTCATAACTACTTTCAATTGTTCTATAATATGAAACTCTCTTACAACATTACTTTCCCCTTAATCTTATGTCTGTCTATTTAATACATTTATTAATATAAGCTAAAACACTATCATTCACAAACTATTCATATCACACCTTTAACATGGTCCATAGTCTAACAAGTATATAATATGAAACTCTATTACAACATTACTTTCCACTTAATATATAATATGAAACTCTATTACAACATTACTTTCCACTTAATCTTATGGCTTACTATTTAATACATTTATTAATAAAAGTTAAAACAATCATGCTCAGAAACTATTCATAGCATAGCTTTAACATGGTCCACAATCTACCAAGTATATAAACTTACTTGAATATTTACACATTTACTAGGGGGCATTACATTATTTTACTAAGTACAATTCCTTAGATAGAAAAAGATAATAGGATATTACAACATCTATTCTATATTGGGGTGGAGAGAGCTTCTAAGCACAACACTAAAAAGTAAACATATTTAATGTGTAAATTATATAAAAAAATATTATGATTATAAAATTAAATTATAAATGCTTTTGTAGAGAGATAAGCTAGTATAAGAAAGATGTCAGATGTTGGAATGTAATGTCCTCTTTCAAAATTTGATCTAATCAAATTACATAGAAATAATATAAAATATAAAATATAAAATTATATTAATAATTAATTGAATCTACATTAATTTTGATCCAATCCAATCATATAAAAATAATATAAATATAAAATATAAAATTATATTAATAATTAAATGAGTCTAAATTGACTTTTTGTGATGTAAAAATATTAAAAGAATATTTTACAGTATATTGGTATATTATTCTAATTATGTTTAATTAAATATAATTTAATAATAAATAACCAACAAGATTATATTAGCTTTATTAAAAATTAATAAAATAAATATTCAAATACACATTGAATGTAATCCTATATAACAAATCAAAGTTGAATGAAACTGCACTTACCATGATTGAGAAAAAAACTAAAAGTTTGTTAGACTTAGTCAAATGCATTGTAGAAAGGTGAATTGTATTCATTCAAAGTAATTTAACGCAACCAAGTCATATATTTAGTGTTTACTGTAGGTATATACCCGGTGTTATGTGTTAGAGCCTTGAGACCACCTGGTTAAAATAACCTATGTGAGTGTAATTGTAATGGGGAATTGTATTCATTCAATGTAATTTAAGATAAGGAGGTCATATATTTAGTGTTGGCCTAGGTATACACATGGTATTATGTGTTACAGCCTTGAGACCATATGGTATTATGTGTTACAGCCTTGAGACCATCTGGTTAAAATAAAGTATTTGAGTGTAATTCCACAATCTATGGAGAAACATGTCAACTTTGATCTTGCACAATTTCAAACTTGATCACTCTTGAGTGTATATAAATTAATTCCCTTGGAACCTTTAGGTTACAGCTTTCCTTGCACCATGCCTAGCATTATTGACGACCACCACAGTGATGAGGGAGAGAGCTCTATCAGAGAGGTCGTCATCATGATGCTGTAAATTTACATTCTATGGATTATATGAACACAATATTGTGTAAGTATGGAAATATACATTTTATGGATTATATAAACACAATATTGTGCAATTATATAATTAAATTTAAATATTTATATTATTTTATAGTGATGTAATATATAAAAATAATTAAGTTTATTAAAATTGATGGTTTATCTTATATAATAATATGGTTTATAAAATAAAATTTTGAAAAAAAAAATTTGTTTAAAATGAATTTTTGATACAAAATATAGATTTAATATTCTAAAATAATTTTATGATATTTACATTTCAAATTTGTAAATTCAACAAATAGTTATTTAATAAATTAATTGCAAAAGACACAATTCAAATTTGTAATTTAATATATATATATATATATATATATATATATATATATATATATATATAAACAAATTAACATTAATACAATACAATTATGAAATTGATTTTTTTTATCGCATAAATTAATACACATGTAAAATATTATATAGTAAAATTACCCTTTATTTAATAAAATTAAAATTAATATAAATATACATATTTATAACACATCAAAATTGAAATCAAACTTGACTTAACATTATTGTTGGAAAACTTGACTTAACATTATGTTGGAAAACATGAAGAGTTTGTTAGAGGGACCGAAATGCATCATGTAAATAAAGAAAAGACAAAGGTAAGCCACGTGAATGCCATGCAATTTAAAGTGGGCAGGCATATATCGAGTGTTTAGCATAGCTATATACCTGATATTAAGTGCAACAGCCTGGAGATCACTGGGTTAAAACGACCACTAACGGTTCCAAAGACCAGTAACCTATCTTTATACCAGTGTAATTCCACATTGCGGGTCAACTTCGATCCAGCACAACTTCAAACTTAATCACTATTCTCTGTATATAAATTATTGCACATGGAACCTTTAGATTACAGCTTTCCTCGCACCATGGGTCGCATTATTGACAACCACAGTAGTGATGAGGCAGAGAGTTCTGGTCACATAGCTCATGATCGTGATGCTGGAGGGTATACTCTCATGAAAAAAGATCCGGAAGGCAAGGCTCACTGTTTTGATCCACCGGGAAGAGATGGTGTGAAATATGAAGAATATGGCGGCCAAGATGCTGCGGAGCAATGGAATGAAAACGGCTCAATATGCAGAGCCAGTGATGACATTGAAGCTAAGTTTGATGAAGAATGTGAGGACGATGATGGAGAAGAAGAGGTGTTTGATGATGAGGATCAGAAAGAAGGTGAAGGAATTCATGGCACAAAAGATGACTGCAAGCAGAATGGAGAAGGGGAGGATGATGAAGAGGCGGGCTTTGTTTACAGAGGCTTGCATGCCCGCTTCAATGACCAAGACGGAGGGCAGAGAAAAAGGGAAACATTACACAACTTCCCCCCTTGTCTCCTTTCTCTGGTAATGACACGCCATTTACCATGTCAGACCCCCTCGGTGGTGTTGAAGTCTTACAGGAGCAATGGAAGGCTGGTTATTAGAAAAGTGGAGGAGAGGGTTCAAAATCGTGAATATTTCCATGCAGTACGTTCTAATGGGCGTTTGAATCTCTATTTAGTAAAGCATGATGCAGATCCTTCCAACTAGTATAGTCCGGGCATGTTTAGTTTCGTAGGATTGCGTGGTAAGGGTGTGGAAAGTCCAGTGGTTCCGAATTGTTTGTTAAAACTCTGTTTATTGTTCAAGTGATCTATTGTTAAGGATACATCTTTTTAAAAATGTTGTTTTTTTAATTTCTGTTATTATTTATAAATCAATGAACCAAATAGTTAAAAGTTTCTAATACATTGCAATCTTAGGATTTTGTTATGATGTGAGCTGTGAGGATTTCTTACAATTTTGTTACGATACAAATTCAGTGTTTTTTTATGGTAAGTAGATTATTGCCTCTGTCTATTAAACTGTGCGGAAATAACGAGGGTTTGATATTTTGGTTTGCTATGAACATTTGATTCCAAAACTAAGGTTACAGATCTCTTTGGTATTGAGTTCTGCGGTTTGTTAATATGGATTCAGTTTATAGAAAGACCTCCACAGTTTCATCCACATTCTGGAGGAGTTTTTTTTGTTAAATTTCAGAAATTTTATTCAACAGTGTTATGTTACTTTAGTAGTATCATTTCGAAAGTGCTTTTCCTTTAATTTTCTATTTGTGGTGTATTAATGCATGGCCAAATAAATCTGATTGAGTGCATGAGGAAAATTAAAAGAAAAGACTCAAAGCTGTAGACAAATAAAATTATAATTAGACATGGCTAAACGTACTGCGGGCAAATCATTCCATACTTCGAAGATTTTAAAGTGAGCTTAAACTTTAGAAAGGAAAAATAAGTTTATGTATTTTGCGAATTGTTATCGAAGGTTTTGATCTGAGCTTAAAATTTTCGACAGGAAAAACTACTTTATATATTTTGCAAATTGTTACCGTAGATTTAATGTGAGCTTAAACTTTAGAAAGGAAAAACAAATATATATTTTGCAAATTGTTATCTAGCATTTCGTTCAATGCAATTGCAAATTTGACCCTTAACTAAGTTTCAACTTTCAATGAATAAAGAAATATTAGTGTGTTATATTCTAATATTTCACTGGTCAAGACCAATGTGTCACTGTTTATTTAGAACGGTCCATGGGCGAAGTAAAACCTAACAAATTACTTTTGATAATTGTGTAGCGTCAATAAGGAAGCCTTATGTATGGGCTAATGTTTGTGACATATGTTGAATGAATATGGATGTTGCTTTTATATATTATAAATGGGAGTTGTTCTCATGATTTTGATGGTGGAAATGGTGGAAATTGATTTGTGTTTCATGCTTTTTTTTGGACATTTATTTAAAGCTAGGGATTTTACTAGACAAACACTTCTTTTCTTTGAGATATTTCTATTGCCAAGTGCCCCATCTTATTTGTTGGCTCTTTGTCACTATATAAATGGTGTGATTCATGGGTGAGCTTCATCCGTTAATAGATGAGCTAGATCTACAGGAGCACAAGTGGCATTAGGAATCTTCTCATTTGAGAATTACCCAACCTATGAGCTACCTAGAACTATTAGGCGAGTTTGGATATTGCCATCCAATATTTTTCTTCCTGATTCATTGTGGGAAGTGGTGCCTTGAGAATATGGGTAGGGAAGAGGTTCCTTGAGAATATGGGTAAACATTCAATAGGTCTCCATGCTCCATGCAACATTTAAATCCACCATAATAAACCATATTTCCCCATTTAATGAGGAGGTGCCTTGTGAATATGGGCAAACATTCAATAGGTGTCTCACAAGCTTGCAACATTTACAGAAAAAGGTCATATTTTCATAGTCCATCGATTAAGAATAAACCATATTTCCCCTTTTAGTGAGGATTTTATGAGGCAATCTAGGTCCACTTTTACACAAATACCCTTAAATGTGTGAATTATTTTTATAATTCTTTCCTTGTGGGCATTAGTTTCATAATTCTTCCCAAATTTTCTAATATAAAACTATATCAAATTATATTTTTAAATATAAAATAAATGTCAATATATAACGCTTAAAATTTTCTTAAATACATATAGATCTATCGCATTATATTTTTTAGATAAACATTTCAATCTTAATAATTAACCACACTTATAGAAAAAAACAATCTAAAAGTCAAAATGTATAATATCCCAAAATATTCAAGCAAAAAATTTCACATCACAAAAACCCCCTTAACTCTTAAACTCTTAAATTAATTAAATTTTAATATTTAACAAAATTAAAATTTTCCAAATTTTAAACTAATTTCGAGCAAAAGAGCTAAACAAAAACAAAAAATCACTTCATTAAACTATACTAATGCTTTAGGGCATAACTGAAAAAGGTATAATTAGTGCTTTTAAACCTGTCGGAAAAAAGTTCAACGAATCACCATCTTAAAAGCATACAGTAACCTATCATCTTTGAGCATTTAGAATGGAAATGGGTTTTTCGGCATAATAATAATCTAATTACATAAATTAAATAGTTGATAAAAATAGATAGATATCAATTTATTATTAGATATTAAGGTTTTATACTTAAAATATTTTATAATAAGTTAAATATTCTCAAAATTATTTTTTTTATAAATTATTTTTTTTCTAAGTAACGTTAAATTTATTAATGAAACATATGGTATATATAGTCCATGGCCTCCATGATGCAAGCCATCGGAGGCTTCATAAGTTCAGCAGAATAACAAAATTGGGCTGCCCGCAAGGGGAAACCAGCCTGAGTAAAGTTTGTGAGCTGCCTTGATGGAGGAAACCAGCTATAGCATATCAAAAAAAACTATTACATCCCAGAAAAACAAAAAAGACTGAAGAATTGAACAGAATTACTTGGACAATGCCACCTGCACTAGAGACCATAATCCTCTCAGGGGGGTTCTTCTTCAATCCTGCACCAATATCCATCATCGTCATCCGAGACGGGGCATCTTCGAGCTGCTACTACACCTGCTTTGCTGCCGCCTTCCTGCTTACCTTTATCCTGAAGAAGGCTCAAGCTGCAATCGCTTGCTTTGAGAGAAGCACCTTTGTCCATGGTTTGAGTGGGTTGCACAAGGTCAGAGGGGTCCAGCCTGTGAAATGGACACGTGAGAGAGGAGGGTTCAGGAATTGCCTCCGGAATGTCCTTTAAAGTGACTGTGACAGTCGCTATAACCAGAGGGAAATTGGATTTGCATTGAAAATGAAAATGGGCAGTAGACGGACTGAGTAAAGAGGCAGAAGTAGTGGGACGGGAGCAGGGAGGCGACAGAGAAGCAGAGGCACCATGTCTGGGGGAGGAAGGGAGTCTACGCCCACGCCCACGCCCACTGCGCATAGAGTGATATTGTCCATGAAAGCTCTCAGAAGAAGATGATGAAGTGCTGTTGGAGAGGGAGGGACGCCGGCCAGAGGGGCGTGCTTTGGTGCTGCCTCGACGACATCTCAGATGGTGCCTAAGCCGGGGCATGTTGGCACAAAGCCTGAGAGAGTGGATTGAATTGGCAGCAGGCGATAGGGAGGGGGAGGATGAATGATGCTCAAGCGAGGTGCCGAGTTGCAAAGGGCAGAACGGGCTATGTGAGAAGTGAAAGCCAGGAAGAAAATCCACACAACATCCCAAATGACAGCGCCTTCCAAGGGAGGTGCGAGAGCTGGGAAGCTCAGCCTCCGGGGAATAGCCAGACCCAACAGACGGGAACCTTATCGGCATGGAGACCACCAGACGGAGCTGAGGTAAAGCAACGAACCCTGACATAGAGACGAAGAGTGGAAACGAAGAACCAGAGAGCAGAATTATGCAATGCTTGCAGCCTCGACCTCCACACCGACATAAATGTCGTAGAGGATGACGGCCTGGGGTATTAAATGCTCTGGAGCACCTTAACTACAACCTACGGGTGGCCATGTGGCCTTGCCAAATGCCGTTCTGCAGGTTGATATCCATCACATCACCTAATTTCACCCACATCCGGGGTTTTTTTATAAAAATTAGTTAAAATTATAATGTTGTTATTATATTTAAAAACTTTTTCTTATTTCGTATCTCAAATATATTATAATCTCAAAACTTTGAGGTGGTTAAATTTTGAAAATACATGAGTTTTTTTATAAATTTTTATTTAATGTAACTTATTTAATATCGTAAACGCTATTTGATTTTCCCATTTACCAAAGAGAATGATCTAGTAAATTTATGTGGGCAATAAAAAATAACTAGGTGAAGAAATCACATATCACCCATATTTAGGGTTTAGCAATTTAGGCAGTTTCGTTGGGTTGTTGTGTGGTCGGTAGACATCATGGTTTGATTTATTTATATTTCCATAATGAAAAGAAGGTTTACAACCCAAATTCAACACTATTGAAGTTCTTCTTCGGCCAAAGGGAGGAAAAACTGATTAAAGACAAAGTTATGTTCAATTGGACATGTGCATTCTCTCTTAGACTACGGTTTTTTATTTAAATTCAACTGCGTAGTTGGTGACGGCTCTAAGAGTCTGAACCTTTTCCATATCCAAATTATAAAAGTTTTAAATAAGGGTATTATAATTATCAACTATGAATAAAAGATTATGATATTCAATGACAACTTTTAGAACTGGATATGGACATTATGAGTTCGTAGTGTTGCTCCTTGGTCTTAGTAACGAACCAAAAACCTTCATGTGTCTAATGAATAGCGTATTTCATTAATACGTTGATATATTTGTGTTAGTATTCATAGATGACATCCTAGTGTAATCTAAAGATGAAGAAGAGCGCCAAGAACATCTCAAATTGGTGTTACAGACTTTAAGATAACATCAAATTTATGCAAAGCGCATCAAATCTGACTTTTACAAAAACAAAAAACAATATTTAGGATACGTTATTTCCAAAGAAGGACTATCTGCAGACCCTGAAAAGGTTAAGGTAGTTATGAATTCTCCCACACCTAAGGATGCGTCAACAGTTCGCTAATTTATGGGGATTGTCGAATATTATCAAATACTTGCATAAGATTTTTCAAAATTATTTTATCCCATTACCTCCTTGCAAAAGAAGGGAATAATGTTTGAATGGTGAGCCAAATGTCAAGAAAGCTTTGACAAGTATAAATAATTATTAAAAACAACCCCTATACTAAAAATTGGAGACCCAAGTAAGGAATTTACTATTTGTACTGATGCATTTTTAGAAGGACTTGGGGGTGTGTTGATGCAAGAAAATGCAGAAATAACCTATGAGTACCAGAATCTGAAAAAATGAAAAAAATTACGATGTATATGATCTAGGGTTGGCAATGGTGATAAAAAAAAACTAAAAATGTGGACGCACTATCTATGAGGAAAGAACATTTTGGTGACAAATTACATTAGTTTGAAATATTTCTTTAGCCAAACTAATTTAAATTCTAGACAAAAAAGGTTGTTAGCCTTCTCTAATGAGTCTAAATTTGATATAAAACACATAAAAGGAAAAGAGAACAAGGTTGCAAATGCTCTAAAAATACATTCCCATGCTTTGATACGGAGGCAGGTGAGCAGCATTAGTACATATTTTTGGGAGAAAATTAAATATGCACTTCAACAAGATCCTTAGTATTAGGAAATTCAGCAAAAGTTACAACAAAAAGAAATTCTAGGATATGCTCAAAATTCTAAAAAATTGTTAACCTAGAAAAACATATTATATATTCCCAATGTAGTTGTATTAAAACAAATGATAATGGATGAGTACCACAACAAACCACATGTTGGTCATCCGAGATACCACAATATGATAACAACATTAAGGAAAAACTTATTTTTTCCAAGTATGAAGAGAGACGTAGAATAATATTTAGAAAAACTCATGTGTCAACAACTAAAGGTGGAACATCACCACTCTGCTAGATTGCTAAATCCATTTCCCATTCTCTAATGGAAGTGGGATGTAATATTAATGGATTTTATTAATAGGTTACCTAGCACAAAGTGCCTACATGATTCCATCATGTTGGTGGTAGAAATTTTGACTAAAGGAACACATTTTATACTAGTGCAGTCTATTTTTGGAACCACTGAGATTGCAAATTTTTTCATGAAGGAAATATTTTGACTACATGGTATACCAAAAATGATAATTTCATACAAAGATGCTACATTTAACTCCATATTTAAGAAATCTCTGTTTGGGGGCATGTGAACTGGTGCAGTTAAATTTCAGCACTACATAACATCCTCAAAAAAATAGACAAACATAAAGGATGGATTAGATTCTAAAGGATATGCTTTGAATGTATGTCGTGGATAGGCCCACTAAGTGGTAGTATTTTTTTCATTTGGCAGAAATTTTATTATAATAATAACTACCAAAATTGCATTAAAATGAATCCTTTTGAACCTTTGTATGCAAAAAAAAATGTAACGCGACACTTATCTGGGTCAACTGGAAGATAGATTAATATTGGGACCATATGCTTTGCAGGAAATAAAATAGGTAGTGTGAAAGATTAAACATAATATCAAAACAGCACAATACAGGAAAAATTTTTATGTAGACAAGAAGATAATTCATAAAGAATTTAAGATTACAGACAATGTCTACTTTCGAGTAAAACCGAAGAAAAGTTCTCTGAGAACCGGAACTTATGCAAAGCTTGCACCATGGTTCTGCGGGCCTTTTCAAATATTAGAAGAATTTGGTCCACTAGAATACCATCTGGCATTGTTCAGTCATATTAAAGCTCATAATTTTTTTCATGTATCCTTATTAAAAACTTATATCCATCATAACTCTCATGTAATTGATTTGAATTTGATACAAGAGGAACCAAAAGGATACTTTATGCTCGAGAAAATCTATATCCTAGGTCAGAAAGAGACCATGCTCTGTAATCGAGTCGTCCCTTAGGTTAAATTAGAGTGGAAGAAATTTACACCTAAGGAGGATGCTTGGGAATGAGAGGATATTATCGTAGAAGCGTACCCACCATTGTTCAAAAATTGAGACATCTTAGAAAAAAACACCAAGTTTGGTGTTATTTTTAAGAGGGGGAAGATGTGATACCCCTCCATGACTATGTAAATATTATTTGTTTAGAATGAATATTTTTAGTTGTGATGGCTAGAAAGCCATAGCGAACCAAATTTGAAAAAAGTAGGGTGATGTAATAAATTTTAATAATAAAAATAAAGAGGAGATTTAGTTGGGAAATTTTTTTGAGTTAACCGGATCATTACGATAATCAGAAAAATAATGTGGATGGATAAGATTATGAACAAATTCCCTCAATTTACTCCTAAAAAATCTTAGGGTTTGTTTGATAATTTTGAATATAGTTGGAAGAAAAAATAAATTAAAGCACTCAGTGAGGAAATAACACTCAATAAGGGTGAGTAAAATGTCGTGGGAAAAAAGGCGATATTTAGCGGAAAAAGGAATATAATTTTTCAAACAATACAAAATATCCTATTCCATTGGGTTATCCAATCCTAGAAAGTGGGACACTGCTAAGGAAATTCTGCTAGGGAAGGAAGGAATATAAATAACTTGTTTAGGATCACAATATGTTGTTGATTTTGTGGTAGGGGAGGTGGGTAAGGAGGTCACTACTCGGACGGAACTAGTGGAAAAGGTACAATATTTGGGTGGAAATTTGTTCATTCAAAGTAGATCATGTTGACCTATGGTTATAGATCCTCATTGTTAATTTATTATTTTGCAGAGTTTTTTTTATTGTTGCTTATATGGGGAAACATTGATAACTAGAATTTATGGTCATTGATTTAAAATAATTTTTGTTTATTTGTTTATTAGCTTTCCTGAAAGCCACTCTATTTTTTGTTGAGTTGTGGGAAAATTATACTTATGATTAGTAATTGTGTAAGGTTGTTTTAAATATTTTTTCCATGAAGATTTTTCTATGCAGGTTTTTGGATAATGTTTTGTGGGAGAAATCGCGAATATTAGAGGTGGCTTTGGGGAAACCCCCCATTTCAAATTCATTGAATGGTGTAGTTATATATTCAAAAAATGTCAAACCCTTGGTTAAACTGAGAGGGGGGAGGGGGTGAATCAGTTTAATGCAGTCATGGTCTTGTAAAAATTTCTTTTACACTTATTTACATCTTCATTTCGTGATCAACTTAATATACAATGGAACAACAATCTTAATAAGTAAGCAGCAGGTATTAAGCAGATTAAATACAGAATATCACCACATAATCATCATGCACATAGACAACATATATAAGTGGAAACCAATAAGGGAAAAAACCACATCTTATTATTGTTGTGATGCAAATGCAAGTTCCAACTCCCTCTCACCACTAATTTTATATAGGCTCCAACCTACAGGAGGCTACTACCTCAATTCTGCAAGCTACAACTTGCAAGGAAGCTCCAAATCCCATCTGTTTTCTGCAGGCTACAACCTATAGGAGGATCCTACCTTAGAAAACTACAGCTAGACATCTATCAAGCTACAACTTGATATGGAAGCATCAACTTCCTCACTATACAATGAAATCATGTGGTGATTTACCTGGATATTAGCTTTGTTTTCCTCCTTCATTACTGTTGTCCTTCCAGCCTTCAATTTTTTTTTATATCATCTCTAGATCTTCACAACTCCTCTCTCTGCTCCTATTTCTTATTACTCTCTCTTTTCCTCTATGCATATAGATATTACATGTCTTATATAGATAGCTTTTTGACTATTTGCATTCTACAAGGAATATGAAGTGAATAGGCATGACTCTTTGCCTTCCACCATCTTATTTTCTCGCTCATCATTTCAGGAGGTTACAACACTGTCTACTCTTTTCAAAATTAAATTGGATTTTTTTTTTCCTACGGAGACTTTCCTTTGCATCACTTACAATAAAAATAATTAAACCATTTACATTTACAAATACAATAATATTTCAATTCATCCCTTTCAACTCTTGGTTCACCATATATTTGTCTTTTCTGCTACTGTCACCGTCTTTTCAATTTTTGTTGTTATATTCTAGCTCTGCTACATAACTATTCTATTTCTTCTATTACCTGTGTATTTTGTACCGCGTTCTCATGCTTATCAATCTTTCATCAATTGGACGGTCATCGGACTCCCCTTTTTCTTAACTTTCCAATCCGATGGAATTCACACAGCAAGTTTCATGTTATTTAATTGTTCCCAACCTACGTGAAATAGGCGGTTTTGGAATGCCACGCGTTGCGCTCTTAATGCTATCATGTTTGTTTCACCTTTTACCGCTTATCCTCCAAAGGCAGTGAGAAACAATAACTTACCCGTTTTCTAATCCTGCCTTCACTGTTCTGCGGATTTCAAATATATTCCACTATCTTTTAAGACTATATTTAAATATATTCGCTCTATAACCATATATGCCATTAATACATAATACCCTTGTAAATTTTTTGTTTCCGCCAGTCTTGCACATTTATCGATGCCAAAATTAGCACTTCTAATCTGCATCGTAGATCTCTACCCCATGATCCAACAGTTATCTCTTCATTGCACGTCGGCGTTCAAACGTGATTCTTGATTGCTTGTCCTCTTAAGCTTGCGAATTGCGATATCTGATTGGGTCCCACAGCCAGACTTCAATTCCTTTAGATTTTAGCTTTGAACTATATCTCATCTGCTTTCTATTGCATTTCGGTATTTCAATCGTTATTTCTATATGGATCCTTTGCTCTCCGATGCAATTTAAAAAGGAAAAATCCATACTCCCGGACATTAAATCTTTTAAATAATAGCTCTGAGCTACATCGCATCTGGCCCCTTTATTGCACTTCGGCGTTTATGAGTGTTATCTCTTCTGAGCTTTGCAATCTGCGATATGCGATGAACTTTGCATTGCCGATTCGCATCGCCACTTTGCATCGCATCGCATCTTCGCATCGCATCACATTGCCACTTCGTGGTATGTGATGAACTTCAAATCACCGATGTGCGATATTACATTGTGCGGCCACGTGTCTCTTCGCATCACCTCATCGCATCGCATTGCATCTTCACATCGCATTGCATCGCCACTTCGCGGTATCCAATGAACTTCACATCGCCGATGTGCGATATTGTGTTGTGCCACCATGTGTCCCTTCAAATCGCCACATCGCATCGCAACTTTTCATCGCCACTCCATTATTGCATCGAAATATCAACTATCGCAATATCACATTGCTCTTGCTTCTGATTTGTGATCTAATTTATGCAAATGCGATCATCACTGTTGATCTGTCGAGATCTACAGTCCTCCTTTCTGTTTGCAATTCAATTGTATTTCTACCCCTCTTATCTTACGATGAATCATATCCATCCATTTCTTGCCTTTGTTATTTCTATCTAATCATGACCGTCCATTCACCTCACTTGCAATTATTCAAAGACTTCTTTGCCTTAGTCAATTTTTGTTTGTTTATCCTATCGCCGCTTTGCAACATTGGTTCCTCCATGCTACTCCTCTTGAGCTTGTTCTATATTTTTCAACGTGATTCTCTCCTAAGCTTTATATTGTCACCACTCTGCAACACTGGTTCCTCCACGCTGCTCCTCTTTGAGCTTTATTCAGTTTCTAAGTGCGCTCCATTCACCTCACTTGGAATTCTTCAAAGTCTTCTCTGCCTTAGTCGATTTTTGTTTGTTTATCCTATTGCCACTCTACAACATCGGTTCCTCCATGCTATTCCTCCTGAGCTTGTTCTATATTTTTCAACGTGATTCTCTCTTGAGATTTATATTGTCACTACTCTTTAACACTGGTTCCTCCACGCTGCTCCTCTTTGAGCTTTATTCAGTTTCTAAGTGCACTGATCTCTCCTAAGCTTGTTCTTCTATTCGATATTCACTCCAACTTGGGATTCTTTCGCTTGCTGCATGCCTTAAACGCGCTGATCTCTCCTGAGCTTGTTTTGCTGTGTTTGCTCCTCTTCTTCCTTAACTGCTTCTCTGCTGCCTTTGTTGGCTTTAGTGCCTTCTTAGCTGCATTCGCTTCTTTGCTCCTCTACCTCTCTTTTATGCTTTCTTACTAGATTATTGCTTGATCTGATCCCTTGTGTTATTGTTGGTTCTTCTCTGCTCCTTTGCCTTAGTGATAGTTTAGGTGCTACTCCTTTGTGCTCCTTTGTCATTAATGATAATATCTCCAATAGTCTCCCCCTTTGGCATTGATGGTAATACTCCAATACTTCCTGTAGGAATTTCTTCCCCTTCTCATTATGAGAAGTGTCTTGTCTTCCTCTGCTTGTTTTTCAGAAGAGCTTTTCTTCTTCTGCTTGCTTTTCCTCCCCCTTTGACATCAATGGAAAAGGGTTGTACTTTTCCCAGTGTGGTTTCTATCTTTTCATAATACTCTGATCTTGAGGACCTTTTCCATGCACTAGTCCATTGCTCTATCTCTTTTGTGACAATTTTTATTGACTGCTCTCCCGATGGAATGGTGCTTTCTTGTTTGATATTGACTATCACTTGTCTTTTGCATTGGTCCTGTTCGTTGTATTCAACTTTTATTTTTTATTTTTATTCTTTTGATTTTTGATCATGTTAGACAGTAACATCTACAGACACTAACCCTAGTTTGTCTCTTAGATATTCGAATGGTTATTTAGCAAAAGGTTTTGTGAATATGTTTGATGTTTTTTCCTTGGTTGGTACATATTCCAACTTTACTAATTTCTTTGTTACTTGTTCTCCGAGGAAGTGGTACTTTATTGGGATGTGCTTTGTTTTTTAATGAAGTACATGATTTTTTGATATACTTATTGCACTTGTATTGTCACATTTGATAGAAATGGGTTGATTAATGCTTACCTTCATGTCTTGGAGAGTTTGTTTCATCCACATTACTTGTGTGCAACATGTTGCTACTGCTATGTATTATGCTTCTGTTGTAGATAAAGAGATAGAAGTTTTCTTCTTGCTTAGCCATGCCACCAGAATTTTTCCTAAATAAAAGGCACCTCCACTCTTGCTTTTCATGTCATCCATGCAACTGGCCCAGTCTGCATCTGTATATGCTGTCAGTTTGAAAATTTTTCCTTTTGGATACCATAGGCCATAATGTGAGGTTCATTGTAGATATCTAAATATTCTCTTGATTGCAAGTACATGATTTTGTTTTGGTGCTACTTGATATCTTGCTACAAGTCCTACTACCAACATAATGTCTGGTCTAGAAGCAGTTAGATATAGCAGACTTCTTATCATGGATCTGTAAAGCTTTTGATCTACATCTATTGATCCATCATTAGCACATAGTTTGCATCCAGTGATCGTGGGAGTTGACACAGGTTTGCACTCTTCCATTTGAAAACTTTTCAACATTTCTCTTAAGTATTTTTTTACGAAATGAATATTCCTGTGTTCTTTTGCTGAATTTGAAGTCCTAAATAGAAGGTGAGCTCTCCAATCATTCACATCTCAAACTCTGATTTCATTTTTTCAGCAAATCCTTTTGCTAACTCATCTTTGTTGCTACCAAACATGATGTCATCTACATACACTACTACAATTAAGATTTCATTTTTCTTAGCCTTTATGTACAAATTGTTGTCTGCTCCTCCTTTCTTGAACCCTTGTTTTTGCAAGTATTTGTCTAGCCTTAAATACCATGCACGAGGTGCTTGTTTTAGACCATATAAGGCTTTCTTTAATCTGCACACATAGTCATGTTTATCTGTTAATGAGAATCCTTCAGGTTGTTCCATGTCTACTTCTTCTTCTAGATCCCCATTCAGGAAGGCAGACTTTACATCCATTTGATATACCCTGAAATCATGATAGCATGTAAAGGACAAAACATTCTGATTGCTTCCATTCTGGCTATAGGGGCAAAGGTTTCATCATAATCAAGTCCTTCAATTTGAGAATATCCCTTGCATACAAGTTTGGCTTTATTTCTGATTACCTGCCCTTGTTCATTCATCTTATTCCTGAATATCCATTTTTTTCCAATGACACTTTTCCCAATGGGTCTTGGAATTAATTCCCACGTATTTTTCTTCTCAATTTGGTCTAGTTATTCATTCATAGCATTTACCCAATTTTTGTCTTTGCTGGCTTCTTTGAACTTCTTTGGCTCTATTTGAGATAACATGGCTAGGTATACTTCTTCTATCTGTTCAGTAAGTTATCTTCTTGTCTGGACTCCCACACTCTTGTCCCCAATGATTTGATCTTCTGGATAGTTCTTTGGAGTGTATCTTGAGGGACCTTTTGAGTTTAATTCAGTATCTTTTGTTTTCTTGCTATGTTCATCTGGAGGATTAGCGCAACTTGTGTTTCTTGTTCTTTTTGGTAGATCTTTGTCAACTCTTACATCAATGCTTTCCACAATTTTGTGCAGTATTTTGTTGTGACACCTGTAACCCTTAATCTTGGATGCATATCCTAAAAATATTCCTTCATCAACTCTTGCACCAAACTTCCCTAGTTTTTCATCGTTATTTTTTATGAAACACTTTCTTCCAAAGACTCTAAAGTGTTTGATTGATGTTGGTTTACCATGCCATAATTCGTAAGGATTCTTATCACAATTTGGTCTTAGATGAGCTTTGTTGAGAATGTGAACAACTGTGTATACTGCTTCTACCCAATAGGTTTCGGAAATGTTACTTTCTTGCATCATGGCTCTGGAAATTTGTTGTACTGACCTATTTTGCCTCTCCACCACATCATTCTGTTGAGGTGTACCGACAATTGTAAACTATTGTTTTATCCCATGTTCATTTCATAGGTCCAAAAAATCATAGTCTGTGAATTCACCTCCTCTGTTTGATCCGATGCACTTTAGCTTGCATCCTGTTTGATTTTCTGCCATTGCCTTAAATATTTCGAATTTCTCAAGCACTTCTGATTTATATTTGAGAAATTCTACCCACGTCAATCTGGTAAAATTGTCTATTATCAACATGAAATAAGATTCTCCGCTTGGTGCTTTAGTTCTTGAAGGTCCACACAGGTCCGTGTGTAAAAGCTGAAGTGGCCTACTTGTATATAGTTCATCTTTGGTCTTCAAAGATGTGCGGGTTTGTTTTCCCAACTGGAAGGATTTACATATAGTATTTGGAGGCTTCTTTATTGTAGGCATATTTTTTACTGCTTTCTTCTTTCTCAGACTGATGATATGGTCAAAGGTTAAGTGTCCCAATCTTCTATGCCATAACCATGATTCATCAAGTTTTCTTATGTGACATGCTTCATTCTCTTCTTCCAATATATAGACATTACTTTCTATTCGAACACCTTTGATCAAGGTCTTTCCTGTGGTGCTCAATCTTACTTCACAATCTTGGGCTCTGAAAGGGACCTCACAGCCTTTATGACACATTTGAATGACGCTTAGCAGATCGGCTTTCAGCCCATCCACAAATAGTACATCTTGAGCCTCTCCTCTTCCATTATTCAAACTAACTGAGCTTTTTCCTTTGATTTTCCCAACATTATCATTTCTGAATGTTACATTTCCAGATTTCTTTTCATCAAAGTTTACAAGATTGCTTCAATCTCTAGTAATATGCTTTGAGCATACACTATCCATATACCATTAGCTTTTCTAATCTTGAGCTATTAGACCCAGGTCACACTTATTCAACTTCTTTTTCCACTACAGACTGCTATTTGTTTGGCCCTTTTTCTGAGAAGCTAGACCACATTCTTTGAGAGGACATTTGGAAGACATGTGTCCAATTTGATGGCATACAAAGCATTTGATTATATTTTTAAATGGATTATGTGTACGAGTGAACTCTCGATTGTTCATAAATCTCCTTGGGGTTTTAAACATCAGTCTTTTTCCATACGTTCTACACTCCATGGCTTTATGGCCGAACCCCTTATAAAAAAACCAATACCCATGGAAATTATTAGTGTATTTAGTGAAGGGTTGTGTTCTCCATTTGGTTACTTGAGGTAGTATTTTCATTTTCTGCATCCTTTGCTGGTTGAAATCGATTATTTTCGTCTAACAGTATGCAGCAATATGTCGTGGTTTGTGACAGGAAAAACAAGTGACATTTCTCATAGGAGGAAAGAATCTCCTTTGAGATTTTCCAAACTTTTTCAATTGATCTTTAGGAACAATTGAACTTTTTGCAACTGCTTGCCTCTTCCTCTCATTATTTGTCTCTTTATGTTGTTGTTTATTTTTGTTTGTTTCTGTTTGTTTCATCACACATCAAGTTCTTGCTGGATTCTTCTTTTGTGGTTCCCTTTTGAGCTGCTTCATCATTCCTTTCAATGTTTTCCTTCTCCGAGGTCTCCATGGAGGCGATATCATCTCCGAGCTGCTTCCACCCCCTGATCCTTTCTTCTATCACTCTTCTAGCTGCAATAATGTTCGATTTCTGAGAGTTGATTTTTTCTTTTACAACTTTCACAAAAATGATATTTTGTTTATCCTACACCTTGGATTTGTTGCTTTCTCCTTCGTAACCTATCACGGTCCTTATGAGAGGATATATTTGAGAATTTAGTATTTTATTCAATTGTTCAGTGCTTGTCATTCGAGGAGTGTTCATTGTCAATTCCCTTTGGGTGTGTTCTAATTTATTTCTCAGGCATACTACTTCTTCTTCCAATTTTTCTTGCTTCTGAATTTTATCATTAATTTTCTTTAGTAACGTGTCTTCCACCTTCTTAGCTTCTTCAAGTTCTACTTTCAATTGAATGAGGTCTTCTGAATTTGGTACCTCTTTTAAATATTTGAGAAGAATGTCTTTCTATTTTCTGCACTTGTGTTTAAGTCTGTATATTTCCTCTAGGGCACTTCTTAGCTCCCCCTCAAGATCTACCTCACATTCTTCCTCATCATCTAGAAGGAATCCTTAAAACTCTTCCTTGGCCATCAACAAAAATTTAGAGGTTCCTTCTTCATTTGAGGATTCATCTGAGTTTTCATATGCACTGCTATCTTCCTGAACATAAAGGGATTTTCTATTGAATCTCTTCGCTTCCTACCAGTTATTAGTTTTGGTTTTCTCTGTCTCTTGAGTCTGATTCTTTGTTTTCTTGTAAGGACACTTTGATGCATAGTGGCCAAATCTTCCACAGTTAAAGCATTTAAATGGAAGTTTACCTTTATAATTACGTAAGCCTCTGTGAGCGCATGGGTTAGATTACGTTTTAGTAAAGGATAATTAAAAATTATTTTTTAGAATGAGATGATCTAACCAAGAGAAATGAAACTTCGATGGAATAAAAAACTCGTGAAAATTGACTCAAATATGATTTCAATTTCTATGCCAATGATTATATATATATATATATATATATATATATATATATATATATATATATATATATATATATATATATATATATATATATATATATATATATATATATATATATATATATATATATATATATATATATATATATATATAATCCTCATATGTGATGGATGAGTAACCATTTACACTATTTTGTAATAAATTAGAATGACTCTTTGCACAAAAAGACTATTATACCACATTGCGAAGTGAGTTGTCAAATTAATGTAGCTAGATAAAAAAAACCACTAAACTAACTATACTTATATTTTCATGGAATGTGATACTCAAAATTAAGGCATACTATATATGTAACTATGTTAATCATAATCAAATTCATTAGACAAAATTGAAATTTTGGGAAAACAAGTAATAAAGGAAAAATAATGTTTGTCTCTGAGACAAATTCTAATTAACCATAAAACTAGAGATCCATAGTACCGAGAAGTAAATTCAATCAAAAATTTTGTTCTTAATTTATCATATTTGGAAACATTCCATAAACATATAGGTTTCATTCATCTCATAACTACAGGGAGTAATTTATTTATCTTGCCTCAATCTATCCTCTGCAGAAACATCACAAAATCGAAAACAATACAAAATCCATTTACTACCTCCGTGGATAAATGTGCCACGAGAAAACTTGAACTTAGAAGGGATCAAAGAAAAAATATATATTATTCCACCTATGAATGCATGAACCCTTCAGGAAGCAGAAATATTTAAAACTGACCATGGAGAACAGAAGTAAGTTAGCAGGCTTAAGACAATGTTGACCTTAAACATATATACCTATGCATGCAAGAAATGTCGTTACTTGCAAAAGTGAAATCGACTATTAAAAATATTTTTTACAAAATGGGGAAAAATAAATTACACAAAATCCAAATGAAAATTCTAGTAATCGTGCAAGTTACATGGTGAAGAAGGGTTCCTAGTAAAAAAAAATTATTTCCTCGAACATGATAACAAATAGTAAGTGGTGTCAATGCTAGTCCTACAATATTAGGCATTTTGAGAATATGCATGAGATATTTTTTGAATAATGTAATTCAGGGTACCTATACATGCATCAACCAAAGACCGTCTGCCTATGAAAAATCTCCAAAATGTATCTCGAACCATGTCGACAATAATAAATTTGTGAATGAGAAGTTTAAAAAAAAAAAAAAAAAACTAATTTTAATAATCCCTTATCATAAAAAAACTATATTAGCGTTGTATTTAGTGAGGTAACTAAGTCTAGGATCTTACCTATAAAATAAAAAGAAGGAAACATGACCAAAAAACCATGACTCAACAAGAGACTGTTCATGCAAACAAACTGGGTTCATGTCCAATATGTGTTATTATTTCTGAGAGAAAACGGTGAACCTTTAGAGCCTTTTAATCCATCCCCGCTATTCAAAAAAACCCAAGTCTAAAGTAGCCATGTCATGAGCACATGGTATTCAGTGAGTGAGCTCATGGGGATTGGTCACTTGACTTCCCTTGTGTGCCACTTTCTACCTCATTTGGTGTAATGAATGGTGGAGTGTTTAATTCTAGTGTTGTGGGAACTAAAATTTAGGGACATGGACCTACAGATATGCATACATGCATCGCTTTACCAAGCGTACTCTATGAAGCCATACTCGAAATGAAGGAAAAATATATATTTAATTATGCCAACCATAAGAAAATGAACTGAATAATTATAAAACAAAATTGACATTTTGGGAAAGCAAGTAATAAAGGAAAAAAATGTTTGTCTCAAAGAAAATTTTTAATTAACCATAAAACCAAAGGTACATAGTACCGAGAAGTAAATTCAATCAAAAAATTTTCTCTGAATTTATCATATTTGGAAAATTCCATCAACATATACGTTGCATTCATCCCATAACTATAGGAACTAATTTATTTCTCTTGCCTCAATCTATCCAGTGGCCAAAACATCATAAAATTTATAACCCCACAAAATCCAATTACTACTTCCATAGCTAAATGTTCCACCATAAAACTTGAATTGAGAAGGGAGAAAAGACGAAATATATATTATTCTGTCTATGAATGCATGACCCCTACAGGAAGTAGAAGTATTTGAAAGTGACCATGGAGAATAGAAGTAAGTTATCAAGTTGAAGACAATGTTGACCTCGACCATAGAAACATATGCATGTGAGCAATGCCATAACCTGAAAAATCAAAATAAAATGTTAAAAATATTTTTGAAAAAATGGGGAAAACATATTACACACAATGAAAATGGGATGTCTATTAATTGTACACGTTACCTGCTGAAGAAGTTTTCCTAGTCAAAAATGTTTTTGTTCCTCGAACATGATAACAAATAATAAGTGGTGTCATTGTTAGTCCTACAATATTAGGCATTTTTGTAATATGCATTAGAGAGTTTTTTGAATAATGGAATCTAGGGTACATATACACGCATCAACAAAAGACCATATCCCCATGAAAAATATCCAAAATATATCTCGAACCACGTCCATAATAATCAAATTGTGAATGAGAAGCTCAAGAAAAAAGAACTAAGTTTCATAATCCCTTATCATACAAAATATTTATTATGTTTGTATTTAGTGGGGTAATGAAGTCTAGGCTCTTAACTGTAAAATAACATGAAGGAAACATGACCAAAAAATCATGACTCGACAACAAATTGGTCATGGAAATAAACTACATTCATGTTTAGTCATGTTGAACCAAGGAGGAAAATAAATAAATAAAATTTTGAGAAACATGAAATCATTTAATATAATAAAAAGGGATGGTTGTATGGGTTTCCTTACCTATTGTAGGCACAAGTGACAGTGTGTTTGAGACATAGCCACAATGATATGAAACAAAAAACTAGTTGTTGCATGCCTCCACATTATCATAGTTGTGCTATTAATATTTTACATTGAGAATGTTAGAGAACTACCAGGTGTCACAACATGGAGCCCCTATACTAGAATATGCAGTATACTTCATTCCAAAATAATTAGTTGTTGAAATTCCTTTGGTAGCACTACGAAGCACTGAGAAGAAGGGATTTCATTGCAAATGACAAGGAGAAGGTGGCCAAGATGGGTTAAAATTTGGGAGAGAGAACAATGAACCTCCAAATCCTTTCAATCCATCCTCGCTACTCACAGAAACCCAATTCTGAACTATCCATTTGATGAGCACATGGTATTCGATGAGTTGTCTCATGGGGATTGGCAACTCGACTCTCCATGTGTACCACTTTCTACCTTCTTTGGTGTAACGAATGGTTGAGTGTTTAATTCCAGTGCTATGGTAACTAAAATTTAGGGACAAGGACTAAGACATATGCATATATGCATCACTTTAGCAAGTTTACTCCATGAACCTAAAGAAAAATTATTCAATGAGAACCTTCTAAGGACATCCGCCAAAATATTATGACCCACCGACTATAATACTCTAGGGTAGTTAAAAAATCAAATTTGCATAGGAAATCAAAATTATACAAGCAAAAAGATAATTCAAGAATGCCATTATCATTAAATGCTAGGTTGTTAAACTATATATAGTTTGGTAATATCCTTGTTGCGAACTAGACATAAACAAACTCGCAAGTATGAGGAACATACTCAATAGATAATTTGATGAGTACACCATAGACAAGTAGGACTAATATTTTTGAAGTTTAATAATTTGGTACTGGGACTTATGTTTTATGTGAGGATGAGGCTAAAAGCCCCCCCCCCCCTCAATCATAAGTCCAAAGTAAGAACGTGGTACCCTCCTTAAGTCTTAATTTTGAAACTGTTGAGTTGATCCTCAATGACAAAAAGTTTGAAAAAATGGAAAAACTAGATGTCGATAGGCTCCAATATGAAGAGAGCACACGAAGAGAAGTGAATGCGATGCAAGTATGATAAAACCATAAAAATGATTGGAAAGTTAACCTAATGCCAATATGAAATGAAAAAGGATATATCTATCCTTTTATTGGTGCAATTACCATCAAGTGGGCAAAATAATGTCCACAAATGCTCTCAATCAACATCCCAATCACTTTCCCACTAGGAAATTTCAATTTCCACTCAAAAAATTTGTTAAGACTTTGAGTATGACAACCATGAATTCCCCCCTTTACAACTGAAAGGAGATACTATAACCACAATTAGTTGTTTTGAACTACCCCCATTGATATGTTTGATAGTTTCATTGTTCTACTCCCTCTTTCAGGTGCATGAATGTAACATATTTTCACTAATAGTTGAAATATTTGTCTCCATGCGAGATTTAATTCTCTGGTAAAACTTATACAATGGTTTGATTGTCGATGACCACATCCAAGGATCAATCCATGCATAATAATTTTTTAATCAGGATGGTTGGTTTCATTTGAAACATGTTTTTAACAAGTGATTTTTCTCTCCAGAGTGCTGACAAGGATGGAGATCAAAACAATCATCTTCCATATGACCTGTTCTTTAACAATGTTAACATTTTGGATTTTCTTCAATTATTCCATTTCCTTTTGATGTTTCTTCATCAAGAAATCCTCCACTCATGAAATTGATTATTTTTTAATAATTAGGAATGTGAAATTTGTTGTCATCTTTGTCAAATCCTAAGCCACATTTATTTTTTTTGCATTGGATTTCTTGACATGATTTGATGAATGGCTTGGAACAAGAAGGCTGAACTTGATGTTGTAAAAATTTTACACTTGAATTTTTATTATCAGTTGGCTTAGGATCATCATCTTCTGCATTTGAAGTCGTGTTGTTGTGTGGATTAGAAACATGACTATTTTGTTGAAACTCATATTGTTGTAGTTGTGACTCCAGTTGAAGAAACTCAATTGTCTCATGTGCCTGATGTAGTTGCATTTTAATATCAACAAGCAGGACTTTGTTGATTTTTACCACGTCTTCAACAGTGGATAGTATCAATTTTTTTATTTAATCTAGTAATTGTATTTTTTTCTCCATTTGAACTTGCTCACTTGAACTCACGCTCGCCTGTTTTTGACACTTGCTTGATTCTTCGAACTCCATGGCTTGAACTTGTTTGATTAAACTTGGTTTCTTGAATTTCACATTCGCTTGATCTTAGAGTTGTGCTTTTATTTTATCACTTAATTTCAAATTTTTATGGTGTCAAATACCACTGAAAATGAACCCAAGTTAATGATTTTACAATGAGCAGATTACAAGTTGAAATGAATTCTCTAGAAAGAACCCAACATCGTATCAATTCTAAGTTAATGATTCAAGGCTTGGGTGCAAGGTTTAAATGACAATTCACAAGTACAATTTCAATTCAACTTAATAAGTTAACATACAAAATATTGTTATTTGCAAGTTACAATACAATTCAATTTTGATTTGATTTTACCATTACAAAGAATGGTTGCAAATACATTGTTCAAAAATTGATGCAAATTTTGTTCATGTAGACTTGTGCTATAATGTTTACTGATTGTGTGTAAACTCTTGCATAATTTATGTAATTTTCCTTTCCTTATCAATAAAATTTGTGTGTATTGGAAATTTCAATCAATAATTTAAGGTTGATATTTGCCAGAATGATATTGTTTTTTTCTAATTATTTCTTATCCTATGATTAACTTAGCTTCTTAATTGACATTTAGAGGCTTTCATTTAAATTGCGTTCAATTATAAGTCATGTTCTTCCTTTGAATTCATTTGGTACTAGGTTCTTATTTTAATTCTTTATTTGTTGCATTCTACATGTCATCGTTTTGGCAGCCATACCTTATTACAAGTTCTCAACACAATTTTCCTTGTTTTTTCGGGTTATTTATCTCTTGATTAGTTACAATAGGGTTTTATCTTAATGGTTGAATGGCCTTAGAAAACCCTAAGGGTTGAGAACTATTTGTGAATTTGGTTATTCTAGCTAAAAAATATCTTAGTCCCTTACCGTGGAATGTGTGTGATAATTAACGTTTGGTTGTTATTAGGTATGACCTTCAACCTTGTTACAAATTCCTCTGACTTGTAATATTTATATGTGTAGTATTTTGAAAAAATAAACACTAACATTGTAACATTTGTTGACTCATATTTTATTAACCCTAAGGATATAGGGTTTTTAAATTATTCTTTTTTAGAAAATGTTTTTGATTTCTTTGTCGTGGCTCAAATTCAATATGGTTAAAGTCCTTAGTTTTCATTGTTGATGATTTCTAAAGTGAGTTCGTATCTAACCATGTGCTTATGAGGAACTATTCGTATTCATATTTCTTTATATGATACATAAAGACTATTCATAATTATTTTTTCTAATTAATTTTTAAGGTTGTTTTCGTATTGAATTATTTGTATGTATATAAATAGTACTCTCATTTCGAGTTGGTATTCCAATTACTATTTTTATGATATGCCATTTTTTATTTTCATTATATAACGTTTATTTATTTTTTATGAAACTCATTCAACCCCAATCTCTAACAGAAAATGGTTTCCAATTGCTTTATTTTTAAAATAGCAGTACTTTCACATTAAATTTGGGGTTTCAATGGGATATGATTTCTGAGGCATGTATTTTCTCTCTATATTGATTGATAATGTTTAAGACTATTTAGGGTTAGATGACGAGCATTGGATCTAGCCTAGAAGTAACCTATACCAAAAATATTCCGCTTTTCATAAAACTACATATAAAAAATTATCAATAAATTACACACTACATAATCATTCAAAGACATGCAAAAAGAAAAAAAATTATTCAAAATAGTTATCCCACTTATCTGTCTCACAAGTAATTGGGTCTGCCAAAAATTATAGGGCGCAAATTTGTCTTCCCAACGAGTTACAATCAATTTTCTCTATTGAGACTCCCACTGATCCAGCTACATATCAATAACAATTTCAGAATATAGACTTTAATAGGTCTAACCCAAAACTTCTCGGATCCCAACCATACTCAGTATATGGATCTTAAATTTAGTACACATGCTTCATTTGTAATTCTAGTGGGAAATTAGCGAAACAATTCCTCATTTGGAAGCCTCCTACCTTCCTCTAGTACGTCTTCTGGGAGGTATTAAGCTTGTAGTCTCTCTTCCCTTCCAGGTTGCATCAGTTTTATCTTCTCTCTTGGCTTACTTTTCCCGAATTGAAATAGTTTATCTCTAGGGAGAGAAGTTTGGGTAGGCAACTGCATGTGCTTGTAAGTGCCTTCATTCGTTCTAGAATATGAAACTCTTTTACAACATTACTTTCCTATTAATCTTATGGCTGATTATTTAAAAAATTTATTACTAAAAGTTAAAAGATTCATTTTCACAAATTATTCATATCACACTTTTAACATGGTGCATAGTCTACCAAGTATATAAAGTGACTTGAATATTTACACATTTACTAGGGGCATTACATTATTTGACCAAGTAAAATTCCTTAGATAACATAAGATAATATGATATTACAACATCTATTCTATATTCGGGTGGAGAGAGATTCTAGCCACAAAACTAAAAAATAAACATATTTAATGTGTAAATTATATAAAAAAAATATTATGATTATAAAATAAAATTATAAATGCTTTTGTGGAGAGATAAAAATGTTGAAAATGCAACAAGATGATGGAGCTTAGTGAAAAGAAGTCGCCTTCACTAAGTGGGCCCGCAGGCTATTTTTGGCGCAAAGTCTATTTTTAGACTATGTCTATTTTTAGACATATGGATCATGGTCTATGAGTTGCAGGATGTTATCTATGGATGATTGGTCGAGTTGGTAAAAATATATGGACCTCTATTTTTAGACATTAGGCGGAATCTATTTTTAGACTGTCGGGCTAAAAATAGAACAATCAAATATTATTAACCCTTAATAATATTTAGACTATAAACATTATCTTATCCTCTTGGAGCACTTCAATTTGATGCTTGGATGTGGCACATGCAGCTGATAGAAGGAAATACGCTTTTCCTAAGGGTTAGTTGAGCTATTGCATGGTTGACTTCAGTTAGAACTCATGTGGCAGAGTTTGGTGGAGTTGATGAGACAGTTGGTGGAGTTGTGTTAGGTTTAACTTAGTTGAACTAGTTGTATTTAGTCTAACTGACAAATACACTAGTGATGAGTGGTGTGAATTAATTATTAATTAATTCACTAATTATTAACTCATAAATCAACTAAAGAACACATCAGTTAACTGCAATGCATGGACAGTTCAGTGGAGACTAGTGTTAGAGGTGGGTGAAAGGGTGAGTCTACTATCAGTTGTGACTATGGCCGTGCATGAGATTTGCACACACATTGATTGAGATTGCCAATGATGATTGCACAGTACAAGACAGGTGGATTCGAACTTGGATCTCATCATTATTCATCTTGAATTGCGCAGTAGAGGCAGGCAGACTTGTGGAGGAGATTTGAACCTGTGACTTGTTCATCTTCCGTGCTAGTTTGTGTGTAGCATGTGAGATAGTGCTGAGAGTTGTGAGAGCTTTGTGCTATGTATTGTTACATTTTCTCTATCATTATAATATACAGATAGTTGGGGGTTTTCAGCTGTATGCTTTCCCCATTACATACTGTGTTATATGTGTGCTTGATTATGTTTTAATGAGCGCATGCGACTGCTTCTATTTCCGCAAATTGATGATCAATTGTAGAAGAGGTTATGTATTATGCATGAAGCTTAAATAGTGTGTAATCGGGATAATCTCGGTGAATAATTCAGCTATTATTCAAATTTCTACATGGTATCGGAGCGAAATTGATCATCGGATCTATTACAGTGATTACAATTTATTTCGGTAGACAGAGTCTGTAAGCGGGCCAGGTAGCCTCTGGATCCATCCTTTCTCTGAAAGGTGATATATCCAGTAAATGCCCCTACAGTCGATCTCTTTGCTAGAAATACTTTTTTCTCATAGATCGGAAGCGGTTGAGTTTTGAGCTGGTGGAATTCGAATTTGCAGCAGAATTTGGAATTCGAATTTGCAGCAGTTTTCTTGGTGTCGAAGTCAAAATTTCTTTCAACGGATTGCGACTGGAGTATGCCCTTGAGGTCAGCTCGAATTATGTTGCATGGAAGGATAGAATGGAGGTGGTATTAGATGATAATAGGCTGAAGGAGTTCATAGATGCTGAGGTCCCAAAGCCTACTGATGCTGCTCAAGTTGAGGCTTGGCAAAAGAAGATGGAAAAATGTCGAAGGATTCTGTTGGAGGGCGTGAAGGATCACATTGTATCCAGCATGCATGGAAAAGCTTCTCCATACTTGATGTGGAAAGCGTTGACAGATTTATTCCAAAGCAAGAGCGACCAAAGGAAGTTGGCGCTCAAGGATAAACTCAGACACATAAAGATAGAGAAAAGCGACAGTATGCCCAAGTACCTCACGAAGTTCATCCAATGCAGGGATGAGCTTGGAAGTGTGGGGGTGACTGTAGATGATGAGGAATTGGTGAGCTTGGATTTCGTTGGTCTTCCGAAGAGTTGGCATGCCTATCAGGATTCTGTCAATGGTCGGGAGAAATTGCCAGGATGGGAGCGACTTTGGTCGGATCTTGTGCAAGAGGAAATAAGGCGGAGTACCAGGGACAGATCTTCATCAAAGCCATCTGATGAAGAAAATTGCACTTTGGCTGCCAAAAAAAATAAGGGGAAGACCAAGAAAGCTTCTCATTCTGGTGCGAAAGGCAAGAAGTAGGACATGTCCAAGGTGAAGTGTTTTCACTGTCACCAGCACGGACATTATGCCACAAATTGTCTGCAGAAGAAGAAAAATAAGCATGATGTTGGATCTGCAACGGGAGAGGCCTTAGCCTCGTAGTTTGATCTGGATTTTTCGCTAATCGCATGCTTGGTCTCAAGTGTGATGGGATCAGTATGGTTCTTGGATAGTGGTGCATCTTTTCACATGACTGGAGATCGAGATTTGTTTTCAGATCTGGATGAGAAAGATCTTGGAGTGCACATCGAGATGGACGATGATGGTAGATATAGTGCGACCGGTATCGGTACCATTTCCTTTGAGAGGGAGTCTAGTAAACCCTGCGTATTGAAGGAAGTGATGCATGTTCTAGGATTGAAGAAGAATCTGATCTCTGTGGAGATGTTAGAAGACAAGGGGTATGATGTTGTCTTTAGCGAGGGAAAGGCTTTCCTGCACAGTAAGACAACTGGAGAAACCCAGAAGATAGGGGTTCGAGTCAAGAACCTTTATCAGTTGCAAGTAGATGGCTGTGCAGCAATGGCATGTAAGGCGGAACGAGTGGTGAGCCGGATGATGGCGAGCTGTGGCACCGGAGATTGGGCCACCTTCACCATGGATATTTGAAGATACTGAAGCATATTTCTACTGGGCTTCCTAAGGGAACTCTTACGCAGTCAGATCAGTGCAAGGGGTGTACCTTGGGAAAATTTGTGAAAGCCACCTTTCACGAGAAGGATAGTCGCACCACGACGATCCTTGAGAGAATTCACAGAGACGTGTGTGGACCTTTCTCAGTAGCTTCGACAGCAAAGCACAAGTAGTATGTGATCTTTGTTGATGATTTTTCTCGAAAGTGCTGGATCTTCTTCATGCAGAAGAAGAGCGAGACATACTCAAAGTTCTGTGAGTTCAAGGCACTGGTTGAGAAGGAATCGAGGAAGCATGTGAAGGCTCTTAGGAGTGAAAATGGTGGTGAATTCATCTCTGCCGAATTCAAAGACTTTTGCAGCGCAGAAGGAATTCGGAGAGAGCTCATAGCACCCCATAACCCACAGCAGAACAGGGTTGCTGAGCGGAAGAATAGAATGATCGTGGGTGTTGCACGGGCGATGTTGCATGATCAGGGCCTACCCCTTCACTTGTGGGTGGAGGCATGCAATACTGCAGTATATGTGCAGAACCGTTGTCCTCACAAGATACTTGGCATGAGTACACCGAAGGAGGCGTTTTCTGGCAAGAGGCCTGATATTTCCCATTTGAGGATTTTTGGTTCACCTGTCTACATGAATGTGATGAAGGATGCCAGGAAGAAGCTGGAGCTGACCGTAGAGGTTGGGATATTTGTGGGGTACACTGATACGCCCCACAACTATCGTGTTTATTTTATAGACAGTCGCAAGAATGTTGTGCGACGGGATATCGAATTTCAGGAGGAGAAAGCCATGAAGTGTTCACTTGAGAGGGAGCCACACTTGCATGCAGATGAGGAGTTATTAGTTCCTAAGGATGAGCTTCAGTATATGGATCAGCCACAAGAGGAAGTTCATGGAGTGGAAGAGACCACTAATGCAGCGCCAACCATCAGAGGGTGCAAGCGCACTACAGAAGCTGAGCGACTGGCTCAAGATTCAGAGAAGGTTGTAGGACCACCTATAGCACAGCGTAGACAGAGACAGTCACCGGACCGATACACTGGATACATGGCTCTTGTGAGAAAATGTGTCGTGACAGAGCCATCCTCTTTCGAGGAAGCTATGGAGGACCCTGCATGGGTAGATGCCATGGTGGAAGAGTATGATTCGATTGTCAGAAACAGTGCATGGGAGATTGTCCTAAGGTTGGAAGGGAAATTAGTGGTGGGTTCGAGATGGATCTACAAAGTGAAGCAGGCAGCTGACGGGAGTGTGGAGAAGTACAAGGCAAGATTTGTTGCCCGAGGCTTCTCACAGATAAAGGGGATCGATTATGAGGAGACCTTTGCACCTGTCGCAAGGTATTCTTACATATGGACGATCCTAGCTCTCTCAGCGCAGATGGGGTGGCACATCCATCAGATGGATGTGAAGACTACGTTCCTCAACGGAGTCATTGAGGAGGAGGTGTGCATAGAGTAGCCCGAAGGTTTCGAGATCTTCAACAGTGATTCGCATGTGTGCAGACTCAAGAGAGAACTGTATGGGTTGAAACAAGCACCTCGTGCTTGGTACACACGGATAGACGGTTATTTCACCGGACTTGGATTCTCCAAGAGTGAGGTGGATCCTAACCTGTACCAGATTGTGGTGGAGGGGAAGTTGCTGATCATTGTACTTTATGTAGATGATTTGATTTTGATGGGTGATGAGCTGTTGATACTTTCATGCAAGGAGGATCTTGCTAGAGAGTTTGAGATGAAGGACTTGGGCCTCCTTCATTATTTCCTGGGATTGGAAATTTGGCAGCGCAGTGATGGACTGTTTGTTTCTCAGGGTAAGTATGCCCGGGAGATACTGGAGAAGTTCAACATGCATGGCTGCAAGCCTGTTGATACTCCTCTTCCTAGAGGTTGGAGGAAGGAGGATGCTACTTCAGCGGAAGTAGTGGATGCCACTGTTTATCGACAGTTGGTGGGGTCGCTTATGTATCTGGTCAATACACGGCCCGATATATGCTATGTGGTTAACCAGCTTCGCAAGCTATGGTTAAGCCTACCAAGCTCTTCTGCAAGGCAGGCAAGCATGTATTGTGATATCTTAGAGGCACATCGGGATATGGCTTGTGGTACAGACAGGAGGATGAGGTGAAGCTATGTGGCTTAACGAATGCAGATTGAGCAGGGAGCCCAACGGACAGAAAGAGCACATCTGGAGGGATCTTCAGTATCGAGTCGACAACAGTTTCTTGGTACAGTAGGAACCAGAGATCCGTGGCACTCAGTTCAGTAGAGGCTGAGTATATGGCAGCAAGCTTGGCTGCATGCGAGGCCATATGGATGAGGAAGATCCTGGTCAGGTTATTCGGGTCACACTTGGAGCCTACTGTGATTTATTGCGATAAACAAAGTTGCATTAAACTCTCGGCTAATCCAGTATTTCATGATAGATCCAAACACATCGAAATTAGGTACCATCATATCAGATATTGTGTGCAGCGGAGAATCATGTTACTTTCATACATTACCACGGAGGATCAGGATGCTGATATCTTAACGAAGGTGCTCACCAGGAGCAAATTCGAATACCACAGAGGCAGGATAGGGGTTGCAGATAATCCATATCTTGTTGAGAGGGAGTGTTGAAAATGCAACAAGATGATGGAGCTTAGTGAAAAGAAGTCGCCTTCACTTAGTGGGCCCGCAAGCTATTTTTGGCGCAAAGTCTATTTTTAGACTATGTCTATTTTTAGACATATGGATCATGGTCTATGAGTCGCAGGATGCTATTTCTGGATGATTGGTCGAGTTGGTAAAAATATATGTACCTCTATTTTTAGACATTGGGCGGTTTCTATTTTTAGACTGCCGGGCTAAAAATAGAACAATCAAATATTATTAACCCTTAATAATATTTAGACTATAAACATTATCTTATCCTCTTGGAGCACTTCAGTTTGATGCTTGGATGTGGCATATGCAGCTAACAGAAGGAATTACGCTATTCCTAGGGGTTAGTTGAGCTATTGCATGGTTGAATTCAATTAGAACTCATGTGGCAGAGTTTGGTGGAGTTGATGAGACAGTTGGTGGAGTTGTGTTCGGTTTGACTTAGTTGAACTAGTTGTATTTAGTCTAACTGAAAAATACACTAGTGATGAGTGGTGTGAATTAATTATTAATTAATTCACTAATTATTAACTCATAAATCAACTAAAGAACACATCAGTTAACTGAAATGCATGGATAGTTCAGTGGAGACCAGTGTTAGAGGTGGGTGAAAGGGTGAGTCTACTATCAGTTGTGACTATGGCTGTGCATGAGATTTGCACACACATTGATTGAGATTGCCAATGAGGATTGCGCAGTACAATCCAGGTGGCTTTGAACTTGGATCTCATCATTATTCATCTTGGATTGCACAGTAGAGGCAGGTAGACTTGTGGAGGATATTTGAACCTGTGACTTGTTCATCTTCCATGCTAGTTTGTGTGTAGCATGTGAGATAGTGCTGAGAGCTGTGAGAGCTTTGTTCTATGTATTGTTACATTTTCTCTATCATTATAATATACGGATAGCTGGGGTTTTCAGCTGTATGCTTTTCCCATTACATACTGTGTTATATGTGTGCTTGATTATGTTTTAATGTGCGCATGCGACTGCTTCTATTTCCGCAAATTGATGATCAATTGTAGAAGAGGTTATGTATTATGAATGAAGCTTAAATATTGTGTAAACAGGATAATCTCGGTGAATAATTAAGCTATTATTCAAATTTCTACAAAAAAATGTATAGTAGAGATATTGGAATGTACTATCATGTTTAGCAATTTGACTCTCTCAAATCACATAAAAATAATATAAAATATAAAATATAAAATTATATTAATAATTAAATGTATCTAGATTGATTTTTTAGATGTAAAACCTTAAAACGTTAAAATCAAATTATAAATATTTATATTATTTTATAGTTATGTAATATATAAAGGTAAATTAATTTTATTAAAAATAATATTTTATATTATATTAGTATATTATTATAATAATATTTATTTTTTATAATTAAAAAATAATAAAATAAATATTCAAATACACATTGAATGTAATCCTATATAACAAATCAAAGTTGAACGAAACTTCCCTCACAATGATTGAGGGAAAAACAAAAGTTTGTTAGATGTTGTCAAATGCATTGTGTAAAGGTGAATTGTATTCATTCACTGTAATTTAACACAAGGAAGTCATATATTTAGTGTTTACCATAGGTATATAGTTGGTGTTATGGGTTACAACCTTGAGACCACTAGGTTAAAATAACCTATATGAGTGTAATTCCACAATATATGAAGAAACGAGTCAACTTTGATCCTGGACAACTTCAAACTTGATCACTCTTTAGTGTATATAAATTAATGCCCTTGAAACCTTTATGTTACAACTTTCCTTGCACCATGGGTAGCATTATTGACGACCACCACACTCATAAGGGAGAGAGCTTTGGCCACAGAGGTTCATGATGTTGGAGGGTATACTCTCGTGAAAAAGAATCCTGAAGGCAAGGATCATTGTTTTGATCAACCCAGAAGAGATAATGTGAAATATGAAGAATATGGCAGGCAAGATGTTAAAGAGAAATGGAATGAAAACGGCTCAATGCAGAGCCAGTGATTACATTGAAGCTGAGATTGATGAAGAATGTGAAGCTGAGATTGATGAAGAATGTGAGGACTATGATGGAGAAGAAGAGGTGATTGATGATGAGGATCGGAAAGAAGGTGAAGCAATTCATGGCACAAAAGATGAGTGGAAGGAGAATGGAGAAGGGGAGGATGATGAAGAGGCGGACTTTGTTTACAGAGGCTTGCATGCTCGCTTCAATGGCCAAGACTGAGGGCAGAGAAAGAGGGAATCCACAACTTCCCCCCTTGTCAGACGTCCTCAGTGGTGTTGAAGTCTTACCTGAGCAATCGAAGGCTGGTTATTAGGAAAGAGGAGAGGGTTCAACATCGTGAATATTTCGATGCAATACGTTCCAATGGGTGTTTGACTCTCTATTTAGTAAAGCATGATACAGATGCTCCCAACTAGTATAGTCTAGACATGTTTAGTTTAGTAGGATTGCGTAGTAAGGGTGTGGAAATTCCAGTGGTTCCGAATTGTCTGTTAAAACTCTGTTTATTGTTCAAGTGATATATTGTTAAGGATATATCTTTTTTAAATGTTTCTGTTTTTAATTTATGTTGTTATTTATAAATCAATCAACCAAATAGTTGAAAGTTTCTAATACATTGCAATCTTACAATTTTGTTATGGTGTGAGCTGTGAGGATTTTCTACAATTTTGTTACGATACAAATTCAGGGTTTCTTTTTCCGTGATTATTAGATGATTGCCTCTCTCTATTGAGGGAAAGATTAAACTGTGCAGAAATAACGAGGGTTTAATTTTTTGATTTGCTATGAGCGTTTGATTCCAAAACTAAAGTTACGGTGCTCTTCCGTGGTGAGTTCTGTGTTTTGTTAATATGGATTCAGTTTATAGAAAAACCTATCATAGTTTCATCCACATGGATTCAGTTTCCGTAGGAGTCTTACTATAGTTTTTGTTAAATTTCAGAAATTTTATTCAGCAGTGTGACGTTACGTTGGTAGTATCATTTCGAAACTGCTTTTCCTTTTATTTCTATTCTTTGGTATACAGAAATGAATTCAATTTTGACCATTTTAAAATATTTATATTTTAAATTTAATTATATAAAAATACCATGTTTTTACTACTAAAATTACATATACAGCAATGAAGTCAATATTGACTATTTTAAAATTTTATATTTTAAATTTAATTATATAAAAATACTATGTTTTGTTACCTAACGATTTATCAAAATGAATTAAGCAACATTATAATATATTAATATTTCTCTAATCCTTTAATAATGTTATACATCATTTTTTGGGATTTAGGTTCAAGGATTATATATTGACTTGTCTTTTATGTTTTTTTTTTAATGTTTATTTAACTCTCTGGATTTTAGGAGACAACGACTTCCTTTTCTTGGGATATTTCCATCGCCAAGTGATCGAGGTTATTTGTTGTCTTTTTGTCATTATATGAATGGTTTTATTCATAGGTACATTGTTTTTCACTTTTTGCATATGCCAAAATTATGACAGAATTTTGTGTCTTACTGATGGAAAGGTGACCTTTCTCCCGAAATGGATGAACTATATTTACAAGTAAGCTTCCTCCCTTGATAGATGAGCTAGCTAGGTCTAGGGGAAGGTGGCATGAGGACTCTTCTCATTTGATTAGGGTTTGATAGATGAGCTAGCTAGGTCTAGGGGAAGGTGGCATGAGGACTCTTCTCATTTGATTAGGGTAGGAAGAGGTGCCTTGAGAATATGGGAAAACATTTTATAGGCGTTGAGGTTGCTTGCAACATTTAAATACATTAGTTAGGAATAAATCATATTTTCTCATTTAATGAAGAGGTGCTTTGTGAATATGGGCAAACATTGTATAGGTGTCTTGCCTGCTCATAACATTTAAGGAAAAGACATATTTTCATAATCCATGTATTAGGAATAAACCATATTTCCTCATTTAATAAGGATTTTATGTGGCAATCTAGATCCACTTCAACACAAATTCCCTTAAATGTGTGAATTCCTTTCATCATCCTCTCCAAAAATTTCCGAATAAAACATCCTAACAAATTTCCAAAAAAAATTAATATAAAAATATTGTAAATTATATTTTTGAATATAAAATAAATATCAATATAAAACACTCAAATTTTACTTAAATACTTATAAATCTATCCGGCTAAGATTTTTAGATCAACTTTTCAATCCTAATAATTAACTCAAAAATTCAATCTAAAATCGCAAGATTCAAAAATATTCAAACAAAAAAATTCGCATCACAAAAAAGTCCTTGATTCACTCGTAAATTATTTAAATTTTCTATATTTAACGAAATTAAAATTTTCAATTTTTTTACTAACTTAAAAAAATAGCTACACAAACAACAAACCACTTCATTGAAGTGTACTCTGCTTTCAGGCATAACTGAAAAAGTGTAACAAATGCTTTTAAGCCCGTTGGAAAAAGGTCAACAAGTCACCATCTTAAAAGCCTGCGGCAACACGTCAAGTTTGACTGTGTAGAACGGAAATGGGTTTTGGTGTTAATAATAATATAATATAACGACATAAAATAAATAGTTAATAAAAATGGAAAGATATCAATTTATTATTAATTCTTAAAATATTATATATAAAATATTTTATAATAAATTAAATATTTTTAAAATTTAAAAATCAAAAAAATTAATTAAATCATAATTTTATTATTATGTCCGGTGACCCTTTACCTAGTATATCAGAGATATTATAATCTAAAAAATTCAAGCACGCAGTTCGCCACGGCTCTGAGAGTCTCAACCTTTCCCATATCTGAATTACCAGTCTAACTAAATTATGGAGAGTTATATGGCTTCTCCGCAAACCAGGTTGTGAGAGCAGGTATCACCTTGGATGGTTATGTAAATTTTCTGTATCACTACCCTATTTTTCACGGTTTATTGTATGCCCTAACCGGTGTGCCCGATGTTTTTAATGGCGGATTTCTTTCTCACAGCTTGGTAAGTCATGTTGTTGGAGAAATGTGTTGTTTACCGGAAGAATCCAACTCATGGTATTTCTGGGTATCTCTTGAACTTATCAATTTGAGTGGCTACTCATTAGGTATACTGTCTTTAAAAAATACTTAAGTTTAACCAAATTGTTGCGTCAGTAATTACATGAAAATGAAATAAAAATATTAATTATAATTAAAAAATTTAACGTAATTGTTACATCGGTAAGTACATAAAAGTGAAATAAAATACTAATTATAATTATAAATTAAAATATATTGATTTAATCAAATTACATCAATGAAATAATAAAACAAAATAAATAATTCTATTTATTATTTTTTAGTAATTATTAGTAAAAACAGCATTAAAAATAATTAAATATATGAATGTGCAAATTTTTACCCAAGTTTTATACTCAGCTTCACAAATTTGATCTTTCTTAATCATCCTTTTAAGAGTTTTAAATCTAGAATCAAGATGGATTGAGGCTGGTTATTCTTTTTATTAAAACAATTAATATATAAGTTAAATATATATATACATTTGAAAAGACATGGAACAAGATTCTTAACCAAAGAGATTCTTGATTGGTAAATTTTATTTTTATATACTATTTTGGGCCAATAACTTGACTCAATAATACCACATGTCAACAAAAACTATAACTCATTCATCTCATATTTTTTTAAATTAATCAATTTAATTGAAAGAGGAAAAAGAGCCTAACTACTTTGGAGATAAATTTCAACCTTTAATTTGTATATACCCTTATGAATATTTTAGAATATTCGAGAGGTTAAATGATACCGACCACCTGATAATTATTAATAATTAAGTTAAAAATTTGAAAATCTAATTTCGGACTAAACTTGTCGATTAATATAGTTATAATCAAACCACGTTATATTTGAACAATGAGTTTGAAACTTTTTATTTCATCTATACCAATTATAGTACACTTATATAAAAAGATAAATATTACTATATTTATTTTTTAATATTAATTATTAATGAAAATTTTAATTTTTAATTTCAATACTAGTTATTGTTGAAACAAAGAAATATGAGAATATAAAAAATAAAAAAAATAAAAAATATTATTATTATGTTTTCTTTTCATTTAAATATTTACTGAAATATTAAATTTAATTAATGTATTGTTATTGTTGTTTCACATGGGGTGTAGTTGAGAATGTGGAAGTACACCTCCATAATAGGACCAATGACATGCATGCTCGTAACATTTCATTTGCGGTGACTTATATACACACTCCTTGATACCAAGACCATACATTATAGAAGAATTGAAATGTCGTAATCTCACCACGAAAATCCTGTCCTAGATTGGGAAGTGAATATATTTTACACATTCTTATATACAATCATTGAAGTATGAGTTCTCTCATATGCCTCTATAGGGCAACTTTTCTCCTCATCTATAAATCCTTCCTTGGGTTTTCGTATTCAACATTAGGGGCTCTGGCTCACCCACTTATGTGAGCTCTTGTTATGCCTTCACACTCTCATTTGATTTTTTCTCAATGGTTTCAAGCATAATCAAATTGTCCTCTCCTAGATTTGTAGCAATGCCTTCCATCCGACTTGCTCACATCCTCGCTCGGACATATTGTTTCCTTTTCACAACCAATTCAATATGCATGCAAATGAGAATGTTGGGACTAGTGTAGGTTTCCATTGCATGTTGGACACAACTTGCTATGAAATTTGGACCCCTGTAGTGAATGTTTCCTTGACTATCTCTTGTCTGCATTTGTTCCTTTATTTAATTATTATTTTTATAATAGAATTGAAGTTCTTGCCTCTTTATTTCACCATAATCCTATCACTTTCAGTTTTTTTCTCTACTCACTCTTAAGGAATTGTGTCCAACTTTGTCCATACCTACAACCTGATTTCCCTCTCCTACTCCTTATCTCGTGGGTTATCATCTCTTGCTCCCAACGTCCTTGGTAGGATCGCCTTTTTACCATGTCAACTCCCACATCCTCCTTTTCCTTGACAACATCCCATAGCTTTCCTTGAGCTCCCTGACTAATCCTCGTAGTTAGTTCAGTCTCCTTCAGTTCTAAGAATGATTTTTCTTTAGCATGAGACATGTATGTCCCATCTTCCTTTTCATTACTATTCTGCTCTTTTTCACTATTATGTGACACTTCCATCTGTCCTTCTGGGATAACTGAACCTTGCTCATTCACATCTCTACCTATGCATCCCTGAGGAAACCTCATTTTTTCATCAAGATTCATAAAACTTGAATCATTTACTTGAGGTGTCAATCCATGATTTGACTCCTACTCCCTTAACATATTTTCTAATAATAAAATCTCTCTGTTAGCTTCCTCAAGTGTCAAATTTTATGCTTGATGTCTTCCTTCTCTTCTACTTTCTTTTGGCTACCCATATAAGCCAAAATACCTTTACTTACAGTGCTAGTAGTATGTTAAAATGCAATATTTTCCTCCAAGTGTGTATGAGCTTTTTCATGAGACCTAACCGTCTCATCCTTATTCTTTTAAATGGAATTCACATTTTGTCTCTCCTCTTCCTCCTATTTGAAAATTCCCAAATATTTTCCATCATCATTTAGTACACCTGCAAACATACACAAATTGTTAATTTCAAAACCATAATACTCAGTAACATCAACTGATGTTTGAGACATCATTGCTCCAACTTCAAGTTCATAAGGAACTTGTTCTTCTACAAAAACTTTGTTTTGCTTTATCTCAACTCCTTTAAGCTTCTCCAACCTCAATTGAACATCCATTATCTACTAAAGCTTCCTAATCTCCTCTATTAATTGAGTATTCATCAGATGATCTCTCTTCTCTTGTAGCCTGTGCCATTTCACCTTCTTTCTCATTATAATGCCATACATCTGGTCTTCTTTACTTCTCTCTAAGAGATCCGTCAACAAACTAAGATGAATTCTTATCTCAGCCTTTTCTCTGTCATACTCTTCATAATTCATCTTCCTTCCCATGTCATTTTCTTTGGCATCTTTCTACACTCTTCTTCTGATGTCGCTTCTCTCTGAACCTCTGCTATGACTATGAGTAGTCATTCTTCTATCTCTTGTGAACTGCATCTATCCACTTGTGAACTCCACTGAGCCTCTCTTTCTCATCATGTCTCCATACCTGCTACAAGTACCTCACAAAGCCTTCTCTCCTTTGAGCTTGGTATTTTGGTAACACTATTTCTCTATCTTTGGAACCTATATTGAGAAACTCCTTTTCTCCTTGGGTTCTGCAATTTCACTTTCTTTTGAGAACACTCTTGTCCTCTCTATCTAATGTTCAGTTGGAACATTTAGGTTCTTTGCCACTTTCCTTCAGAGTATCCACTTTACTCTTTCTTTAAGAACAGAAATGGTCCTTCTTCTTACAACTCCTTTTGTTGTTATTTTTTTGAGATATTCCGTCTTTATCTGCAACCTAAAATATGCAAACATATTCTCAAACTAGAGTTAAAATAAAAACATACCATATCACCTTCGAGATCTCTCTATGATCTTGTTCCACCATTCATCTGCACTTTGAATGGACTATTCCCTGTTCCTTTAACTCTAGAGATTCTCTTTAAGAGTATAATTTTCTCTCCATATTCTGCCACACTTTATCTTTGTGTGTGTGCTACCTATTAGATTTAAAATCTAATCTTTCTTCCTGCAATCGAAATTGCATTCCGCACATACAACTTCAAGAACATAACTCTACTCTAACTTTCTCCAAAAATAGATTTTATTGCTTTGATACCAAATGATGCAGGGCTAATGGCTAAGCCAACTCTTAATGCAGTATTATATTCATAACATGGTATACACTCCAAATTTGGCTTCTGGATAGGTTCATAAAACTTCTTTACCCTTTACAAAACCACTTATATTATTATCAAAATTAAAAATTTAGAAGCTTCCTTCAATTCAACCTTATACTTCAATACTTAAAGTTAAAAAGGAAAATAATCCCTTTCGCATATAATAATCATCAATAACAGGATTTGTGCGATCTCAGGTCAAAACAAAAAATAATATTTCATATGTGCACCTTAACATTAAATGCTTCAACTTACCTTTACCCTACTTTTTACTAGTTGTATGTGACTGCTTCATATTACAGAGACTCCCATCACAAGAATACATCATATATTCCTCATCTGCATATATGACATCGCAGTTTCTATATCTCATTATCGCAACCCAGGCTTTATCAGAAATAGCAACTTATCTATTTATCGCATTTTGGCTATCGCAACTTCAATGCTCATTGTAATATCGCAATTCCAAAACTCTTTATGCTAAATGTGATATGTGATGGAATCGTATGCCGACACGTGGCTCCTCGTCTATTCTCCCACTTATATTTGTGAGGTGATCTTGACTGTCAATTCTCGCTTCATCTATGTGATATGATCCTCACCGTTCAATTCTTTCACTTCAATTCTGTGATTTCATCTCTGTCGTCCGTCTTAAATCTTCATGCTTTCTCTAGAATTTAAAGGAAAATCATGGGTTGCTGCCTTCGGGAAAATGTTATCGATTTTATCCTCTAGGCTGAAATCTCATAACATAGATACTCTCGAAATTAATCACTCTAGCTTCACTCCATTATCACTTTTTGGCTCATCTTAGATGCAATGCTCCAAAAGACAAATCATTAACTCAACATAGACATAAAAAATTCATCTCATTACTCACACTCTTTTCATATTTTTTATTAATATAGAAAAATATATATAAATTTCCAAAGGCCAATAGCCAGACCCGAATTAGAACCCCAGGCCAATAACACTTCCACTACACCACTCTAATTACACTTGCAGTTTTATAATTCATTAATAAACCAGGAATTACATCAATTCACTACACTCACATAAACTCGATAGTGAGTTTTATATTCAAAATCAAATATTTATAGTAATGAAACCTTCTCTCGGCCTAATTTTCTTTATGAGTGGCATTTTCTCATCCCTCTCTCTCTCTCTCTACCCGTAGGCTTACAATCACATCTCCTCTATTTCTATATAAGAAATGGCCCCTTACTGCCTTTGAGGGTTACAAATATATACCAAAGGATTCTGCAACCAATTCTGGTTCAGATCCATAAATTTCTCAACTAAATCCGAGAAATCCTCTAAATCCACTTTTGACTCAACTAATTCCTAAGGATTCTCTCTAGTTCCACAAAATCATGAAACCAATTTATAATATAAGATTTACAATATATCCAAATGTATCGATCCTCACCAATCACAAATTTTTTCTTACATTCGAGAAAATTTACAAATATGCCTCATAATATTTAATTAATTTCTATTCTAAATGTCTCCCATAAAATCCACTCAAAACATTGAAAATTACACTAATTAAATACTTAGGGAACCAACTCCCATGAAAATATAATACCCCCTAGATTCTACTAAATGTACAAAATTTGGAACCTTGATGCTCTTGCATCACATGTCTAGGTATCTCATTACCAAGTAAATTCATCCCAATTATTAATATTCATTTAAATTATTATTCTACCATTATTTATAACGTAACTTGGTCTAATGAAAAAATAATATTACAAGAATGAAGGGATATTAAATTCTTCTCCTCTTTTTTTTAACACCATCGTCAGTGTTCATTTTTCTATTTCTTTTTTCTGAAATATTGCGAAATAAATTTTTATTCTGGTCATCGGTTTTTTCTCACGAAATTGCTTCAGAAGTAGAGGCTTCCTTGACACTTTATTTTGAGAAAAGGATCGATTTCAGAGTTAGACGTCTTTCCAATTAAAGATAAAATGGGTCCTACGAGAAGGTCTCCTTCATTTCTACCTATAGTAATAGTAGAGGTGTCCCCCACACACAAATTTTATTAAACAGAAAAGAAAATTACATAATATTTGCAAGCTTTTACACGCAAAACCTCAACACCCTTGTAAGCAGGGAAATTAGCTTTAAATAAGTTAATTTCCTGACCTAATTTTGTTAAGGACTAGTTATTTTATTAACAAGCATCCATTTACATTTAATGCTCCCATAATGGCACCCATAACCATTTTCCTAAATCGCTTCCTAAGGAACCACACCTTTCTAGATGCCATATCTTTTACCATAATTAGCTATTCTAAAATGTCTCCAAAATCTAATTAAATATTCTAAATAATTGAATATTATATTCTAAATAAATAAACTAATTTTTTCATATTTTGGATCATCTGACATTCCCCCCTTTGATCCAAAGATACATTACAATAGATACCAAGTGTTATGCGAATTAATCCCTCTTGCAGACAAGAGCGATCTCCCTAGTATCCTATGGATAGCTAGAAACAAACATCCATTTGTAAATCATTCTATCTAGATTATTTGCAATTGATAATTATTATAAACAAAGAAAGAGGACATGCCCCTACCTTGAAATCCGACGTTCAGTGCAGTCTTTTATCCAGTCGCTCCAAAGAGGATTCTTCAGTAAGTATAACCTGCACTCAAAGACAAAAAAAAGAATTAAAAGCACCTGCAACATATAATAATTGAGAACAACTAATCTAACTTAGTGATCAAGGAATCTAATTATTTAATTATTCAAATAAGCACAAGAAAAACTCAATGAGAAAAGGAGATCCATAAGAAATATCTTGAATAAAAAGAGTAACTTTACAACCTGATTCCTCCATGTCGTACAAGTTCCTCCCATGGTCCTGAATAATCATTCCTCCTTCAGATTGACAAGTCTTCCTCTCTCTGAATTAGCGTGAAGTTATAGACATGATTGTGTGATCATTCTCATATTAATAATAACTAGTGTAGATAGTATGCTGTATAGGGAATTTCTTCATCAATTACCTTATACAAGCTAGGTACAATCTACAAGCTACCCTTGACACTGAAACATGAGCTCAATTTATAGGGAAATGAGGGTAGTTTCAGTTCCATGAAGAGTGGGATGGATTCCTCTCATGAAGGGATTTGAGCTCCATATACCAAGGGATAAACTCCATGAGTGAAGGGATAGAGCTCCATGAGTGGAGGGATAAAGCTCGAAGTGATCGCACCTCTAGAAGCTTCCAGTTGGGAAAATATTCATCCAAGTGAGCTTCTAGAACTTAATTTTTCCTTTATTTGACTGTTTACGAGGGTCCGCAGGTTTTATAAGCAGAATGTGTGGGATTTTCCACAGGCTATAGAACAAATATTTGCGGATCCGTAGGAAAGAGCTAGGAAAAGTGTAGCATTACACTTTTTAGGGTTTTAATGAGCTTTTCTCAAATTCCAATTCTTAGTTTAGGAAAATACGGGTTTTTTACCTCTGAGGGAGCATAATATAGGTAGTGATGAACCTATATAGATAGTAAAATGTCATGGTGATGAAATAACGTGTAACATATTCTCCCCTAAAGTGCGAAGTCTGAGGTAGTTCTGAAGAGTGAATTGCTATATCATTCTGAGGTTTGGATTGTAGAAACACTGGTCAAAAACTTGTAAAAACATTCAATGAAAGCATATATATGTATATCATCGCTGAGATAGGCATTCCCATACTCATATCAAAACTAACGAAATGTTATGGTACAAAAATGATTTAAAAATTACATCAATAGTAGACACAGTATGGAGGCAGCCGTCTGTCATAAATAGTCTATTGTATAATGAATAATAAAACTCCTTGCAACCTTGCTGGTGGAAAATACATCCAGGGTCTTGATTTCTGCTTCTCGAACTAGTACGATTCTATCCATGTGATTGATTGTGTCGAAGTCGAACATGGTAGAAACCACTTGAATACTAGTCAATGATGTGAAGTATTAACAAGTGTGAGAGCAACCACCAATAATGACAATGGATCTCAAAGTAATTAGTACACTCTATGAACTGTGAATGAATGATTTGCAGTTGAACACTTCCTATAATCTTTTGATCAAAGTTCAATGATGCAACTTGTCATTGAAGGCGAGAAATCTGCCATTAGAGCATGTAGATCCCAAGGTACTGATAGGATTCTAGATGAAATTCCTATATGACGAGTTGTCATTGATAGAAGGTGACCCATCACAGGAAAGACTACGACACAAAACCATTAGATCAAGTTTTTGAAGAAATATTTGCAAGGACTGACTCAGGGATGGTCAACACGAACGAAGACAAATTTTTGCAATGAATGGTTTATTTGAACTGTCTCTTGAACACATAACGAAACTGCATATGGTTTGATAAAAATTGACCTAAAGCTTGTTGGGGTTCCCATGTTTTGGCCAGATTAGCAAGACCAAAAGATGAGACAACATTAGAACCACTTTCAGACCCAAGGATCTAACCCTCCTGGGTCTAGAGAGGGATCTCTCTATATAATCAAAGGTTTTATGTCTTTGAAGGTCAAAGTTAAGATTTTAGGCTAGTTATTAGGCTCGAGTTTGTTTGTTTGGTTTTTTGGAATCCGGAAAGAAAAGTTTCACTGTAAGACAAGGGTGAGAAAAGAGGATTTTAGGCAAAGGAGGGATGATTCAGAGAACATCAGGACCATTAGGAAATGGAGTTAAGAAAGGGTTTACTTTTTTTTCAATATGTAGGCTTTCAATTGGGTTAGTCATCTAAAGCATTGGATCTTAAAGATGATTGTGTGGTGGGAAAGATAAGAAAGAAGGTGAAAGCAAGGAAACCTCCAAGGTGACCTTCAAGAATCAGATCCAGGGACATGACATGCCATTGGACAACTTGTGATCCAGAACCTAAAAGGTTAACTCTTCAGACAAGGAAACATTAAATATTTGGACACAAAGGTGAAAACCTAATATAAGAGAGAGACTTTGAACTCTCAATGCTTTGGCCTCCAGCTTAAGGGAACTTGAAAGATTCAATTAACTGAAAGGATCCTAGTGAGGTAGAGATAGAGTTCTAGACTCCCAGTATCCCAATTCATTCAATTAAAGCCTACCAAGCACATCTAAGAAATGGTTTCATTAATTCATACATCAGTTAGCAGCATATGGAACCACTACACTGGTTAAATTAGCTTGAAATCAATCCTCAGATAACACATACATCATAAAACATTGAAGGGAGGGAGAGAAGAAATATAGGGTACCTAACAAGGGTAAATCCTGCGCCAGATTTTTGATGCATGCCAAAAGAAATGAGATGTAATGAACTAAAAATAACAACATAGACCAAGATAGAAAAACATCACCGCTGCTTTAAGTCAGGATCCAAAGAAATGTGCTTGTCATATTAAAGAGCAACACCAGTCAAGTACAACATTACCAATAGCTTGATATTCAGTCTGAAAAAATATTCCTCAGCCTATCTTACAACTTTACACAGAGAACATGTCGCAAGAGAAACAACTTGCAATTCACAGATAACTGATCAACAATCTTTACAATGAGTTCCTTCATGAAATTTATAGCTGAATGAGAGACAGAGGGGGTAGGTGAAAAACTAAATGCAGCATTAAAACTCAGAAGAGGAAGAGGGCCGAGGCCTCATTCTGTTTTAAATTCTAGACAATTATCTTCAGTACTTTTTGGATGAAACAATGGTCTTCATCAGGCTGAAATTTACTCCAGGTATGACATTGATGTGCTTGCTCTATTACCTTTGCAGAATTCTTGTGGTAATCTGGTGAATTAAATAAAAGTAGAACAATGATTCTAGGGCTGCCATACCATGTAACGAATGCTTCTGATATCATAGGACGGTTGTCAGGGTGGAAATTTCTTCTGGGACACGAAAAAGCATGAAACCGTATGTGCACTTCGTCCGTTCATGGGAGGAAACATTCTGCTGATATAGACACCCTGATGATATGATTTTCTATGCATTAGATCTTCTGAGTGATCCAAGGGGTCTTCGATCTAGTACTCTGCCTTAAATTACTGACTCCAGGCTTCAAAAATCTTTGATCACTGGTCTTAAATTCTCTGATCTTTCACTGATACTCTTTTGCTGCTCCATTCCTATCTCTGTCTGTGAAATCTGTGCTTTAATGGCTCTGGGAAGGTTTCATAGAGTTTTAACCTGCTCCTTTAATGAAATTCATGTCATAACACCTTCCCAGGACTTCCTTCATAATTTCGATCTCTACACATGGTCTTGCGTTTTTTGTCACTGTAATAGTGACTGTGAATCATGGCGGTCGTCTACCGCTGGTACCCTGCAAAACACACAAAACCATCATGAAAACCATGCATGGGGAGGGTGGACGCAATGTGAACAATCAAAATGGTAGCACAGCTTGATGAAATGGTAGAACAGTGCAAGATGATGGTGGAAAATGCAGCGAACAGTGGAGAAATGGACTGGTGAGAGTTGGCGGAGTGCAGCAAAATTTTAATGCGAAACTTTGACACTTTGACCTTTGGATGAAATATAAAGGGGATGGACGGAAATGCGACAAACATGTGGAATGGGTGACGTGGCGGGACCTAGTCAATGGCGGGGCATGCAGTGAATTCTAACCATCCGATATCATGGTGAGATCGATGGTGAAAAACGCATCGGAGGGAAATAGATGGTGGGCCAGGGGTCCCTTTTTGCTTTGATTATTCCCTGAGCATCTTGGAGGAGCGATCGTCGTCGGATGGCCCACCCCAGATTGGACGGTGTACAACAATATCACGCCGAATCTACGGACGAATGCTAATGCACGATGGGGGGCAGTTTTTAAATAGTGCTCGAAGAAACGTGTTTTGCAGTGAATGGCATCGATGAGAAATGAAAAATAATGCCCACCTTCCAAAGGCGGTGCGATAGAAACTGATGGTTTGCAATGGTGATGCGATTGCGGGGGTCACCGGGGCGGAATGAGACTTAGCGACAACCGTTGGATTACAGGAAATTGATGGTGGGAAGAACGCTTATGAACGATATTAATTGGATCGTGATAAGTGATTTTCGAGATATCGCGTGGTTCTAGCGCCCAGGTCATGTGGGTGAAAAGTTAAAGGGGGCTTGACCGAAGGGGTCTAGGCCCGAAATATGTTAAAATATGGATTTTCAGCCCTTTTTAATGCAATTTAAGGCTAGGGAAAGTTTGCGGTAAAGGGAATAGGGGGTTTTAAATCGAAGAAGGGGTATTTGAAGGTTTGAAGAGGGGAATGTAGGTGACTTAGAAGGTTTAGGGGGGGTAAAAGGGAGACTTTGACACAGGTGAAGAAGGTTAAAATGGGACACACTACATGGATACAAGGGAAAATGTAGGCCTTTTTTAGTACAACTTTTTTACAGTCAGTGAGGCCTTTGAACTAGGAACAGAAGTGAGGATTTATCAAAGGGAAGAGGGTAAGATGAGGCTTCCAAGGATGATGTGTTTTTAAGGAAAAATGCATTCCTTGAAGGCTCCAAAAAACAATCTAGCCCCCTGCTTGCTTGTGAAGAAATTTATAGGGGGCTAACAGTGGCTCCACATGGGGATGGCTTCTTCTTGAAGGAGTCAAGAATTCAGAAATGCTCTTTGAGGTAGGTGAGATGCCTGATCTTTCAGCCATCTTCCTTCTTTTATTTTCAGCTGCCACAAACATGATAGGTCAACAGAAACATTCCCAAACAATCTACCTACCCATACTATAGTCCTATCATTTTCTCTTCCAGGGTGCATTTGGACTAGCAGACCCTTTACATCATTTATTTTTACAAACAAGAGAATAAACCTATTCTATTTCTACCCTTATTGCTCCATGAGACCAAATTAAACTATTGGTGTCATATGTTTCTCTACCTAATCTAATATCTGCTGGGATTAGACTGTCCAGCAGATTTCTTCTCTACATTCTACAACAGAAATTTAAAAATAGTCAAACTAGGATTAGACAGTCTATTTTGCTATGGATTCAAGCCATAAAGACATTTGCACATGGACAGAGACTTGTAGAAAACTGAAAAAAAAATCTTGAAGGCTTGAAATCTGAAGTTTTGAAGCGTCCTTCTTCTCTTCTTCATTTCAGCTCTAGTTTTGGGCTTGTTAGAGCTGAAATTCTTCCTTAGTTGCTGGTACAGATTTAAGACATGTTAGGACCAGCTGTTTTACTTCTTTGGCTCAGGTTTTGATCATATTAGAGCCAATCCTTTGCATTTCCGAGGTTCATGTTTTGACAATGTCTGAACCTCTCCTTTCTCTCTGTTTTTTGGAACATTTTTCTCTTTTTTCTTGAAAACAAACACAGCAACGGTATTTACAATGGAAATGGAAACTGGAAATTGGAAATCAGTAGAAGTAGTGTTTGAGCATTCTGCGATTGACAGGACCCCCAAATAGCTCTGTACCATCTAGTTCTTGTAGAAAAAAGGCATTTGGACCCACAGTGCCTTGGATGATGTATGGACCCTGCCACAAACTGTCAAACTTGCTGTGCTTTCCTTTGTCTTCCCTCCTTGAGTCCCATTTCAGATCTTTATCCCCAATTTTGAAGTCAGAAGCTTTGGTTCTTTTTTCAAACAACTTCTTTATACTTTCCTGAACTCTCATAGCTCTGTTATAAACCTCTTCCCTTGTTTTTTTGGAGGTGAATTGTTTGATTTATCCTCCTCACCATATTGTCTTCTTCTGTCTGAATTTCTTGGACAAGTTTAATCACTGGCACTCCAAGGCTGGTAGGAAACACTGCTTCTGTTCCATAGACAAGCTGGTACGGTGACATGCCAATAGATTTCTTTGTTGTAAGCCTATCAGCCCATAAAGCATGCACTAATTTGTTATGCCATGATTTTTTGTTTTCTTACAGCAGCTTTTTGATGATGGTCACCGGGCTCTTGTTTGATGATTCAGATTAACCCATTATGTTGTGGGTAATAAGCAGTTGAATGAATGAGTGTTATTTGATACTTGTGACAAAAATCAACCATTTTCTTGGATCCAAAGGCAGCAGCATTATCAGTGATTATTTTCCTTCGATAGCCAAACCGAGAGAGGATTTGGTCTTCTAGGAACCTAATGATGAGAAAATATGTGGCACTCCTAGAATGTATGGCCTCTATCCACTTAGTGAAGTAGTCTGTGGCTATAAGGATCCACTTGTGTTGTGCAGAAGAAGCAGGGTGTATTTCTCCTATGAAATGTAGGCCCCATTGCATAAAGGGACCCTCAACAGTGCTAGGCTATAAAGGGAGAGGTAGGAGCTTTCTTTTGCCTTCAAAAATTTGGCATTTGTGGCAGGAAATTATCATCTTATGGATGTCATTGAAAAGTGTAGGCCAATAATAGCCATCTCTGAGTATTTTTTTAGCAGTGGCTTTCCAGCTCAGGTGGCCTCCACACTCTCCTCTGTGAAATTCTTGTTTAATCACCTGAACTTCAGTTTCGGGAAAACATTTAAGCAATAGGTCATTTTTACTTTTCCACTATAAACATTCATTTAGAATGAAATAGTTTCTGGCTTTTAGCTTTAGGAATCTAGCCTTGGTCTTTGATAGTTCAGGAGGAGCATTGAGGTTTGTGAGCACATAGAGAATGTCAGAATACCATGGAGAGTTCTGAAACTTCTCCTCAACAGTGGGATAAGGCAATTCTTCCCACTCATCCAAGGAATCCACCATGTTTATGTCAAGGGCTTGTAAATTTGATTCAGCCATTAGTTGAGCTAAGCCCTGACCTTTGATCAGTTTTGTGGGTTTCATCTCAAGGTCATACTCTAAGATCACAGCAATCCATTTTCCCCTCTTCCCATCTGGGTCTTGGGACAGGATGTCTTTAACCACTATATTTGGCATGTAGGCTATGGTGTGGGAATGCAGTATGTACACCCTAAAGTATTTCAACGCCTTAACCAAGGCATAGGCCTATTTTTCCATTATGTTGTATTTCAAGGGTACATCTCTCAGAGCTTTGCTGAAGAAAGCAATGGGTTGTTCCATTCCCTCTGGATTTTTCTGCAGTAAAACTGCAGCCACTATATGCTTGGAGGCGAATGAAAACATCAAGAAATCCCTTGAGAAATCTGGGTTGATTAGGATATGAGCCTGGGTGAGTGCAAGTTTAACTGACTCAAAAGATTTCTTAGCCTAAATAGTCCACTTAACCCCTACGCCTTTCTTTAATATGTTTGTCATATTCCTAAGGTGTTTAGCTAAGTTGGGAATAAACCTCCTAAGGAAGTTGATTTTCCCAATGAAGGACTATAACTCTTTGATCTTTCTCAAGTGTGTGATTTGTAGTATTCCCTCAACTCTCTGTGGGTCTATCCTAATCCCCTTCTCAGATATAATGTGCCTGAGAAGCTTACCTTCTTGTGGCCCAAATATATTCTTTTTAGGATTCAATGACAGCCCAGAACTTCTACATTTTTCAAACACTCTTCTCAGATGTTTCACGTGTTCTTCTTCAGTCTTGGAATAGACTGTTATGTCATCCAGATAGATGACAATGAAGTACCCTGTTTCATCTGAAAAGGCTATGTCCATTGCTCATTGGAAGGTTGCACCAGCGTTCATTAGTCCAAAGGGAATTTTTACATACATAAAGGTGCCCCATGGGGTGGTAAAAGTTGTCTTGAGTTGGTCTTCTGCGAGTACTAAAACTTGGTTGTAACCTGAAAAACCATCTAACATGGAGATCCTTTTTGAGCCTACTACCCTCTAAAGAATGTGTTCCATTTTTGGCAAAGTGTAATTTTCTTTGAGTGAGGCTCTGTTAAGGTTCCTGAAATCTATGCACAGTCTTATCTCTCTTGTTTTATTTCTCACAGCCACAAGGTTTGAGAGTTAATGAGAGAACCTCACAGGAACTATTATGCCTACCTCGTACACCTTTTTGATCTCCTTTTCAACTGCAGGAAATTGTTTTGGGTTTATTCTGCAGAGTTTTTGTCTGAAGGGCTTGTGATTTTATTTCAGAGGTATTTTGTGTTGTATAATTTTTGTGTCATAGGCCTTTAAGTCCTCATAGCTCCAGGCAAACACATCAATGAATTCCTTGAATAGGTCAATGCATTTCCTTTTCATGTCTACAGGGAGGGACTTAGCCAATTTAATCATCTTGGGCTTATCTTTAGTGCCTATGTTGCATTCCTCGACCTCAGAATCTGAGTGTTCTATAGTGGGCTTTTTTGCTACATCATCAAAATAAAAAAGGTCCTCTAAAGGTGCCAGCCCCCTAGGTATGTTCTTATCTTTGGCCTGCAACACTTCTACTTCTTCACTATCTGTGTTTTCACATCCTTCGTTTAGATTTCCAATCTGTTCGTTTAAAGTTTTTATTTCTATGTTACAGGGTGGTTCTTCCTCATCTGAGGGCTCTTCATTGAGGCAGCTATCGTCAAATTTAGAGTATGAATCGGAAAATTCAAACTCGTTCCTGCCTATCAAGAAATCTTCAATCTGCTTATCCCCTTAAGAAACCTACCAATATTTTTTGTTGTCCAGCACTGCAGGTCTGCATTTGGTCTGAATGATGAATTTTTGGTCACTAGGAGGCTTGTGATACGAACTAGCCATGTAGGCTAATCCATTTGAAATTGCGTTCTGACTCCTAGGGACAAACACCAGTTCATATTCCACAAAGGTTTTCAATAAATCCATAATGTTGTTCCTGTACGCTCTCAGCCTAGGATGTTTCGCTGTGTATTCACCATTCACTGTTTAATGATCAACTCAGAGTCTCCATACACGGTTATCCTATGGGCTCCTAATTTTCTCAACAGATTCAAGCCTAGGATAAGAGATTCATACTCTGCAATATTGTTTGTACATTTGAAATGCATGTTAAATGCATGGATCTCTGCGTAGTTACTCTCGATGTTATGTACCCGCACTCCTAGTCCTATGGTTCTCTTGGTGCATGACCCATCGAAATTCATTTCCCATAAAGGTTTGCTCTCGGGCTCAACATCATTTCGTTCTTGGTGTGGTGTGTGGGCTTGCGGAGGATGACTAATCAGTTGACTGCATTCTATTTCTTGCTCACTCTGAGTTTCTGTTTCAGTGCACTGTCCAAAGTTTTCTACATCGTTCTCCTCTGAGTCTAGGGTAGCCATTATGTTAAAGTTCATGGGGTCTATTTCCTTGTTTGTATCTATGTTTTTGAATTCTGTCCCCTCTAAGGATTCATCATTACAAAGGATGAAAGAGTCAAGATCTGTGTGTACAGAGTATAAAGGTGAATTTTCAGGCTTTTCGAGGCTACTGACCACGAATTTCATTTGTGCCTCTCTATACAGTCTTCTAAGTTGGATAAAGACTGGGATTGTGGCATAAGCCCCATCCATCTGCATTTTACCTTGTAGCTTGGCTCCCCATGATCTCGATAATAACATGCCATAATTGGGTGGCACATCTGCCACTACAACATCCATGACCATACACTTGGCTGGAATCTGGGTGAGGCTCACACATAAATATTTGATCACGCCAAGACACTTTACCCTGCTAGAATCAAATGAATATAAGTCTTTGTAGGGTCAGGTTATCTCTAGGCCTAACCTTTCCATAAATACTTTAGGCATTAAGTTGTGTGATGCCCCAGAGTCATGCGTTGCATTGTGAAGGATCTTGTCATGAATATTGAGACTGATATAAAAAGGTGGCACTACCCCTTCCTAAAACTTTCCTTCTATATTTGGACCAAACAAAAGGGCTGATTGATCATCAGTGAAATTGACAGTGTCACTGTCTTCCCCTAGATTTAATGCTTTCAAAATTCAGCCTTTATATACATCCTGAGTGGCTAGCTCAGAGAATGGGACAAAGATTTTAATTTTTGCAATCTCACTCTCCAAATTGAAAGTGGACTGACTCTTTGGAATGTTCAACTCTGTTTTGTCAGCCACCACCTTAGTGGCTGAATCAGTGGGCTGATTCTCACTATGTACAGGATTAGGAACTGTTTTATCAGGAGCACTAACTGCAGTGCTAGTGCTGCTAGTTGGTTGACTTTGTTTATCAGTGTTTTGGTTGTCTCTTTCTTGTTTCTTCCCAGAACCCTCAGCTGTTGATTTGTTATTTTCAGCAGTCACTTTAGAATTTTTCTCAAGCCTTTTCTTGATGGTAACCTCAGAAGCCTTTGTTTTGGAAGTGTATAGGCTCTTTTTGCTTCTAAGTTCATACTGTTCTCTGACCTGCATGATGGAACTTTCAAATCCTAGCCTATAATCCTCAGATTCTAACCTTTCCTCATCCCAGTATGAGGATGAGGGTTGATATTCCTCTATGGAACAGTTGTGGATTAAATTTTCTATTTCAAACATGTTTATTGTGGTTCCCTCACACTCTTCTATGATTCCCTCATCCTCATCAAGAAATTTCTCTTGAAATGGGGGAATAACTTGTTGATCTGATTCTCTTTGTCTGTTGGGAGTGGCGATGTTTCTTCTAAAGTTTTGGTTCTTGTTATGATTTTGATTTATATTTTGGTTACTGACTGTGACAACCATTTTTTCCATCATTTGTTGTAGCTTTTTCATGTTTTTAGATAGGTAGTCATAATTGGGATCAGATGTGGAAGCTACATTGTCATCTCTATATGTTACCCTCTTCTCAGCTTTCAATCTTGCTTTTTTCTCAATCAGGTTAGCCTCTACACTCACTGATCCCTTCTGCATGTCTTCCAATGTGTTTTAATCCCTCTCGCTAAGATGGTAGGCCATGTCAGCATCGAAGCCTTCTGGATATTTCACTAGAGCCATGCCTTGGGGAGGTTTCATATGTGGAGGAAGAGTGTTATAAACACTGTTAAACCTTGTAGAGTAGTCATGGACACTCTCTCCTACGCTTCTTTTCAGGTTCTTGTATTCTTCTAAGATTTGGAGAGGGTTGGCCTTAACTTCCCATTTATTTATGAAAATTTGATATAAAGCAGGAAGGTCTTGGATAATATTAGGAGGGAGGCCTTTAAACCATTTCTTCACATCACCTCCTAAGCTCTGGGAAAATATTTTCATTTTGACTATATCCTCATCTATCTCCATGTAGAAAAAAAAATCCTCCATCGTATCTACATGGTGCTGAGCTATGGTAGACTCCTTTGCAGTGAAGTGTGGGATCTTGGACTGATAATCGTTGGGCAAGGGCACTAGAGGCTGGGGTAAAACCAGAGGTGCATACCAGGCTGCCATGATGATGTTCAAGTGAGGTAAAGGTTAGATTGAGCAACTGGTATGTGGATGACAGGGATAATAGGACCAGCAGAAGTCTGATGAGAATATTTAGGGTGGCAGAGGCCCAAGTTTTGAATGAAGTGAATATCAAGAGGTGTAGAGGGAAGGTTCTCTCTGTCCCTAATGTGTTGACCACTATGAGGTGGTGAACCAGAAATATCAAGGTCTGGCTCGTCTAGAACACTGAATGACCTAGTTCTTGGTAATCTATTTGGTAGGTCTAGGTCGAAAGGGGGGACTAATAGAGCTATAAGGTCTTTCGGTGCAGAGTTAACTCTATAGATGTGGCTAGAAATAGTTGATCTTTTAGGTGTAGGAGATCTCTTGAGGATGCTCTCAGTGTTTTCAACTATTTCAGGTGGGTTTGGGTCAGGATAAGCTCTTGTGTGAATGGTTCTTGAAGCCAGAATGATGTTTTCCAGAAAAGCAGCTTAACCCTACTTGTTACTTCTCTTGTGGCTAATGTTGTTATGGACGCTCTGGTCTCCCAATGGAGTATTATGTGAACCAAGATAATTAGCAGGCCTACTGATCACCAATGGAGTCTTTTAATCATTTGGGAACTATGGGGTCACCAGGTGGAAGGTTTAGGATGTTTCAAGGGGGTATACTGTCCACCACAGTGTTTTTGTAGTATCCTTTTTAGGAAAACCCTTAAAACATAGCGAATTCTAATGAGAGATGGAATGGGAGGGCATTTACCAGATATTTCACCTCTGAAAGAGGATGAGATCCAGAGATTGTTTGTCCCTTTCCAGACTCTGTCTAAGAGTGTGGGAGAAAACACAGCAAGTGGTATAGAAGTTGATTTGTGAATAAGAGTGTTTAAATACCAACATAACTAAAGATTGTAGGTTTCTAAGGCTCTTGTGATGTAGTGAGATGGGAAATACTTAGAAATTCCCCAATGGAGTCACCAGTATGTTGGGGTTCCCATGTTTTGGCTAGATTGGCAAGACCAAAAGATAAGACAACATCAGAACCACTTTCAGACCCAAGGATCTAGCCCTTCTGGGTCTAGAGAGGGATCTCTCTATATAAGCAAAGGTTTTATGTCTTTGAAGCTCAAAGTTAATATTTTAGGCTAGTTATTAGGCTCGTTTTTTTTTTTTATTGTTTGTTTGGTTGTTTGGAATCCGGAAAGAAAAATTTCAGTGTAAGACAAGGGTGAGCAAAGAGGATTTTAGGCAAAGGAGGGATGATTCAGAGAACATCGGGACCATTGGGCAATGGAGTCAGGAAAGGGTTTAATTTCTATTCAATATGCAGGCTTTCAGTTGGGCTAGTCATCTAAAGAATTGGATCTTAAAGATGATTATGTGGTGGGAAAGGCAAGAAATAAGGTGAATGCAAGAAAACCTCCAAGGTGACCTTCAAGAATCAGATCCAGGGACAGGACGTGCCATTGGAGAACCTGTGATACAGAACCTAAATGGTTAACTCTTCAGACAAGGAAACATTAAATATTTGGAAACAAAGGTGAAAACCTAAGATCAGAGAGAGACTTTGAACTCTCAATGCTTCGGCCTCCAGCTTAAGGGAACTTCAAAGATTCAATTAATTGAAAGGATCCTAGTGATATAGAGACAGAGTTCTGGACTCCCAGTATCCCAATTCATTCAATTAAAACCTACCAATCACATCTAAGAAACTATTTCATTAATTCATACATCAACTAGCAACATATGGAACCACTACACTGGTTAAACTAGCTTGAAATCAGTCCTCAGATAACACATATAGCAAAAAAAATTGAAGGCTGGGAGAGTAGAAAGATAGGGTACCCAACAAGGTTAAATCCTATGCCATATTTCTGATGCGCGCCAGAAGAAATGAAATGTAATGAACTAAAAAGAACAACATAGACCAAGATAGAAAAACATCACCGCTGGTTTAAATTAGGATCCAAAGAAATGTGCTTGTCATATTAAAGAGAAACACCAGTCAAGTACAACATTACCAATAGCTTGATATTCAGTCTAAAAAAATCTTCCTTAGCCTATCTTACAACTTTACACAAAGAACATGTCTCAAGAGAAACAGCTTGCAATTCACAGATAGCCAATCAACAACCTTTACAATGAGTTCCTTCATGAAATTTATAGCTAAATGAGAGACAGAGGGGGTAGGTGAGAAAATAAATGCAACATTAAAACTCGGAAGAGGAAGAGGGCCGAGGCCTCATTCTGTTTTAAATTCTGGACATTTATCTTCAGTACTTTTTGGATGAAACAGTGGTCTTTGTCAGGCTGCAATTTACTCCAGGTATGACTTTGATGTGCTTGTTGTATTACCTCTGCAGAATTCTTGTGGTACTCTGGTGAATTAAATAAAAGTAGAAAAATGATTCTGGGGCCTGCCTTACCGTGTAACAAATGCTTCTGATATCATAGGACGGTTGTCATGGCATAAATTTCTTCGGGGACATGAAAAAGCATGAAACCGTATGAGCACTTTGTCCTTTCATGGGAGGAGACATTCTGTTGATATAAATACCCTGATGATATGATTTTCTATGCATTAGATCTTCTGAGTGATCCAAGGGGTCTTCGATCTAGTACTCTTCCTTAAATTACTGACTCGAGGCTTCAAAAATCTTTGGTCACCGGTCTTAAATTCTCAGATATTTCACTGATACTCTTTTGCTACTCCATACCTATCTCTGTCTGCGAAATCTGCGCTTTAATGGCTCTGGGAAGGTTTTACAGAGTTTTAACCTGCTCCTTTAATGAAAGTCATGTCATAACAGCTTCCCAGTCCTTCCTTCATAATTTCTATCTCTGCACATGGTCTTCCCTGCGTTTTTTTCACTGTAACAATGACTGTGAATCATGGCAGTCGTCTAACGCCGGTACCCTAAAAAACACAAAAACCCATCAATAAAACCATGCATGGGGAGGGTGGACACAATGGGAACACTAAGAATGGCAGCACAGCCTGATGAAATGGTGGAACAGTGCAGGATGATGGTGAAAAATGTAGTGAACAGTGGAGAAATGGACTGGTGAGAGTTGGCGGAGTGCAGCAAAATTCTAATGCAAAACTTTGACACTTCGACCTTTGGACGAAATATAAAGGGGATGGACGGAAATGCAACAAACACGTGGAATGGGTGAACTGGCGGGACCCGGTAAATGGTGGGGCATGCAGTCAACTCTAACCGTCCGATCTCATGAGCAGATCGATGGTGGAAGACGCATCGGAGGGCGATAGATGGTGGGCCAGGGGTCCCTTTTTGCTTTGATTATTCCCCGAGCATCTTGGAGGAGCAATTGTCATCAGATGTCCTGCCCTAGATCGAACAGTGTACAACAATATCGTGTCGGATCTGCGGACGAATGTTAATGCGCGATGGGGAGCAGTTTTTAAATAGTGCTCGAAGACACGTGTCCTGCGGTGAATGGCATCGCTGCGAAATGAAAAATACCACCCACCTTCCAAAGGAGATGCAATAGAAACTGGCGGTTTGCAATGGTGATGTGATTGCAGGGGTCATCGGGGCGGGATGAGACTTAGCGACAACCATTGGATTACAGGAAATCGACGGTGGGAAGAACACTTATGAACCAATTAATCGGATCGCGATAAGTGCTTTTAAGGCTAGCACGTGGTTCTAGCACCCAGGTCATGTGGGTGAAAAGTTAATGGGGGATTGACCGAAGGGGACTAGGCCCGAAATATGTTAAAATATGGATTTTCAGCCCTTTTAAATGCAATTTAAGGCTAGGCAAAGGTTGCGGTAAAGGGAATAGGGGGTTTTAAATCAAACAAGGGGTATTTGAAGGTTTTAAGAGGGGAATGTAGGTGACTTAGAAGGTTTGGGGGGGTAAAAGGGAGACTTTGACACAGGTGAAGAAGGTTAAAATGGAACACACTCCAGGGATACAAGGGCAAATGTAGGCCTTTTTTAGTACAATTTTTTACAGTCAGTGAAGCCTTTAAACTAGGAACAGCAGTGAGGATTTATCAAAGGGCAGAGGGTAAGAGGAGGCTTCCAAGGATGACGTGTTTTTAAGGAAAAATGCATTCCTTAAAGGCTCCAAAAAAAATCTAGCCCCCTGCTTGCTTGTCAAGAAATCTATAGGGGGCTAACAAAGCTAATACCCAGAAACTGGCTGAAGATTTTCAATGTTGTTTGATTAACTATTAGACAAAGGATTTTCCCAACCCAAGTACAAGTGTGACAAAAATTGTCGTGTTCAGGAGTGGTATACTGCTTTTAAAGTAAGGGTGAAAACTGAATTTATTTTCTCTTTTTCCCCCCACCATTACTGGAAAGTACCTCTTTATTTTTGAAAAGCTTGAGAAGGATAACATTTGTTGGTTTTGTAAACTCATCCTTCAGGTGAGTCCATCTTAGTATTAAAATCGAACCCTAAGGAGGAATGTTTCATTCCTTTTCTTAATTGACAGGTCCTTTACTGTTAAATTTTACCGAGTCCAGTATAGGAGAAACTCGGTGTTTTATAGTTTTAGGGAGTCAGAAGAAAAACATAAGTAAACTCTGTGCTTGTAATTTTTTTTTTAAATTTAGTCTCTGAAGCCCAAAAAAGGATAAAATAATGTAGGAGATAACTCTATTGACCATGATTAGTCAATGTATATCTTTTTCGTAAATAGTCCATTTCAGTATAAAAAAGGGATAAACTTATATTGAAAGGACAACTGTTCATTTCCTTTAATGAGTTCGAATAGTCAAGTACTGGACAATATTCTAATGTTTAGAGAGTATAAAAAGGGCTTAAAAGAGAAATCTATGGTTTCGCTTTTTCATAATTTTCAAGAGCTCGAAAAAGTGATAAAAGTATACTCAGCATCAAAATAATTCTTTTCGCCAAAAAGCCTGTACTCTACCTAAAAACTCGAAAGATTAAACACACCTATTTCCAAGAAGTAAAAGCATCAAAAAATAACCTTTTAAAGTGAAAAATAAATAAAATATAATATTTTATTCAATCGAAAACTATACAAAGGATTTTAACAAAGTCATTTTCACCTTTTGTTTTCAGAGCAATAAATTGAGAGCTTTTGGAAAAAAAGTTCCAGAGCTGATATCGGGAGAACTGACCGCTCAAATCGTGATTTGTTAGAACCAGGTAATCCACAACACTCTTATCTTTATTTCTATTGGATTCAATTCTCTTTTTTGACTTTAAATTAATTTTTTGGGGAGAAATTATGTTCAAAAATGCACTCTCGGGGGTCCGTAGGTCATGCACGCGCTACCTGCGGACCCCGATAATTTTCTAACGGGAAAATTATCAGGCTACCACATTTTTTGTGTGGAGCCCATGTGAACATCTACACTGTCTCCTCACAAAAACTGCAGAGGTGCCGTTACCAGTTTAAAATTAATAAATTCTCTAAAAAATGGTTAGAGTTTCTCACTCAAATAGTTTTTAACCTTTAAATATGTTCATTTGCAGGCTATCTCATCATGCTAGAGTGGAGAGAACGTGAGCATGAAGATACAGACAGTGACGCCATGAATAATCCTCAAACAATGTGAGTATTAAAAAATTGTTGTTTATATAAGTTTTGGGCGATTCAGGGTATGAAAGCACAAGTAGAGTTGATGACATGGTTAGTGAACACATGGGATGTTCAAGATTAGTGCTTTATCATTGGTGACCATCGACTCACAATCAAGCTGGAGGATATCTATTTTCTCACTAGATTGTCCAAAAGAGTAGAAAATGTATCCTTGTTTGGAGCTAGACAGGGTGGCCTACCTGTTTCTAGTTACAAACAAGAGTTTTGCAGTGATGCACCAGATCCAAAGGATAATCACATAGAGATAAAGACTATATTGCGACTAGATCTCAAAGTGATTGCATTCATGGTAACCAGGCTGTGTGGAAGTGTGGCTCTACATGTAGCCACTAAATCTCAAATGCAGACCACGACAGAGTGTTTTAGAGGCATCATTTTGAACTGGTGCAAAGGGGTATTGGCCAACATGAAAGGCCAACTAACCAGAGAAAATAATGCAAAGTTAAAAAGCTTTGGTTATGGTGCCATCCTGATTTCTTTTGCTTTGGAGAGAATCCCACTTCTCGCCCCTTATCCTATTCTAGTAGATCGTGGGGAGCCTAGAGAACCTTCGATGATACGTTGGGTTGCATTAATGGCCAGCCATGGCAGTGACGATAGTTCAGTGGTTCGGTTCACTCTAACGTACTTTATGTGGTTTCATAATCAATTGTTCACAATTGAATACTTCCCCTATGCAGATATAAGGTGATCCTGAGATTTCCTTGCCTCCAGGGACACAGTGGGACGAATCAGGTAAGCGAATCATTTTGATGTGTTTTAAATCTAATTTTTATTTTTATTTTATCATCCAATACTGATAACAAAATTTAAATGCATATGTTCCTCCAGGACGACCAGCTACACTCCACCGCTTTGAGAGGCATCAAGAATAGCCTATAGTACCACCACAGGATTAGGCAACAGAGATCCCAACTGATATGGAACACAACCTGGAGAGTTTAACCATATATATTTCCAAGACAGGGAAAAATGACATTCCTCTCCAGCTTCAAAGACATGTTACGGGTGTACCAAGACAGTTTAGGAGATTCCTGTGCAAGGTGGCACATGCCATAGTCCACTACCATGATCATCATCACAGATAGTGGATGATCATCATGGATTTACATATTTTGTCTTTTGTGTTAGTATCTATCAGATCACAAGGTGTTTGAACCTATGATAAGAGACGATGTAATGTTTTTTGAAAACAAACCTATCTATGTTATTACTACTTTATCTGTCTATCTTTTTCAGCATGTATCAAATGTTTGTTTGGTTTACTGTTTTAATGTTGTATATGTCTATTTAAAACATGATTAGCTAATGCATTGGCCAATGTGTTTAAATTTCTTGAAATGTGTTGATATGCGATGTAATCAAACTGTCTTTCCAAGAGACAAACCTTCAAAAATAATCTCAATAACATTGGATTTTTAATTGCTTATACTCTGTTTAAATGTAATACAATGAGTTATGAATCTAAATTAATGATCAAATGTAGAATACCAAATGAAATGGCATGAGATAATAACTCAATGACTACTCTATATTCTGCAATATTGTTCTTTGTTTGACCAAGGCTTACCCCATGCATAGAAACTAACTCATCAGTGGGTGAATAGATAAACTAAGATGTGGAAGAAATATTCCGTGTACTACAACGGGCACCATTAGCAAAACCAATGTACGTTTGAAGGGATGTCGACATCTCCAATATCAAGAGTAATTAATATAAGCAGTGATAGTAGTAAAAACAAACTTAAACTAGGCACACTAACTAGAAAAATAAGTAATATAGAAGTGAGATTCTCACACAAGAATCAAGCATAATATCTCTTCAAATAAAGACCATTTCTGGGCTTATCTAAAGAGACTCCTTCATAACCAATCAATTCATAGGCCCCTTTGGCAAGCACTCGCTTAACAATGTAAGGACCATGCCATATTGGTTCAAATTTCCTAGCTTCTAGCCTACCATTAGCTTGAACATATAATAATACTAGGTCACCTTATGAAATAACATGAGGTGTAACACTTCGATCATACTGAGATTTCACACGTTTCTTATAAGCTTCGACAGCTAATGCAGCGGTGCACTGAGTCTCATCTAATTGTGCTAAGTATAAAAATTGTTTTTCCTCTTTAGAGGTAGCTCGTAGTAACTCTATGGCTAATTCGAGTGATGATATTTTTCATTCAATGGGTAACACAACTTCTAAACCGCGAACCAGTTGAAAAGGATTGAACCCTGTAGCAATTTGTTTTGAGGTTTGGTATGCCCATAGTGTCAAAACAATCATGGCATGCTAATTCGATTTGTGAGTTTCGATAATCTATCTGATCATGGTGGTTAAAACTTTATGAACGACTTCAACTTAACCATTAGCCTATGGGTAATATGGAGTAGAGTTATCATGGCATAGGCCAAGTCAATCAAAAATTTTGGTCATCATTATATTTATAAAATGACTCCCATGGTCTATGATAATAGCTTGGGGTACACCAAAACGAGCAATCACATGATTTAATACGAACGTAGCTATAGTTTTTCCACTTTTCGCGAAGGTAGGCATCGCCTCGGCCCATTTGGTAAAGTAATCGACAGCGAGAATAATATACCCATGCCCCCCCGCCGAGTGAGGGTTACATGTAATGAAATAAATTCCCCATTTCATGATAAGACCAACAACAATTATTGGGTGAAGAGGAGCTCGAGGTGCACACATATTTCGATAAAAAATTTGGTAGTTCTGGCATTTCTGAACCACAATAACACAATCTTTGAACAATGGCGACCAAAAATAGCCAGTGCGCAATATTTTTTGGGCTATGTAAAACCCAAACATATGACCACCACACGCTCTAGAGTGGCAGTCATTCAAAACCCTTTCAGCCTCTTCATGAGTTACACAACGTCGAAAAATATAATCCACACCATGATGATAAAGTGTGTTCCCAACAATATTGTATTGATGAGATTGATAAAAGATTCTCCATCGATTTGACTGTGAAAGCTCTGGGTAAAATGTTTGGATTTTGAAGATAAATGATGATATCTCCATATTATGGATCTAATGTACTGATAAGAAACAGAGATTCATCTACAATAGGATGCTCTACCACAGTTTCTGTCTTAGTATTGGGAAAGTCACACATAAGTTCTGCAAACACCAGTGATTTCTCTGATTTAGATTTCTCGAATTCCAAATAAAAATCTTGTAGGATAAAAATCCATTTAGAGTATTTTCCCCAGAGTAATTGTTTTGTCAAAATGTACATCATCGGGTTCCAATTATTGTCTTTCGTAACAATATGTAATGATGAAATATTTGGACAACTTGAAAAACTGCCAAGGCCAATTTATCCACATGTGAATATTTAATTTTGGTTGGATTCAGACTCGAACTTAGATAGTAAATCACATGCTCATTGTGAAATTCAGCCTCTTGAACTAGAACCATTCCAATGGTAGAATCAAAGGCTGCTAGGTATAAAAGTAGTACTTGTTGTAATTAGGTGGATGCAATAAAGGTGCATGGGTTAATGTGTGTTTTAGAGCATCAAAATATCGATCAAAATTCTTATCCCAAATAAAAGGAATATTTTGTTTCAACAACTGGGTAAAAGCTTTTGTTAACTTAGCATAGTTCGGGATAAATCTATGCATAAAGTTTTCTTTCCCTTGCAAACTTTGGAGTTGGCGAAGTGTGGAAGGAGGAGGTAAATTTATGATGGCCTCAGGCTTCGAGGGGTCGACACAAATGGTATCCTTCGAAACAACAAATCCCAGTAATCATCCAAATTGCACACAAAAAACACATTTGTGCAGATTCAAACAAATCTTGTAATGCCTATATCTCATAAAAATGGCTCGTAAGTGAGTAGGATAATCTTCCCTGTGCAATGAGTGAGGAGGTAAATCATCCAGATAAGGATGTAAAATATGTTTGATATCATGAAAAGCATAAGACATTTCCCTTTGAAAAGTAGCACCAGCATTCTTTAATCCAAAAGGTAGTTTGCAATAAGAAAATGTTCCCCAAGGACATATAAATGTTGTTTTTGGTTGATCAGCATGATGTATGTTTATTTGATTATATCCAAAAAATCCATCCATAAATGAAAAAATTTCATTTCTGGCACAATCATCAATGATTTGGTCGATATAAGGGGTAGGATAATTGTCCTTTAGACATGCTTTATTAATATCCCTATAATCGACACATATTCGTATAGTCCCTTGTTTCTTGGTAACGGGAACTACATTAGATACCCAATATGTCAATGGAATTGGATAAATAAATCCTGCTCATAGCAGCTTTTCAACTTCAGCTTTCATAACATCAGCTTTTCATGGATGTATCAGACGTAATATTTGTCTAATAGGCTTGGCATTGGGGTATGTCTTTATTCCTGGCATCTCTTCATAGGACTAGAAAAATATGTCTCAGAATTCTTGAAATAGGGCTTTATATGTATTAATTTCATCAATCGTACAATAATCACCTATATGAATGTTTTCAATAATTCCAGGTTTAACTGATATGCCAATAGGAACAGTTGTACAAATGTTTCCCAAATTAATCTCAAAATCCAAATTTGTAATCGATATGGGATTTTGTGGTTCCTTGACATAATAAATCGTAAAAATAGATGAAAAATAATTTTCACACCTTTCAAGGTCAGGTAAAAATGAAGATCTATGATTTAGATCATCCCAGGGTAATTCATAAATACACAAAAATTCTTGAATACTTTCATCAATATGAAACACTTGTTGAAAAGGATCGGAAATTGATATCAAGGCTGAGCTTGATAGTGAAGAAGATTCTTTGTTGATCAGATCCATTGGATCAAAATTAGTTGAAAGTGTATTAGAAAATTATTGTAATTCTTCATATGCCATCTCAAAAGGACTCAAAGGCATCTTGCCATTGAGATAATCCATTTCTGACTCTAAAGGCACTGTCCAAGTGTCATCGAATGGAATAGTGCTTGATGAAATCATATTGATCTTGGCAATAGTACGTAGTACGTTGGGTGGAGGCATAGAAAAATTTCCCATCAAAGTGGAGTCTTTTACTAAACCTACAACAACGTCTTCATATGGGATAGTCGATTTTCCAACATGTTGGATACTATCTATAGAAGCCAGGTCGGATGAATAATATGACAACTGGTCAATTTTCACAATCTTTCCTTTATGGGGAAATATGATTAACTGAGAGACAGATGAAATGACATCAGTCATGGCATAAGATCAACTTCGACCCAAAAGAAGTTTGTAATCCAGAGGGACATCAACTATTTCCACATCTACATTAACATTTTTGCCTTCTACTTCTATACATAGATCCTGAAGTATTCCAAACGGATGGAATCCTCTTCCATCAAAAGCTTTAAGGATTTTTGGAGATTGGTTGAGTGTCAGAGAACCAAGAGTTTTCCAACAATTTGACAACATTATGCACATTTATGCCCCCTCATCAATTACAGTACGAAAAACTCGTCTGTTTTTTACTAATACCGAAATTTGAAAAGCCATATGATGAGGGAGTCTCCATGTAAAATTTTCTAAATCGAAGACCATCAGGTTAGAATCTTGATGATCTATAGCTCCAATAGCTGATAAAAGTAGTTTCTTCTATGTTGGACATGACTGTAGCTCTGTTAAGGCTAACATTGCTGAAGGGGAAATCGCCAAGTCTTCAACAATATTGTAGTTTGGAGTAGCTCTTGCATGTGGATTGAAAGTTGATTTCTGAAGTACACCTTTAGTAGGAAATTTAATTACTAGATCATGATTAGGTTTCTTGATATGAAGTGGACCAAAAACCGAAGGAGATGTAGCTGGTGTTGAATTATAATTTTCTATCTCTTTACCAGTTACAAGATTTTTATTTCCGTAGTCTTGTGATCGCATCGCAACCATAACCTCAGACATCATTAAAATATATGCTGATGAATGTGAAGAATATCCTATCATTTTTCTATCTTGAGTTGGAAAAGGATCCTTCAAGATAGCGGGTGTGGGTGAACCTTTGACGAATTTAGAGACCTCTCACTGACGTGGGTACTCTTTAGTAAAGTGATCCTCGTCACATATAATACAAGGATAACAAGGTTTTTGTTTATCATCAAATGGTTCAGCCTTTTCGGTTTTTTCTTTGGGAGATGATGTCTGTTTTTTTTATTCTTTCCTTTCTTATTATTACCGGTTTTAGATTTAGCTGTAGATGAGTCTACAACATGAATGTCGGCAGAAGTTTCAAGGGAAGAATCTCCTTTCAGTGAATCTGTTAAATTTGTGAAAGGAGAAGTAGTTTTGGAAGACTTATTCTAATCCTTATTCGCACTAACTAAGCCAATTACACTGTTTGCAGCATGAGACCCTGAAGGAGTTGCAGTTATTTGACCAGGACGTGGTAAGTCATGATTTTTTTTGTATAAAGTACCAGACTATGTATATACAAGGTCAAAGTACTGATCTTAAGAAATGACCTATTCTTCTGTAACAACCCTTCCCTTAGCTACATCTTCAGTGATGTTTGGAGGTAATGAATTGATGAACCATTTTGCCAAGATCTGATCTAGCATAAATACTTTCACTAAACGTATTCTACATCTCCATTCATGTATGTGATCTGATATGTACGTAGACGTATATTGTTTTAAGGAAGCCAAGAGTTCCGTGCCATTTTCGTATCTAACTAGCAACTGAAAGTGTGTTAAGAAAGTTGTTGTTAACGCACTAAAATTATTGAATGCGCCACGTGGTAGTCCAATATACTATTTTGTAGCTAAACCTATGAGTTTTCTCTAAAAAAGTCGTAATCAAATGGAATCATCAATCAAAGAGTTGGATGCACACTAGAGGTGGTAATTCATGACATGGTTTGAAGGGTCCTCTCCTGATTTACCTTCGAACTTAGGAATATCACTGGGAAACTTGTTCGACATTGGCAGCCAATATGGAAGATAATAGATCGGATCATTCCTTAGTTGCGACAAATCAGGTAAATCCAAAGTTGCTATGAATGTCAATCGACAGTTAGGGTCCTACTGAGAAAATTGATAACCTTTTGGAACTATACCAGTACCAAGAGGAGGATATCTAGGGTATCCATGAATAGCCTATGCATTTGGAATTGGAGTGCCTCTCGGATAACCACGATTGGTCGGGCCATATTGCGGTTGAACTGGTATCCGATACATGTAACCAAGGTACGACTGATACTAGTATGATGGATTTTGTGCTATAGGTCCATATTAATATTGCCCTCGATATGGTTGATAAAAAAACTGAGGTTGTCTTGTTACAATTGTACTTGTACCAAGTTGTCCCATAGTCATTGGAATAGTAGTCTGAACTATAGGTCCAGGTTTTTGTGCAGTGATTACAGGGATTTGTTATGATACTTGAGGGGCTCTAGAAATAGTGGCTGTAGAAATTCCAGGGATAGGTGTGGTAGCTTGAACAGAATTTGGTGCAGTAGTTGGAGTTGGAGTTCTAGGTGTACTCATACCAGGCTACTGAACAGTACTAGGTGCAGATACCTATGGTATAACTTGAAGCGTAGGTTAGACAGGTTGCTGGATTTGACTGTAACCAATTGACTGACCAGGTTAATTATAAGGTACCTGCATGTTAGGTTGAAAATTCTGTTGAATTTGTGATGGGTCCCACACCATGTTTACTCCAGGATATGGAGGTCCCATTGAAGGTTGTGTTGTATAAGATGGACCATAACTAGGTTGATAATTTGGAACATATGTTTGATAGTTGGTTGGATAACTCCCACTAAAATATTGACCTCCCTGAAAAAATTGTTGTTCTGGGTAGAACTATGGCCCTAAAGGAGGCTAACTTCCTTGGATAGACGGTTGTCCTGGTATAGGGTACTATCCTTGAAGAGGTTTTAGACTCTGAATCGAGTACTGTCCTCGAGGTTGATATTGTACTTGAGGTATGTATTGTCCTTGAGGTTTTACCCCAGGCAGTAAATTATTACCTTAAGAGTCAGGGTTAGGAATATGTCTAGACATCATGTAAATGTGTTCCGCGCTCAAATTTCTGGTATGTGATTCATTTGGACTAGATGATGATATAAGTTTGTCAGGAGAAGGAGTTGCTCCTGATAAAGTACCAGAAAGTGACTGATATCCCATAGGAATAGATGGACCACCATACAAATATGATTCTAGTGATGCAGAAAACATGGATTACTCACCAGACATGCTTAATGAAGCTCTGTAATTACCTCTTGGTATGGCATAAAAAGGAAATTAGGGTGGCGAATAATTTAGACCAGAATTGTGTAGAAATTCTGTCAACTTAGAATACCGAGGATCTTGTTTGAAAGGGCTATAGTAAATCGATTCACTTGGAATAATATCTAAAGGTTCCTGATGTGAAGGAAGAAAAATTTCTTCGTCTGTGTCAGTAACTTCTTCAATGCTAATAAGGCCAAGAGGAAGGTTCTCAGTGATGCGAAACTTCACTCTAGGTGAATCAGGATGACCAGGGGTTGGAGTGATGAACTCTGAAGTAGGCTCAAACATAGCAGGTTCAATTTCGAGTTTAGAAATTTTAGGCTCAGTAGTTAATAATTCACTAGTTGTGGAAGCAAGTTCAACTAGTTTAGAAACAATAAGTTTTCTTTGAGAAATCTCTGTTGTTTGAGGTTGATCTACTTCGTAATTAGGATGAATAGTTATTGATGTTTCCTCATGTTCAGTTGATCTAGTCCCTAATGTTTGTCCTTTCTCAGATTTAAGATTTTCTAACTGGCTTGGTGTATACTCAAGGGTTTTCCCCTACATTTTTCTGGATTGTCTAGGTAATTCAGCCATGATTAAAATTTTTAACACATGAAATCAAAGAAAATTTCAGTAAAATGTCCTAGAGCCGCTAAGGAAAAAATCAAATTGATCACATGCCTACAAATTATAAGAGAGAAATCCACACACAAATAGTAGATTCCCACACTAAAAACACTAGTTGGTTATGAAATCCAATGTCATGGAAATTTAATGTAAAAATGGCAGTCGGGACAGTTACCCTGACAACCTGCTTAATGAAATAGTCTCTTGCAAGTCTCTCCACATATACCATCTCGAAGTGAAGAGTACCCTCTGGAAAATCCAAGTGAGTGTAGTTAATGTCTGCTCTAGGTACAGTGGGACCTTCCCTCCACCGTCACCTTTCGAGAAAATCCTAAATTTTATAGTCCCTAAGGTCACCAGCGGAAAAAAATGTACCTGGGGGAACAGCCTACGATCCGATATACATGCAAGGGTAGAGTAACTAGCTGAATCCCCTTGAAGGATCCTTGATGTAATCCAAGGTTTACCAACAAGTAACCCCAGGCTCCTTGAAAATGGTCTATTTGTGGTATATCATTTTTAATATGTGCTCATCTGATATATTTCATAATGAGATAGGTATGATTACCTCACTGGTTTGGACATGATATTCTTCTTGACTCTTTTAATAAGAGCTTCCCATAGCACAAATGTTATAATTGGATTTTCCTACTGCAACATTGCTACTTTTTTGTTTGAACCTTCTTGGAATGTTAATTACAACATGTTCTAGGACACTAGCCTAAGCTATGTTGGTTGAAAAGAGCCCTAGAAAATGTAAAATATCTAGATTGATTTTATTAAAGCATTGTAATTTATTTTGGTTGTTTCTTAAGATAGAAGGTATGGAAGTGAAACTTCAAAGATGTTTAATGACGTGACTCAAAAATAAGCTAAATGCATCTAAATAAAAAGTGCAACTCTTTTCTTTTCAATGAATCTTATTTAAGGGAAATGTTTGAGACATTTAACAATTTTCAAAGCACCAATTCTTTCTCTCATAAACAAAAATATTTGAGAAGAAGATGATTTATTTGAGAAATCAATTTCATAAAATGATAAATTAATCGTTCAAAATGAAATCCTTTATCAATCAGATTAGAAACTACAAATAATTTAACATTGAATTTCCAAAAAGAAAACCATATCTAAAACTCCTAAAAACATAAAATTCAAAACCAAAAGAAGAAACTCTAATTTTGAATTCTATCTGGAAAGTTTGAGGACGTTTTCTCTTAATTTGTGATCAAACCAAGAAGAATTTCTACTTATCTCAGCAGAAATGAAAACATCCAACAATGGTTTAATGTGAAATTCAGGGATTAACAATCTAAAAGATCTTATAAATTTGCAATTGAAAATGAAAATCAATTTTCATAAAACTAAGGTTTGCAACAAGTTCAATGGCTCAGCAAGAAAACAACATCATCCCAGTAAACTAAGGTATATTAAGGTTTCTGATATGGAGCAGCAAGAAATTAGGGCAAACACTCACTCATAAAATGAAAATCGGTTGAAAAATAAGACAAACACAAAAGTTGCTAAAAGAAAATCACACATAAGACTTTGGCAATTAGGACAAGTTGGCGAAAGCACAGAGAATATGGTAATCTGGCTCCTAAAAAGAGAATTCTTAATTTTAAAAAAAATTCCACAAGTCCGCAGGTTGTAATGGGGAGCAGAGAAATACTGCACTGTTCTGAACTAAAAACTATGGAGGCTACCACATTGTTTTTAAATAAAAACCGCGGAGGCCAAGAAAAGTATAGAAAAAATAAATATTCCGATTTTTTTTTCAGGAATTATGATAAGTTATATACCCAACCCAAATTAAGACTAATCAAAATTAAAAAACTCTTAAAATTCAAAATGAAAAAGAAAAATGAAAAATCAGTCATTTCCCGAGTGGAGTCGCCATTTTGCTGTGCGAATTAATTCCTCTTGCAGACAAGAGTGATCTCCCTAGTATCCTACGGATTGCTAGAAACAAACATCCATTTGTAATTCATTTTCTCTAGATTATTTGCAATTCAGAACTATCATGAAAAAATAAAGAGGACATGCCCCTACCTTGAAATCCGACATTCGGTGCAGTCTTTTATCTAGTCGCTCGAAAGAGTCTTCTTCAGTAAGTAGAACCTGCACTCAAAGGAAGACAAAAGAATTAAAAGCACCTGCACCATATAATAATTGAGAACAATTAATTTAACTTAGTGATAAAGGAATCTAAGTATTGAATTATTCAAATAAGCACAAGAACAACTCAATGAGAAAAGGAGATCCACATGTATTATCTTGAATAAAAAGAGTAACTTTACAACCTGATGCCTTGATGTCGTACAAGTTCCTCTTGGGGTCCTGAACAATCATTCCTCCTTTAGATTTACAAGTCTTCCTCTCTCTGAACTAGCATGAAGTTATAGACATGAGTGTGTGATCATTCTCATATCAATAATGACTAGTGTAGAGAGTATTCTCTCTTGGGAATTTCTTCAACAATTACCTTATACAAGCTAGGTACAATCTACCCTCGAGACTGAAACATGAGCTCAATTTATAGGGAAATGGAGGTAGTTTCAATTCCATAAAGAGCGGGATGGATTCCTCTCATGAAGGGATTTGAGCTCCATATACCAAGGGATAAAATCCATGAGTGAAGGGATAGCGCTCCATGAGTGGAGGGATAAAGCTCAAACTGATCGCGTCTCTACAATCTTATAGTTGGGAGAATATTCATCGAGCTAGGCTTCTAGAACTTAATTTTTCCTTTATTTAACTATTTACGGGGGTCCATAGGTTTTATAAGCAAAACATGTAGGATGTGTCGTAGGTTGTAGAACAAATATCTTCGGATTCACAGGAAAGAGCTAGGAAAAGTGCAGAGTTTGACTTTTTATGGTTTTAATGAGATTTTCTCCAATTCCAAGACTTGGTTTAGGAAAATTAGGGTTTTTGACCTCTAAGGGAGCATAATATAGGTAGCGATGAACCTATATTTACAGTCAAGTGTCATGGTGACAAAATAACGTGTAACACCAATTTCATCCTTGAACTTAGTAAATTTGATCTTGCTAAGTTGTTTTGTGAAAATACCAAAGATTTGATCTGCTGAAGGACAATATATCAACTTGATGACATCCTTTCCAATGATTTTTCTGATGTAATGATAATTTGTATCAACATGCTTAGTTTTGTAATGAAAAACAATATTTTTGGCAAGCTTTATGGCTTTAATGGTTGTCCATGAATGAACATGTAGCTTCTACTTAAGGAATTCCCAAGCACTGTAAAACTTTGTGCAACCAAATAATTTCACACGTTGCTTCGTGTTATCACTATAAAAAAGAAATTTAAAACATGGCATGTCAACTTTGTTTTGATCATGATCTAAATAGTTTTGAAGGTCATTTGAGAATGGTTAAGGGTATGTCATACTTTTGGAGGTTTGGTGTTCAAAATCAGAATTCAAAAGAGGTATTTAGGTCCATTCCATAGTTAAAAAGTTCACATTTTCATGTAAAGGTCATCTAAATAGGTTTTAGTTTGATTTCTTGCAATTAGCTATAGATCCATAGTTTCATAGTGCTTATAGTTCAAAAAATGAGTTTTGCACTACAAAAGCGCTGCTACTTTCATAGCACAAATTGCAAAATTTACACTGTGAGCACTACGAAAGCACGGTTTCGTAGCTATCGTGTCAAATAGGCCATTTTTTGTCAGTTTCAGTTGGGGAATGACATGATAGGAGTATGGTGAGTAAATTAATTAACAGATTCGTAGTACCCACTTGCCCTAAATTCATCATTTTTATGATTGGGTATCAATCAAGCATCATTTGGTCATGAAGTGACATCCCTAATTCGATTTTTTTGTCTAATTGCGTCATTCCTGTTTCATTAACCTTCACATATGATGTCCAAGCTCTAAAATAGTGAGGAGAAGTTTACGATTGCTCTATCGAAAGACAAATTTCATCAAATCAAGCGAGTCTAATTCATCAAATCAAGCGAGGCTATTCATCTTGTCAAGAGAGGATGATTTACAAGTTTTAGAGAAACAAACAATTTTTCTACAGGAAACATGGCAGAAGAAAAGAAGATCCACAGAGGGGGACATTGTCTTAGATATGAACCTGACAATGCAAATGCTATTATGAAAGATCAAATGGTGATGGAGGCTTTTAACAAGGATGGTTGTCTAAAATTTTGTGAAAAACTTCAAGGTTGCCAGACTTAAGTGTCCAAATATTTTGCTCTACATTTCAGTAGAACCACCACCAAAGTTGGACATATGTTAGCAAAAAGATTATGTTTTATGTAAGTGACTGTTTTCAGCCTAATAGAGAATTTCTACTTTGACAACTAAAGATTCATAAGGAGTTTCTTGTATGTTCTTGTTCTAATGGCACTCTTCCAATATTCTATTGAAGTGATGTTTTCTTATGTTACTCAGAATTCATCAATGATGCTCTGACTTCCTTCATAATCAAGTTGACTATGTGTTTCACTGTTCTACATGTCTATTCCTTGACTTGAACTCTGATATGCCTTGAATTACATGCTAGGTATATTATCTTGATTTTGTTGAAGCTATCATGACTCCATAAGCCCAATGAACAGTTGCTAATGTGATTTACAACCGGTTTACATAATGTATCTCTTTTTATCTAATATATAGTTAGAAATATACATATTTATCAAAATTCATAAACCCTTGAGAGAGCCCTCTCAGGTTAAGGAGGCTAAGCCTCAACCAAAATATTGGTTTGAGATAGTTGCACAAGATTGGTTTGATGAGCAGCCTATTAGGTCTGATTTTGTGTTAACACTTCCCATGTTGATATTCATTTTTATTATGCTACAGAAGTGGCCAATGCAACTTTCTTATTTCAACTCCAAGAAACTACAGCTGACCCCATGTTCATTAAATAACCTGAGGTTGATGTGCCACCATCAATAATTCCCAAAAAATATACATCTGAACATCCACCAAGTACAAATTTCTTAGTACTATTGTAAATAAAATAAAGATATTTCATCCGTTGGATATATCTAAAGAATATTTTGGTTGCACACCAGTGGTTGTCCCATGGTTCCTGGATAAAGCATAAAAGAATACTGTATGCAAAAGATAAATATGGACGGGTGTTTTTCAAATAGATCAAGATGTCAATAAACTGTCTATAATTATTATTGTTCACCATCCCCCCCCCCTTTAAATTTTGATAGTTTCAAGTTTTATTCCATGGGGGTGAGAACAAGCATGCTATCTTGCATTCAAAATCTCTCAAGAAGTGCATATGGATACTTACTCTGACAAATGAAAATATGGTTGGATGTTGGAATACTTCAATTCCAAGGTAGTAGTTGTCATAGACCATTTTTTCACATCCAGTAAAAGCCAGCCTCCTAATGGGATCAATCAACATCTTATTCCCCTTGTCATCATCTTGCACAAAGCGTTAATCATGTACCTTTCATCCCTCAAAATTTAAACCCGAAACTTCCCTATCTAGGTAATTTTGAGGAACAATGCTCCTTTCAAGCCTATTATAGTGCATTCACCTACATTTTTTTCTCCTGCGGACAACATTGGTCACTAAGAGGTATCCTCCTTTGCACCTGCGTTGGCTGTAGAATTATAGGAGAACGATTAGGATTCCATAAGCTTAAGCTTCCTGGAGTTTCCTGAATTTGTTTCAACTACTTACCTTGGATTTTAATTCAGATCCTATGCTACCCTAGATTGGAGTTTTCACCACTTATCCTTTGATCCTATCCCTCCATCAAAGGTGGATGTAAAGCCTTATAATGCTAATTGGATAAGAAATCGCAACTAACCCCTCTCTCCTATTTAGTTACCCTCCCATATGAAAGAGGTAATGGTTGGATTTAGAGAGTGATTTTTCCCTTATGGTGCTGCAGTAAGTAGATACCATCTCGTGAATAGGGTGACTGGAGCTACATATTGTGACAAGGAAATGGCGATTAAATAACTTAGAAGATATCTTCTACAAGATTGAATACCACTTATGGTTGTAATATCCTTCCATTTATATTAATGCAAAGAATTATCTGTTTTCCTGTATTTGATATCATTATTTCACTTATTTCAATACCGTGTTGATCTATTGAGTAGAGTATTTATATGATACTCTGGGAAAATTTTTAAGGATGGAAGTTTATCTTAATCTTTAGGAACCTTGGCAAATCCTACTAGTCCATAATATGCAATTTATAAAAAAAATTGTGATATTTTTGTAGAAATATTTAGATTTCCAAAGATTTTATAGTAGTTGATATAATATTTTAGCAATTTTTAACGTAAAATAATGGCATACAATAAAATTTGGGGGAATAATTTAGAAAAAAAAGGAAATTCGTGAATCTTCTTTTGGAAAAAGCATGAGAAATTAGTCAACCTACGAATATTAGCCCCTCAAATTTTCCCCGATGATACTCCTTACATCTCGTAGTTTCTTTACTTTTGTTATCTCACTATGCAAGTTCTGATTTTGGAGGTTGGGGCTGGAATTGGAGCTTCCAAGCTAAGGAATGAGTGAAGTTAGCGACAACTTCCGTGTAGGCCTCACTTCATAATATATTTACTTTAAGGGAAATAATTGAGTTCCTTGTCTCTCTATTGTTCTAGGTTGATCATCAAAGCTAGGGGAGTTACCTTTCTCTCCAATCGTAAATCCTGTATAAAAAATGGCGACCACACAAGGGAACAAATTATTCTCTTGGTGTTTTTCCTTGTCTTTTTTGTTCTATTACCTCATTGACATACCTTTGTTGAATCATCTAACCAAGAAATTAACTAGGAAGAGGCTTCACTTTAACCGTTTTTCAATTGCTTTTCCGGGAACTTATTTTTGAATTCCTCTCATAGAGCATTTCACCTCACCCTCGCCCAGTCTATCGTAGAGTTGCAAAGCACTGGTCCACTCTCTACACTTTTATTGGTCCTTGTTTTTGCACAAGTTTTTCTTTGGTTTTTCCTCCTCTCTATCATCGTCCTGTTTCCACCTAATTCTCCTTGAGTCTTTAGTGTCTTGCAGTCTCTATAAAGCCCCCATTAAGTTCACATTTGTATTTTTTTCCTTTGATAAGAATTGGTTTCAATGTTTCTTTTTTATTATCGTTTGGTTGGTTTCAAACTTCTTTTTTTTGGATTTTTTATCATTTCGATGAATTTCTGTTTGAGTCCTAGTTCCTAAAAGTGTAATTGATTCTGTAATCAAACATTTGTATCTTATTTTTCTTTATTTCGAAAATTAAGTGTGGTAAAAAGAAAAAAAAAGTATTTGAAATTTATGGTTTTTCATGTGCATTACATTAGGAACAATTGCATCAAAAGGTATATTGCATCTTGCATATTTTCTTTTTTGCATATTGGATGCTACATATTTATTGTTTCTTCCCTTCCCTAGCTATATCTTCATTGAAAGAGAAAAGGTTCCTATTTTCTCATGCTAGATTTTCATTTTAGGATATTCAGGTGACATTTGTAGTGATCCCTAAAACTATAACTTAATAAAAGGTAAAAAGTAAAATTCATTAAATCAACCTAAGGATAATTTGTAACATTAACAAAAACATTTAGAGGTATAGGTTAGAGATATTTTCTGGTGTCATTAAATGTAGGAGCTTTCATTGTTTTCCAGCATTGCATTCCGAGGGTGAAATCCCATTTCATGTACGTAAATGTATAGGATCGTTCTCCACGTACCTTCAGGTATATTGTATGGTGCTCCACACATGAAAATTATATGGGAATGCTCTCAATGAATGATTACAGATTAGATAACACTACTACAAAATGCACTCACACGTACCATTCGAGTATATTTTTTGAGTCTCCAATAGGGTGTTATCCATCCATAGGTAATCGGGTCTCTAGTCTTGTATACCGCAATACATACAACACATCATTCATGGAGATTAGTTATTGTAAATTAATCCTTGGTTCCCCAAGGTGTATATTATAGTTCATGGTTGCTAGGTAATCCTTTATGCCTAGATTACCCTCTTTTTGATTTATTTCTTTTCGTGTTAATAAAATTTATCATCCAACATGGAAGAAAAAAATCCATTTCCTCTTCATTCGTGTAAAATTAAAAATAATCCTCATATACTTGCAGAGGCTACTCCTAACTGACATAAAAAACATAAGAACATGTAAAATACCGAAACAATAACTTTAGGAAATACTTCTATCCCTCCTCCTCATAATGAAATTTTATAATCATTTGTCCCTTTAAGTTCCAAACACGACATTACATATAGCCATTTTGCCGACACAAACCCAATTGAAACAAAATTCCCTGAAACATTGTTATCTGAGGTCACCAAACATGACCCTCCTGAGTTAGACACTTTTTTTCCTGAAGTTGTTGAACTTGAGGAGCCTCGACCATCCTCACATGATTCAACGAGAACTTCCTCTTCTCTTATTTTTTCTCATACATAACCAAAATATCTTGGGCCAGATGGTGAACCTCTTCCATATGGACTTTTGAGTATTGAAGATACACCTAGAGAATATCATCATCCTTCTTCGCATGTTCATTGTGAAGGACTTCAAACCGATCCTTTTCCACCTTTTCAATCCACGAAACAACCTCATTTACTTGATTATTTGGGCTTACCATAGGATCTTTGGCAACAATATTCATTGGGATTGTCAACTATGTATGGAGTTGATTCAAGATCCCAACCCATAACCACAACTATGATTCAAATATTAAGTGTTGATTCCTCATATATGTTCACAACATCACCACAAAATAATTTTTATGGTGGCCCATCCATCCCACCTAGTTTTCAATGATTATCTAGTACCTTTTATAGTGCAACTTCCTATCCTTGGACATCCCCCACGTCATCTAATTCAGGAATAATGTATGTTACTTCTCTTATGAATGCCACACAACCTACTCCTCTTCATCCGAATACACCTACAATAGAGCAGTAGGTTGGTCCTTACATCAGTGGACAAAGCTAACCTCAATATGCTAACTCTACTTATGTTGGGTACCATCCATCTGGATCAAAATTTCGTCCATTATCTTCTCCTCCTTGTTCTTATAGCATCATTTATCACCTCTATATTATTTATGACTTACACATTGGCGTTGGGCAGCCCTTCCATTCATACTTGATGATCCAGGTAAATTCTTGATACCCTTAACAAAGAAATTTAATTCGGTTGATATATTAGAATTGAATTTAATTAAAGTGTTAATGAACATAAATGAAAAACTACATGTTGTAAAGAAGAGGAACATAACAACCATGAGAAACATAAGGCATTGATAACGGAGTTTGTCCATGAGGGACTACATCTTGGGGCCTCAGTGTCAACATGGTGTTGTCCACTGCATTAAGTGTTGTAAGGAGTGAAGATGTACATTTCTCTGTCATAAAAGGAAAATTCCCTCATGCAGGAGTGGTTGGACCTGTCTACGAGATGTTCCACTATAGTAACTCTCATTCACAAAAAGGACTCCTATTAGCATGAAAATAACTCACACATAATGACTATGAGTATCCCAACATCATAGCAACAAAGGGATCTCAACGAAGCATACATGTGACAATGAGTATCCGGCCAACATGGAAGCAAAGGGGGATCTCAATCAGACATAATACAAATCCATGATAGAAAGTGCATCTCACATCAAGAACAAAACAAGATCCCACATTAAACATCAACAGGGATCTATGCATCTTAGAGGTAAAGAAGTACATCAAATCAACGCATCATATACCTCACAGAGAAGATGATTGAATAATGAGTTGCTATGTTGTTGGATCTAAATCACCATCGCAATCATGGCATCAAAAGGTGTGAAATCAACTAGTTACTCATTCACTGACGACACCTGCATTCCACTTTCAGAAGTGGCCGAAAAATATAAAATCTCAAATGGAAAATATGAATACACCATCAGATTCGTGGAGTCGAATAGTGAAAAATCGACAGTCAAATTTCTAAATTCTGAAAATGTGAAAATCTGGGCCTTGGGGAATATTTTAGATTTCTCCTAGATTCCTCAAAGATGTTACTCCAACGTGAATATGCAAATATAAAACTCAAAATAGGAATTTGATCACACCATTGAGATCCTTGTGAAATTTCAAGAAGAATGAGTACAAAGTTGATCTCATTCTGACGCCGACGAATTTCGGTGTCCAAGGAATCTGAAAGATTCCTACAAGATTCTTGAAGATTCTCCTCCACAAGGAATCTACCAAACCACTGGTCAAATGGAAAATCTAGGTGCATCATCGCAGTCCCTTTGAAATTTTTGTTAAAATGCATATAAAGTTTAATACATTCTGAAAATTTTACCTCCCTGAGATCAAAAGATTCCCTTGCCATCAAACTGGAATCTGTCTCGAACTACGTGCCTGCATCTGCACTGCCCTCTATCTCGAACTTCATGCCAGGGTTTTTTGGGCACACTTGTGAAAATTCAGGTTTAAATATATAATTTCGGGTTGTGTTTACAAAGAAGCTCGTGGGTCTGATGGTAAAAATAAAAAGATTTAGTAAGGTAGGTCAAGTGGTCAAATCCAGCCTGCCCCATGGAATCCGCATAACAATTTTTATTTGGTGTGTTTTCTTAGGTTGGGAGGGGTTAGGCTCGCCTTTGGAAGTCCAACCAACAACCAACAACATTTATGGTTATGAATATACAGTTTTACCATAACATATATATGTTATGGTTGTTGTAGTTGGGGTGGCAGGGTTGATCACCGGCCACCCCACATATAATATGGTATATGTTGGATGGTTGGGGCCTGCGGGGGTCACGAGCCATTTGGCCTTAACAATATTTGATTTTTTTTTTTTTGAAATACGATACGTGAGTGTGGGGTGGTAGGGGTGGTGGCCTGCAACCGCCCCTTTTTTAATTTTTAATTGTATTTTATTTAAAAAAAACTATGCCGTTTGAAAATTCATTAATTTGACTGAAGGAGTAAAATTAACAACCCCACAATTTTTCCTGGAATCCAGCCGAAATATGTTTGACACACAAGTGCTAAATTGTGCCTTCCTTAAACTTGCCAAGTCACCAAGTCAACCCAAAAATTTGACTGCCTTTAACTTTTGCATACGAGCTACGAACCGTTGTGATTAGGACGACGATATTCAACCTGAAGCTGATTCAAGAGAAATCCAAACACTTTTATTTTTTAGCTTCCATAAACCCTCTTTGTCCTATTTGTGTCTCTGGAGCCACCTGGATCAATTCTCCGCACTGAGGAGATTTTGGACCTCCAAAAGCATCAACAAGAATCTCTAACTGCTATGTACTATGTCTGCATGACAAGTGTCCTGAAAAGGGTCACCCTTCCATCTCCTTCAGCTTTGTTCTTCTGAGCCTTAAGCGATGAACTGACACCTACATCCTTTGCAAACCTGTAGTACAATCTACTAAAAATACATGCTCAAATTGACCATCTATGAGCAAGACATTTCCATACTTTCCATGAGTTTATAACATGTACTCGGTGGTCAAGCTTACATAAAAATGGAAATTGCACCTGAGATATCATTACAAGAAAAGACATCATTGTCACATTTTGAAGTGATGGAAAACACATCATCACCTTTACATGAAATAAATTCATCACATGGCTTATAACAGAAGGCCAAAATATTATTGTTGCTTAAACAAGTGATGGAAAAACACATCATCACTTTTACACTTAGAAATGAAACATATGATTTACAAACAAAACCATGACAAGCTAACATATCTAGAAAAAACAGTCTAGAAAAACCCCTATTTAGAAAAATGAATGGGTCATTCCCCTATGGAGATTTCGCTTGTGATCAGCTCTTTTGACTGGTTCATGCACGAGCGCTTTATCTTTAAGGTGTTGCTCTGGATGGAGTCTCCAACACGTGGCTCTTTGATGGCCAGTTCGATCGCAATGGGCACAAAAAGTCTTTCTCCTCCAAAACTGCTTAATCTATTTCTTTCCCTACTGTGGAGAAGGCTTTCCATGCCACATCCTCCTTTGTGCTGCCATCCTTTTCCAATTCTTAGGAAACACAACATTATGTAAACCACAAAAATGACATGTTTTTCAATGCCATGGTTTATGACCATGGCTATCAAAATTATTTTAATCAAAATGCACTCAGGAATAATGAGAATTATTATACCTTCTTTGCTGGTCTCTTGCACGAGCATGGTGATGAAAGATTTCCTCGGCTCTTTCACTGGAAGATGCACTACCATGGAATGATGGTGATTGTTCCCATCAATAATCTTCCCTGGCGTGTTCAATAATGTATGTTTTCCATTTATGTCCTTCGAACTTCCTCCTTCAAAGTATCCCAAACCTACATATCGAGGTCTCTGCAAAACCTCCTTCACTTCCTGCAAGGCCTTTATCACAGCTTCTAGCTGTAGCTAAAATCACTGCTTCTCCTCCTTCCCCTCCTATAGAAGTGCCTTCATTGCATCATGATCTAGTTGAAGACATTCGTTGTTGCACTTCAATTATTTCAGTGCCTCTATCATGGCTTGCAACTGAACCTACAATTGATGTTTTTCCTCCTTCTCTTCCTGTATGAGTGTCTTTAATTCAATGTTCTCTACTAATTTTTTTCGTAAGCCTAATACGAAATGTCCACTTTCTCGGACACCCTCAGCATGGTTTCACACATTTCCTTGACATGCTCCATTTCTCAACTCAACAAACGTTCAATGTTCACAAATGCAATCCAAATTAGCAAGAAGACCTCTCTAGTATCACTTGATTTGAGTAAATCCCTGATACCATTAACCAAGACCTTTACTTTGGCTGATGTATTAGAATTTAATTTACTTAAAGTTTTAATGAACATAAATCAACAACTGCATGCTGTAAAGAAGAGGAACATAACAAGCATGAGCAACATAAGACATTAATAATATAGTTCATCCAGGAGGGACTACATCTCCAGGACTTGGTGTCAAGATGGTGTAGGCCACTGCATTAAGTGTTGTAAGGAGTGAATATGTACATGGATGGTGTTTTCTCTATAGAACAAGGAAAATTCCCTCATGCAGGAGTGGTTGGAACTCTCAATGAGATGTTCCACTATAGGAACTCTCATTCACAAAAAGGACTCCAATCAGTATGACAATAACTCACACATAATTACTGTGAGTTTCTTGCCAGCATGGAAACAAATGGATATCAATCAAACATACATGTGACAATGAGTATCCCGCCAACATGGCAGCAAAGGGGATCTCAATCAAACATAATAAAAATCCATGATAGAAAGTACATCTCACATCAAGAACAAAACAAGATCCCACATCAAACATCTATAGGTATTTGTGCATCTCAAAGACAAAGAAGTACATAAAATAAATCCATCATATACCTCATACTGAAGTTGTCTGAATAATGACTTGGTTTGCTGCTGGATTTGAAATCACATCGCAATCATGGCGTCGAAAGGTTTGAAATTGACTGCTCACTCATTGAATGCTAACACCTGCATTCTACTTTGAAAATTTGCCAAAAAATATAAAGCTGAGATGGAAAATCTAAAGACACCATCATATTCATGGCAACGAATAGTGAAAAATCGACGGTCAATTTTTTTAATTCTGACAAAGTCAAAATATGGGCCTGAGGGAATCTTTTAGATTCCCCTTAGATTCCTCATAGATGTTGCTCCACTGGGAATCTATAAATCTGCAATTCAAAACAGGAATATGATCTCACTTTGAGATCCATGCAAAATTTTGACAAGAATGAGTATAAAGTTGATCTCATTCTGACACTAGTCAATTTTGGCCTCTAAGGAATTTGAAAGATTCCCTCAAGATTCTTGAAGATTCTCCTCGATCGAGAATCTACAAAACCACTACTTAAAAGGAAAATCTGGGTACACCATCGTGTTCCTTGTGAAATTTTGGTTAAAATGCATATAAATTTTAATAAATTCTTTAAATTTTACCTCCCTCAGATCAAAAATTCCCTTGGCATCAAATTGCAATCTGTCTCAAAGCGCGTGCCTGCATCTGCACTGGTCTCTACCTTGAACTGTGTGCCCGGGTCTGTTTGGCACATTTTTGGAAATTCAGGTTTAAATATACAATTTCGGGTTAAGTTTACAAAGAAGCTCGTTGGTCTGGTGGTAAAAAAAGGTTATTTGTTAAGGGAGGTCAGGTGGTCAAATCCTGCCTCCCCCACAGAATCTGCATAAAATTTTTTATTTGGCATGTTTTATTAAGTTGGGAGGGGTCGGGCCTACCTTGGGTGGCCCAACTAACAACCCATGACATTTATGGTTATGAATATACGGTTTTAACATAACATATATATGTTATGGTTGTTGTAGCTGGGGTGACGGGGTTGACCATCGACCGCCCTTCATATAATATGGTATATGTTGGACAGTTTGGGTTCGTGGGGGTCACAGCTAATTGGGCCTTAACAATATTTTATTTGTTTTTTTGAAATATGATACGTGAGGGTGGGGTGGTGGGGGTGGTGTCCTACACCCCCCCTTTTGTTAATTTTTATTTTATTTTATTTAAAACAAACTATGCTTTTTGAAATTTTGTTAATTTGACTGAAGGAGTCAAATTAACGACCCCACAATTTTTCTTTGAATCCCGTCGGGGATGGCCAAAATCTGGTGGCCAGAGAAGTGAAAAATTTTTCCTTCCTTAAGCTTTCCAAGTCAGCAAGCCAACCCAAAAATTTGACTGCCTCTAACTTTCGCATACGAGCTCAGTTTAATGAACAGTTCACACCATTGTGATTAGGATGACGAGATATTCAAGCTAAAAATGATTTGAGAGAATTCCAAATAGTTTTATTTTTGAGCTTCCACAAGCCCTCTTTGTCCTGTGTGTGTCTCTAGAGCCACCTGGATCACTTGATCACACTTCTTAAAAAACCTAATTTTAAAATCCATACATGACTATACCCAGAGTTTCCTCGTGCAGAAGAGTTTCCATACATAGCTGACTCGCGTATGGTATCTAAAATATTAAAAGACATATAAAACACCTAAATAACTTAACTACCCTAGCCCGTGGCCTAACTGTTCCCCAAATGAAAAATAATTTGAGGAAGTATAAATGCACCTCAAGGGAATGACCTAAGGGAAGAGAGGGATAATTATATTGATATTATATCGTGCTATAACCTTGATCAAATTTGATATTTCCTTGTGCCTCTTGTACTTGGAAGGTTCAGGAAACCGTTGTTTCCTTGTGATGATCACCCCCACTTTATGTGACATCCTTTGTGCACCATTTATGCAAGAATATTTGTGAGGCTAGGGCTGGATGGATCCGTAGGATAGTTTCGCTCGAAGCCATGGAAAATCTCAAGTGATTTATCCACTTTCTCTTTACATGTTATCAATAAAAGAAGTATTGTCTTGTTCCTGATGTCTTTTTATTATATGTCTCCTATACATGTTGAATGATCTTGAATGGTTTATTTCATGTTATTATTATGAGATTATATATGCTAACATACTGACATATAGGACATATATGGTGTGCAACTAGTTTCTGTGATTTGTCTTGATTGATTTATAGGTTCTGGATCATGAGGAGTAGCAGAGGGTTTGCACCCTGCAAGATCGACCTCAAATGAAGGATAAATGAGTAAGGTCTTCTATCTTCAGTTTTCTAGTTCAAGAATGAAAAATGATAATTATAGTGCTTCTTGTGATGAAATGCCATCCGCTCTGTTGGTTCCCTCAACCCTGACCTCAGGGTATTTTTTCCCGTAACACTTATGTAGGGGGAAACCTATTATTGGTATACCTCAATGTGGTAATCTACCCAATTATGGCCTTCCTTATCTTGGAATGGCTGCTAATTTTTGGAAGCCTACTTCCCCCGTTAAACTTGGTTCATTTGGGGATCAATTGTTGAATCCTCAAGTTTCACCATCCTCATCGCAAATTCATATCTATCCATCGACACGTAAACAAGCTCAAATACATTTGAGCCAACCTTTATAACCTATTCCAACGGTATCTGGGTCTTCCAAGGAACCACTTAGTAAAATTTTACAAGGTGCAACATCTTCTCAATCACTTGCACAAAGTGCTCCTCAAGTTATGGTAGGTCAAGTTATTCAAAATTTGGCTTGGTTGCAACCGAACCCATCATACCAGGGGGGAATATAGAACCTAATCAGGAAACGATATATACCTCATCACACGACTTATGAAGACTAGAAAACCTAGACCCAACCATTCCAGTAACTTTATCGTCATCATGGGGCTGGGCAACAAAGTCACTTTTATGATGGTTATAAGAATCCTCCAGATCCTGGTAACTAGGTTTCTTATTATCAGAACCCTCCTTATCCAGGCATGCAAGTACCCATTGCTCAGGCTATTCCTTCTTACTGAGGACACCCTCCTCCAGACTTTAATTGCAAGATTCCTTTTGTGGATACCCTTGAATTACTTGATTTAAGTCGACTTACTAAGGACCCATAACTTATTCGCCACCGTGGCCGATTATTCCCACCAATTTTCAATCTGATCTTCCAATTTCAATGGGAATCCTAAATAATACCCACTGATGCATGTCATGGAATATCATCTATGGTGTTTGTTGAACTCCCTTAATGATGATTCCATTTGACTTCGTCTTTTCCAGTGAACACTTATAGCTACTGTAGCTAAATAATATATTAAATGAACTAGAGCATTGTTTCACAGTTTCAATACTTTAGCTACAAACTTCCTCACCCATTTCCATTTTCCCATCCAATACGAAACTGGAATGGAACTATTGAACAACTTTAAACAATCATATTTCACTCACTTTTTAGTTCACATTCATGAGTGGAGGCAGCATTGTTGGTTGGACAAGACCTTTGTTCTTGATCAATTGTTGGAGGAATGGTTTGTCCAGTATCTGTTAGCTCCTATAATAGAATATGTTGCCACTAGTGGAGTCGTGAACAAAGATCAAGTGATTGCTTGTGCTCAATATCTATATATTTTTTATACCCAATCAAGCATTCTCTATGATAATATAGCAAACACTTCGTGACCTTAAAAAATTGTTCCTCTTCCACCCTGTAAAGAATCTCATGCCACTTATGGAGTTGTTGGTTCTCCCAGTTCGCGTTTGGAGAGTAAACCATATGGAATAGATATCTCTGCTTCTGCTGAAAACCCTCAATCACACCATCCTGTGGCCTCTACTTCCGAGATAAATTCCATTTCATATGATAAAGGAAAATCTCAACAACAACCTGGAAGCAAGGAGAAAGGTGAAGGAAAGAAAAAGAAAGACTCCTCACCGTAGGATAAACAAAAAAATTCATCTTCCTATGAGAAATGAAAGCCCTCGATATCCACAATAGATTTTAAATGAGGATAACTTTACACGTGATTGTTTGCATCGTGCTAGAGTGAATCAGTTTCTTAAATTATCCACTTCTCGTGCTGTGTTTAACAATTTGTTTCCCAATCATGAGACTCATATGGTTGCCTGGGACCCCACTTCCTCTAACAAACTTTCGATGCTTTCCTCTTCAAAGCAGAGATTCGATGTTTTAGTGGCTACTCGAAATAATGACTATGGTAATGTGAATCCACCGAATGGTAAGGCTGTTGATAATCCTGCCAATTCAACACCAACTGCATTTGATTTTGTTCCGCCTCTAGAATTGAATATCAAGCCTCAAAGGGGTGTTATTCATAATCTTCTTACAACTCTCATTCAATAGATGCCCAAAATTACAATTTGGTTGAAAACTTGCCTCAATTTACATCAGCCATGTCCACTCTTAAGGTAATGTAAAAATTTCATACCCAAAATAAGGCCTTGTTGTTGGCTATCCGATGTATAGACCCATCATATTCCAACCTAGTGGTTTTCTCTCATGAAAAATACTCTCCTTAGCTTCGAGCTTAGTTATATTCTACTATTCAGGTCACTGTCCATCGTAAGAACTTTCATCGTTGTATTGTGGATGAGCGAGCATCGACCTAGATCATGTGTATGTATTGATAGAAGGCGATTGTTTCACCTCAACTAAATCAATTCACCACCACATTAAAAGCCTTTGATGGAAGGAAATATAAACCCTGTGGGATCTTGAATTCACTCAAAGTGTAACTTGGGGGAAAGACCGTCTCCATTGAAATATAAGTTATTTATGCACCTCTTTATTTTAATGTTCTATTGGGAAGTACATGGGTTTATGTTATGGATGTCGTTGTTTCAAATTATATTTTCATGATCCCGTTTCCTCGTAAAGTTTGAATCATCGCAATAGATCAAGTTAATTCCTTTTCCTCTCATTCCAATGTTACCAGAAGTTTCCCTCCTATAGGCGAAGCCCTACATTCCTATCAGCATGTTGGAGTTGTATTATTGAAGGATTTATCACTTATGGGGACTTTTTCCCTTCCCCCACCTCCCCCTTCCAACTCCCCACCTTTGATTGGTTATATTAATATGATATTAGCCTCCAACATTATTCCTTATACATGGATTATACCAGATGAAACTGATATCCATTTTTTTGTTGACTAGAAGTCACTTAGCCCCATTGAGAAATATTACAAATCCATCTACTTAGATTGTCTGGACCATACTTTATCTTCGATGAATTGGGTAGGCCAATCCCTAGATTATGAAATTTCATGTGATCCTTTCTCATGTATATTATCAACCGATGAAAGCATCATGGAGATCATGATGTCAGGTGATGCATAATGCGACGATTATCAGGATGGGTGACTTCCCGAGGAGTTCTAGGATGGGTGACTTCCAGAGGCATTCTAGGATGGGTGACTTCTTGAGAAGTCTTGGTTACTGGGTTGAAGCCTCAGAAGTGATGATCGGCACTATGTCATTCAATTCACTAGTTCTAATCCCACTTCTTTAGCTGTGTGAGCATCACCATATGTAATGAGTGGTAATTCGACTATTCAAAAATCATGAGAAATTAGTTTGTTATGTCTACCTCTCATGGAAATGGTCATAGATGAATGACTTAACGCATTTTAATCCCAAACACTGATATCTAATATAATGCACTAAAGAAACCCCTCAAACTTAAATACAAAGAGTAAAGGGAACTCTACTTGAATTGTTTATGAGGAACAATAATTGCTAAGGTTTTGAAAATGGGTTAGCAAGATAAGTGGGCTTGATTGTGGGTAAAACTCCACAGAGAAATTCCCTTGAGCCAGAGGCGTTATGGGATGGGTGGTCTCCTCGGAAGTCCTAGTTCCGGGTGCAAGCCCCGGAAGTAATGATTGACGCTATGTGATTCATTTCACTAGTTTAAGTCCAACTTCTTCACCCTTTTGAGCATCACCTGATGCAATGAGTGCTAAGTAGACTATTCAAAAATCATGAGAAATTAGTGAGTTATGACTACCACTCATGGAAATGGTCATATATGAATGACTTACTTAACACATTTGAATCCAAAAAAATGATATCTAATATAATGCATTGTAGAAACCCCTCACACTTAAATACAATGAGTAAAGGGAGCTCTACCTAAATGGTTCATGAAGCACAATTATTACAAAGGTTTTGAAAATGGGGTGGCAAGCTAAGCGGGCTTGGTTGTGCAGAAAAATCCACAATTAAGCATGCTTGAGCGAGAGGCGTTCTTGGATGGGTGACCTCCAAGGAAGTTCTGGTTACTGGGTGCAAGCCCCGAAAGTGATGATTGACACTATGTGATTCATTTCACTAGTTTCAATCCCACTTCTTCACCCTTGTGAGCATCACACGATGCGATGTGTTTTAAATGGACTATTAAAAAATCATGAGAAATTAGTGAGTTACTAGTACCTCTCATGGAAATGGTCATAGATGAATAACTGACTTAACGCAATTGAGTCCCAAAAAATGATATATAATATAATTCACCTCTAATGGAAATGGTCACAGATGAATGACTTATGTAATGCAGTTGAATCCAAATAAATGATATCTAATATAATGCCCCTCTCATGAAAATGGTCATAGATAAATGACTTACTTCACAGAGTTGAATCTCAATAAATGATATCTAATATAATGCCCTTGTCTCATTTCTCTCGTAAGGACATGCCATTTACCCTGTCAGACGCCCTCGGTGATTTTGAAATCTTACAGGAGCAATGGAAGGCTGGTTATTAGAAAAGAGGAGAGGGTTCGACATCGTGAATATTTCCATGCAGTACGTTCTAATGGGCGTTTGAATCTCTATTTAGTAAAGCATGATGCAGATCCTCCCAACTAGTATAGTCCTGGCATGTTTAGTTTAATAGGATTGCTTAATAAGAGTGTGGAAAGTCCAGTCGTTCTGAATTGTCTGTTAAAACTCTGTTCATTGTTCAAGTGATCTATTGTTAAGGATATATCTTTTTCAAAATGTTGTTCTTTTTAATATCTGTTGTTATTTATAAATCAATGAACCAAATAGCTGAAAGTTTCAAATACATTAAATCTTACGATTTTGTTATGATGTAAGCTGTGAGGATTTCTTACAATTTTGTTACGATACAAATTCAGGGTTTTTTTGGGTTATTAGATGATTGTCTCTGTGTCTATTGATGGAAAGGTTAAACTGTGCAGAAATAATGAGGGTTTATTATTTTGATTTGCTATGAACATTTGATTCGAAAACTAACGCTCCAGTTCTCTTAGGTACTGAGTTCTGCTCTTTGGTTATATGGATTCAGTTTATAGAAATACCTACCACAGTTTCATCCACGTGGATTCAGTTTCCGGAGGAGTCCTACTACAGTTTTTGTTAAATTTCAGAAATTTTATTCAACAGTGTCATGTTACTTTACTAGTATCATTTCGAAACTACTGTTCTTTTTATTTTCTATTCGTGTGTGCATTATTGCATGGCCGAATAAATCTAATTGAGGGCATGAGGAATATTAAAAGGCAAAAACTGAAATCTGTATACAAATAAAATTATAACTAGACATGACTAAACCCACTGCGGGCTTTTCCTTCCCGACTTCGAGGATTTTAATGTGAGCTTAGAAAGGAAAACGACTTCGTATATTTTTCAAATTGTTATCTAGCATTTCATTCAATGCAATTGCAAGTTTGACCCTTTACTAAGTTTGAACTGTCAACGAATAAAGAAATATTAGTGTTTTATATTTTAATATTTGACTGGTCGAGAACAATATGTCGCAGATTATTCAGAGCAGCGCATAGGCCAAGGAAAACCCGACAAATTAATTTTGCTAATTAGGTAGCGTCAAGAACGAAGCGCTAAGTTTGGGCCAATGTTTGTGACATGTTAAATGATTATCAATGTTTCATTTTATATACTATAAATGGAAGGCAATAGAGAGTATGAGTGTAAAAATACAGTCGTAGACAAAGAGAGAAACAAAGAGGCTGTGGCTTTTTTCCAACGTAGCCATAGCAAAATTTTGAATATTATTGTTGCAATAGCTTTGGGTGATTGATTGGTTCCGACTGTGGCATTGGTAGCGTTACGGTAGTTCATCAATGTGTTGGCACCAGTCCATTTCAAATAGCTTTTCATTTTATTATTTCTAAAATTAGATATACACAGTCATATGGATCATTTTAAAATATTTATATTTTAAATGTAATTATATAAAATATTATATAGTTTTTTTTTTTTTGCTAATAAACCATTGTATATCAATCTTTATTTCATTCTCTACTCATGCTACACAATATTATATATTTTTTTCTTGGATTTAGATTTCTGGATTATACATTGACTTGTGTTTCATGTTTTTCCTCTTCTCGAGGTTTATTTATCTAACCCCGGGGATCTCCTTTAGATATTTCCATTGCAAGTGCTCCATCTTATTTTTCATGTTTTTCCTCTTTTCGATGTCTATTTATTTAACCCCAAGGATCTCCTTCAGATATTTCCATTGCATGTGCTCCATATTATTTGTGGGCTCTTTGTCACTATATAAATGGTAATATTCATGGGTGATTTTCCTCCCTTAATGGATGACCTAGGTCTACAAGAGCACAAGTGGCAAGTGGCATTAGGAGTTTTATCATTTGAGAATTACCTCACCTATGAGTTACAATGGATGCTACAATGGACTTAGAACTATTATGTGAGTTTAGACCTTGTCATCAAATATTTTTCTTATGGACTTAGAGCTATTATGTTAGTTTGGACCTTGTCATCTAATATTTTTGTTCTTGAATCATAGTGGGAAGAGGTGCCTTCGGAATATGGGTAAACATTCCATAGGCATCCCCGATACTTGCAACATTTAAATCCATCGTGATGACAAATTTCCTCAGCTCTTTCACTAAGCTCAAATTGATCAAATATGAGCCAAAAAATTCCATACATTCCACGAGTTTATAACATGTACTTGGTGGTCAAGCTTATATCAAAATGGAAATCACACTTGAGATATCATTACAAGACAAGACATCATTGTCACATTTCGAAGTGATGGAAAAGACATCATCACTTTTACATGAAAGAAATGCATCACACTATTTATAACAAAAGGCCAAAATATAATTGTTGCTTTAAAACGTGATGGAAAAACACATCATCACTTTTACAGTTAAAAATGAAACATATGATTTACAAACACAACCATGACAAGCTAACTTATCTAGAAAAACAATCTAGAAAAAACACTCTTTAGAAAAGTGAATGGGCAATTCCCCTGTGGAGAATTCGCTTGTCGATCAGCTCTTTCTATTGGTTCATGCACGAGTACTTTAACTTTAAGGCACTACTCTAGATGGAGTCTCCAACATGTGGCTCTTTGATGGCTAATTCAATCTCAATGGGTGAAAAAGGTCTTTTTCCTCGAAAATTGCTTAATCGATTTGTTTCCCTGCTATGGAGAAGGTTTTCCATGCCTCATCCTCCTTTGTGATGTCATCCTTTTCCAACACTTAGAAAACACATGGTTATGTAAACCACAAAAAATGACATGTTTTTTGATGCCATTATTTACGATCATGGTTATCAAAATTCTTATAATCAAAATACACGCTGGAATAATGAGACTTATTATACCTTCTCTAGTTGTCTTGGGTGCGATCATGGTGATGAAAACTTTCCTCAGCTCTTTCACTAGAACATGCACTTCCATGGAATGATGGTGAAGTGTTCACATCAATACTTTTTCCTGCCGCGTTCAACATGTCTATTTTCCATTGATGTCCTTTGAAAATCCTCCTTTAGTGTATCCCGAACCTACATATTGATGTCTCTGCACAACCTCCAATGGTTGAGTTATGCCTTCGTCATGAACTCCAAGTCCTCCTCTTTTGTACATCATCTTGGTAAGGAGTCTCATGCCGATTCCTGTAATGGGGATCTCCACACTTCCAACAGAAATGATATCATGTGAAGAAGAAATTGAAGAGAAATCAACACCGTGTACCTGAGCTATTGATTTTCAAACAAGTGAATAATGCTTGTCTAATCCTTCATTGCACTTCATTTCCTCCAAAGCCTCTATTGCGACTTATAGCTGGAGCTGTAATCGATGCTTCTCCTCCTTCCCTTCCTATAGGAGTGCCTTCATTTTGTCATGATCTACTTGAAGTTGTTTCACTTAAATTCATCCAATGCCTCTATCGTGGCTTGCAATTGAAGTTGCAATCGATGTTTGTCCTCCTTCTCTTCATGTAATAGTGTCTTTAATTAAACATTCTCTACTACTTATTTTTCATAAGCCTCGTATGAAATCTCTGCTTTCTTGGACACCCTGAGCATGGTTTCACACATTTCCTGGACATCCTCGATTTCTTAACTCAACAAACATTCAATGTTCACACCTGCAATCCAAATTAGAAAGAAGACCGCTCTGATACCACTTGATCTGAGTAAATTCCTCATACCCTTAACCAAGACCTTTACTTCAACTAATGTATTAGAATTGCATTTAGTTAATGTTTTAATGAAAATAAATCAACAACTACATACTGTAAAGAAGAGGAACATAACAAGCATGAGCAACATAAAATATTGATAATGGAGTTCGTCCAGGAGGGACTACGTCTCCTACTCTTGGTGTCAAGATGGTGTAGACCACTGCATTAAGCTCTATAAGGAGTGAAGATGTGCATGGATGGTGTTTTATCTATCATACAAGGAAAATTACCTCATGCAGGAGTGGTTGGACTTTTCTATGAGATGTTCCACTATAGGAACTCTCATTGACAAAAAGGACTCCAATCAGTATGAAAATAACTCACACATAATGACTATAAGTATCCCGCCAGCATGGAAACAAAGGGATATAAATCAAACATACATGTGACAGTGAGTATCCCACTAACATGACAACAAAGTGTATCTCAATCAAACATAATACAAATTAATGATAGAAAGTACATCTCACATTAAGAACAAAACAAGATCCCACACCAAACATTAAAAGGAATCTGTGCATCTCAGAGAAAAGTAAGTACATGAATTCAACGCATCATATACCTCACACTAAAGATGAATGAAAAATGAGTTTCTCCACTGCTGGATTTGAAATCACCATCACAATCTTGGCGTCGAAATATTTGAATTCAACTGCTCACTCATTGAATGCTGACACGTGCATTCTACTTTGAAAAGTGGGTAAAAAATATAAAGATCACATGGAAAATATGAACACACCATCAGATTCATGGCGTTGAATAGTGAAAAATAAACAGTTAAATTTTTGAATTCTGACAAAGTGAAAATATTTTAGATTCCCCCTAGATTCCTCATACATTATGCTCCACTAGGAATCTGGAAATCTACAACTCAAAACAAGAATCTGATCTCACCATTGGGATCCTTGTGACATCTCGACAAGAATGAGTATAAAGTTGATCTCATTCTGACACCATCGAATTTTGGCCTCTAAGGAATTTGAAAGATTCCCTCAAGATTCTTGAAGATTCTCCTCCACAGGGATTCTGAAAAACCACTACTCAAAAGGAAAATCTGGGTGCACCATTGCGTTCATTGCGAAATTTTGGTTAAAATGCATTTAAAGTTTAATACATTTTTCAAATTTTACATCCCTCGGATCAAAATATTCCCTTGGCATCAAACTGGAATCTGTCTCAAACTACATGGCTGCATCTGCACTGGTATCTACCTCGAACTATGTGCCTGGGTCTGTTGGGCACACTTGTGAAAATTCGGGTTTAAATATAAAATTTCGGGCTAGGTTTACAAAGAAGCCCATTGGTCTGTTGGTAAAAAAAGGTGATTTGTTAAGGGAGGTCGGGTGGTCAAATGCTACCACCCCCTCATAATTCGCATAAAATTTTTTATTTGGCGTGTTTTCTTAAGTCTGAAAGGGTCGAGCCTCCCTTGGGTGGCCCACCCAACAACCCACGACATTTATGGTGATGAATATATGGTTTTAACATAACATATATATGTTATGGTTGTTGTAGTTAGGGTGACGGGGTTGACCACTGACCACCCCACATATAATATGGTATATGTTGGATAGTTGGGGTCTGCGGGGGTCGCGGCCCATTGGGCCTCAACAATATTTGATTTATTTTTTTGAAATATGATATGTGAGGGTGGGGTGGTGGGGTTGATGGCCTCCCATCACCCTTTTTGTTAATTTTTATTTTATTTTATTTAAAACAAACTATGCCTTTTTAAAATTCATTAATTTGACCGAAGGAGTCAAATTGACAACCCCACAATTTTTCTTGGAATTCGGTAGGAGCTGGCTGGAATCTGGTGGCCAGAGAAGTGTAAAATTGTGCTTTCCTTAAGCTTGCTAAGTCACCAATTTTACCCAAAACTTTTACTACCTCTAACTTTTGCATACGAGCTCGGATTGACGAATTGTTCACACCGTTGTGATCAAGACGATGAGATATTCAACTTGAAGCTGATTTGAAATCAATCCAAATAGTTTTATTTTTGAGCTTCGATAAGCCCTCTTTCTCCTATGTGTGTCTCCAGAGCCACCTGGATTACTTGATCACACATCTTAAAAAACAACATTTTAAAATTCATACATGACTCTGCTCAGTTTTTTCCACGTGAAAACGAGTGCCCATCCATAACTGACTCGCATATTGTATCTAAAATATTAAAAGATATCTAAAACACCTATCTAACTTAACTACTCCAGCTCGTGGCCTAACTGTTTCTGAATTGAAAAACTAATTTTAGGAAGTATAAATACACCTCAAGGGAATGGCCTAAGGGAGGAGAGAGAGGATTGTATTGATATTATAATCTATTATAGCCCTAATGAAGTCTTATGTTTCCTTGTGCCTCCTACACTTCGGATGTTCAGGAAACCGTTTTTTCCTTGTGATGATCACCTCAACTTTATGTTACATCCTTTGTGCACCATTTATGGAAGAAGCTTTGTGAGGCCAGGGTTGGAGAGATCCGAAGGACGGTTTCACTCAATGTCGTGGAAAATCTCAGGTGATTTCTCCACTTTCTCTTTACATGTTATCAATAAAAGAAGTATTATGTTGTTCCTGATGTATTTTTCTTATATGTCTCCTATACATGTTGAATGATCTTGAGCAATTTATTTCATGTTATTTTTATAAGATTATATATGCTAACATACTGAAATCTAGGACATATATGTTACCACTTTATTTATTAACTATGGCCCAATTATTTATCATTCTTATATTATTACATCATATTATTCCCTTGGGTACCTCCCTTGGTACCCTATATTATCCCCCCTAGGTATACTACATTTGCCTTGATTGATTTGTAGGTTCTGGAGCACGAGGAGCAGTAGAGGGTTTGCAGCCTGTGAGATTGATCTCAAACGAAGGACAAACAAGTAAGGTCAACTATCCTCAATTTTATAGTTCAAGCATTAAAAATGATAATTAGAGTGCTTCTTGTGATGACATGCCATCTACTCTGTTGGGTCCCTCAACCCTGACCTTAGGGTACTTTGCCCGTAACAATTATGCAGGGGGAAACATGTTATCAGTATGCCTCAGATATGGTAATATGCCCAATTATAGCCTTCCTTATCTTGGAATGGCTACTCGTGTTTGGAAACCTACTTCCCCCATTCAACTTGGTTCGTTTGGGGATCAATTGATGAATCCTCAAGTTGCACCATCCTCATCGAAAATTCCTATCTAACCATCAGCACCTAAACAAACTCAAATACATTTGAGCCAACCTTTATAGCCTATTCCAATGGTATCTGGGTCTTCCAAGGAACCACTTAGTCACATTGTACAAGGTGCATCATCTTCTCAATCGCTTGAACAAAGTGCTCCTCAACTTACGGTAGGTCAAATTATTCAAAATTTGGCTCGATCACAATCAAACCCATCATACCAGGGCGAAATAGAGAACCTAATCAAGAAATGATATAAACCTCATAATGCGACTTTTCAGGGCTAGCAAATCCAGACCCAACCAGTCGAGTAGATTTATCGTCGTCATGGGGATCGACAACAAATTCACTTTTATGATGGTTATAAGAATCCTCCAGATCCTAGTAACAAGGTTCCTTATTATCAGAACCCTCCTTATCTAGGCATGCAAGTACCCATTACTCAGGCTATTCCTTCTTATCAAGCACACCCTCCTCCAGAATTTAATTCAAAGCTTCCTTTTTTGGCTACCCTTGAATTACCTGATTTACCTCGACTTACTGACGACCCGTAACTTATTCGCCATGGTGATCGATTATTCCCTCCAAATTTAAATCTGATCTTCCAAATTTCAATGGGAATCCAAAAGAATACCTGTCGATGCATGTCATGTCATATCATCTATGGTGTTCATCCAGCTCCCTTAATGATGATTTCATTCGACTTTGTATTTTCCAGCAAACACCTATTGGTACTATAGCTAAATGATATATTGAATTACCCAAAGTGTTGTTTCACAATTTCAGTACTTTAGCTACAAACTTCTGTTGGGCCTTGAAATTTTCATTTACTTCCATTACATTTTCGCTTATATTTCCATATTATCACCTTCACTCCACCTCCATTTCATTACATTTACCTTACCATTACCACAATTGTGTTACATTTATTTTTTTCCAAAATTTATTAATTCCTAGTATTTTTAAGTGAATTTGTGGTTAAAAATTAGAAAATAATATGCACATACTTATACCTAACAAGTGGAATGAGTTTTTTGCTATGTGTTGGTCGAAAAGAAGCTTCCAAAAGACTCTTATGTGGCCTCCTAAGGTAAAATTGAAATTTGGGTGGACAAGATCATGGGATCATAAGGATATGTGTCTCATTTCCTATTTATATTGCAACTCTAAGAACACATGTGCCTTATCACTTCCTATTTGGATTGTAAATCTAGAGATATAGGGAGAGATTAATGGACTCTCATTAGTGAGATAGCTTCTCATATTTTGTATAAATAGGGGAAGCTTTCTCCTATCAAATCATGTGTAAAATTGGAGTTATGTTCAAACTTTGAATACAGAATTAGATTGTGGAACCTTACTCATGAATGTTCCTTCATTTTGACTTGGTTTTCCATACATATGGAGCATCTTGATTAACCATATCTCATACTTTGAGATGAGATACCTAAAATGTGTGAGATTCACTTTATTTTATATATTAGAGTTTATTTTATTTCTTAGTATTAGTTTTAAAATGGCCGTGTAATCTTTCCTTTTCTAAAAGCATTTCAAGAGGAAAGATTTATCTATTTTCCAATTGGATTAAGTTTGAGGCAATAGATCTCATGATAGTTATTTAGTTTCCTTTCATGTTCTGTTATTTACTTTCTTAGATCAAACTATCAATTCATTATATAATTGAATGTTCCTAAAAGATCAGGCTAAGGTGTTCAAAATTGGGTGATTCAATGTTCAACCTATACAATCATTGAGCTTTATTTTTACATGATTTTACATTGCCTTTTAGATCGTCATTCATTGTATAATTGGGTGTTCTTAAAGATCCTTTCAAGAAGGTGATTTTATCATATTTCTAAAGTGAATGCTTGAATACCTAACTTATGAAATTATTAAGTTTTCCCTTCGCATGCTTTAATTGCTTTCCTAGATTTAAAGATTAAAGTATAATCGGTTTCTTATACATCATCTGAAGAGGGTGATTCTATCATACTTCCATATTGGATGCTGGAGTGATTTGAACGTACCTTAGTTGTTTTCCTTTACATGCTTGGAAATGCTTTCTTAGATTAAAATTTCAATTCCTGCAGGTGTGATTGTGCATGCTATATTTTCTTTTGAATTTACTTTCTTTCGTTTCATTACTTGATTTCATAGGTTAGTTGAATTTCATATTCATTATTTGATTTCATAGATAAGATGAATTGGTTATCATTTTTTCTAGTTAGATTGATTTAAAATGAAAAACAATTTCTAGCACATACAATGCACACATGCTTCACAAGTTTATGAAACCCCTGGGTTGAAAAATTAAATGACAGGAAATTATTTTTCCCCAACATTTTGCCACTGTTGCCAAGGAAGTGTGCATAGGAACTATATTTCAGTCTAGAGTGTATTTTGTTTTGTTTTTATTAACCATTTATGGACAGAAGATCTAGAATGCAGCCCAAATACTACATTGAGGAATGGTATAAAAAAGCGATTGCACCACAACATTCATCAATTCTTCAAGAGATCCTTGCGGAAAATTGAAAGATCAAGATGATTTTTAATATCCTTACAAACAATCAGCTACTTTTTTCAAGTTTGGATATGAATATTTCAAAGATTCTAATCCGTAAATGGCTTCATTAGAGGCATTCATACACATAAAAATAAAATAAAAATAGTTTTTAGATAGATATGAAAGATAAAAATAAAAACAAGCTTGGCTATAATTTTAGAATTTTCAATTTTTTTTTCAAAAAAATAATAATCAACGTTGATTAATTCATTTTGAATAAATTTCAGTGACAGAGTAAGAATCACTTCATTTTTTATCACCATCAGAAACAAAATTTGTGCATGAAAATATGAATTTATTTAACGGCGCTGACTAGTATGCTCTCTTCTTGCACCTTGTTGCCACCCGGAAGACCAGAAAACCAAATCAATCAATTTAGAAATTAAAATTCAAAAATTCGTTAAAATTTTTGCTGGAAATTGAACTAGAATTCTATTGAAAATCGTCGTTTGAGTCATGATCCTTTTTTGATCGGTTCTGCAAATTTTAATGTTTTGCACCTTCTCAATATTTTTTTTCTCATTTATTGAATTGCATGTACACATTTTTTTTTAAATAAATATATTTATATATTTTTTTAAATAAAAAAAAAATGTAACATATGTAATTTAAAAAGAAAAACTAAAACATTTTTATATGAAAACAAATAAAAAAAAAAACAGAAAAAAAATATTCAAAACAACGAATGGCCCATGGAAAGGAGGCCCATGCATATGTGTGAGGCTAGCCTTTGGCTTGGTCTTACGCGTATGTTAAGGCCTCCAATCCACGCAAAGGCCCATGCACTGCAATAAAAAAGGAACCTTGTCTTTTCCATATTTGGTCTTCCTCAAGCAACAATTATTAGAAATTGATTTTAAAAATTGCAGAGATAGACAATGAAGGTGTGTTAGATGAAGAAACTTCTGATGAAGAGAATATTGCAGATTCAATTGAGAGACACGAAATGAAAGTGTATTAGATGAAGAAACTGCTAATGAAGAGAAGATTGCACATTGCTGATGAAGAGAAGATTGTAGATTCCATTGCAGGTAATTGGAATGAGGGTGATCAATATGAACTTCTCTATGAGAGACAAGATATTACAAATCAAAATCTGCAAATAAAAAATATCAAACCACAACAATTTTAGTTTGTTGCAGAAGTAATTGCCAGAAAACGAAATAGCCAAAAATGCGTAACTGTTAAAAACACATAATTTTAAAACACATTTTCTGAGGAAACCAAGCAAATTAGGAAAAAATAAAACATGGGTTTTTTTGGGAACGTGGGCGATTATGTAGCTTTTGAGCAATTTTCTGGATTTCACATCCATTTGGGAGAAATTCAGGGTTCTTCGTAGCTCGATTTTATAGATTGCGTGAGGAAAACACCTTTTTAATGCACAAAAGTAAATCAGTCGAGAGAGTTGTGGCAAATTTCAAATGCTCAATTCCACTTGGCATTTTTCCAACATAATAAATCATTCATCAATTGCATCATTATATTTTTTAGATTTAATTGGGATCTTGAAATCTCCAGAAAAATTATTCATTCACCACAAAAAAAAAAAAAAAAAAATTAATGAGAAGGTTCTATCAAAATTAGAATATGTTCATAAAAGCTAACTAATGTTGTTTCCAAATTCTAGATTAGACTCCTTAATGAATGCAATACTTCTCTTTGCAAAGTACTTTTAATAATGGCTTTATGAACAAATATTAGATTGATTTTTATTTTTGTTTTTTAAAATAATATATATATATATATATATATATATATATATATATATATATATATATAACATAAAAATAAAAAATTTCAACACAACTGACAATTCAATTTGACATATTTAATAATGACTTACAGAACAATTGGAAGATTATTTAGATAATTTCTGAATATTTGGCATTAAATTATAATATTATTACTGTGTATTTTTCTATGAAGCTTTAACTTGCAGGACACAATGAATCTTTGTGATGCCAATCATATAACTAAACACATTGCATGAAGTCACCCGACAACAGGGAGTTGATTTATTTTTCATGGTTATTTCTTAGAATTGGATTGTTATCAATATCATGAATTGGACTAAATATAAAAATTTTTATTTTCTTTAATCTGTTTCATTTCACATTCAAATTTTTGCGTAAGAATCAGAAAGAAATTGGCCATTTTTTTTGTAACACACATGTTTTTTATGTCATGTTTTTTTGCAGGTTTCGGATGATCGAATGATCACTGAATAAAATCAATTGTGCACAACTGGTCTTCAAAGGACCAATTTCATGAGAAACATAAGAACAATTCTATATCCATATCCATCAATACCATTACCTTTCCTCGCTTTTGAATTATAAATCCAACCAAGCAATTCAAAGCAAGCCATATTTATTTTCCAAGCAAGAGTCAGTTGTTCATTTTTTTCACATAAACTTTCCATTACTTTTTGTCTACTCCTAATCCACAAATAAAAGAAAGAAGCTCACTTACATGCTTATTTCCCATTTTCATTTTTCATTTTAATCCTCCATTTCCATTTTCCTTCTCTTATCATTTTCATTTCGCAAATAAACCTCGTTTCAATGCAAAATATTGAGTCCATAGTCCTTTGAGCCTAAAATATTTACTAGAACACCTTGAGACTTGTATGCCTTAATGGAAAGTCTTCTTGCTAATGAAAAATGGGAATACATGAATGTTCATTGCTCATCGAATCTTCTAGGTATTCGACAACAAAAAAATTATTCATACATAGAAAGATGTGTTTGGGAATCTTGACTTTAATTTTCATCAATGGTGAGAGCTCTCGTGTTGACTAGCGGCATCCATTAATGACCACTAAATAAATAATTTCCTGCTATATTCGACATCAGAACATCTATTCACATAGCAGGAATTATGCCAATGAGTTTTGAAGACATGAAGACTAATATTTTTAGCATTTTGAAGAAAATGAAGAAGATATGGAACTACAACAGATCAACACCATTTTGCAGCTGCAGAATTAGATGGCAGCTATAGAATCATATGACAGCTTCATAATCAGATGAAAACAACAAAATTAGAGGACATCTGTAGAATGATATGACAACAATAGAATGAGATGATAGTTACAGAATCAGATGGCAACTGCAAAATCATATGGCAGTTGCAAAATCAGAAGACATCTGCAGAATCAACATCATTTCGCATAAAATTCAACAATTTTAGTAGAAGCAATAAAAATTCATTTTGGCTCTTTTATCCATAACTTGTACAGCCACATGAAGAAGATTATGATCAAAATTTTGCAGTCACCACATATGCAACTCATCCATTTTCAAAGGGTAAGTTAAGGTATGTTATTTTCTAACTTTTTACCATAGAATTCCCTGAAAAGATAGAATGATCATTTTTGGAAAAAACACTTCTTTTCCTCATTTCATAAAATTTCCAATACCATCAATTGGGGGAGGGGGGTAACATTCATATTCACATTTTTCCACATTCATATCACATTAAAAAGCCCGCATACTTTCGAAAGATATTAACTATTACATTATTGTTATCAGAATACAATGGCTTTTCAAAAGTACTCAAAATATATTTGGATACAAACACAATCATGGTTGTCACACAAGAACCAACCATGATGCAATCCAGTATAAATATACTTTGAAACAATAATCAAATTATCATTATGCAAAGTTCAAAGATCAAAATTGAATGCAACAACAAAATATGGTTGTAACAAAAGAACCAACCATGATGCAATTCAACAATAAAAGAAAAAAAAAACACTTTGCAAAAGTATGAAGTTATCAAATGATATCATGCAAAGTTAAGCTAAAGCTCAAGGATAAAAGAGAATTAATGTAATAGATTGCATGAGGACATGCAATAGCTTCAGTTGAGGGGTATGAAATTGTAATTTACTTGCATTAAATTTTCACTTATATTTCCATATTATCAGTTTCACTCCACCTCCATTTCATTACATTTACCTTGCCATTACCACTATTGGGTTACATTTATGTTTTTCCAAATTACTAGTACTTTTAACTGAATTTGTAGTTAAAAATTACAAAATAATATGCACATACTTATACCTAACAATTGGAATGAGTTTTTTTTCCATGTGTAGGTCAAAATGAAGCTTCCAAAAGAATTGTATTTGTCCTCCTAAGGCCAAATTCGAATTTCGATGGAGAAGATCATGGGATCATAAGGATATGTGCCTCATTTCCTAATTGTATTGTAACTCTAAGAATACATGTGCCTTATCACTTCGTATTTGGATTGTAACTATAGAGATATAGGGAGGGATTTAGGGACTCTCATTAATAAGATAGCTTCTCATATTTTGTATAAATAGGGAAAGGTTTCTGTTATCAAATCATGTGTAAAATTAGAGTTATGCTCAAGCTTTGAATATATAATTAGATTCTGGCACCTTGATCATGAATGTTGCTTCATTTTGACTTGGTTTTGCTTACATATGGAGCATATCAATTTACCATCTCTCATACTTTTAGATAAGCTACCTAAAATGTGTGAGATTCACTTGATTTTATATATTAATGTTTATTGGCTTTCTTAGTATTAGTTTTAGAATGACTGTGTAATCTTTGTTTTTCTAAAACCATTTCGAGGGGAAAGATTTATCTATTTTCCAATTGGATTAAGTCAGGAAACAAATCTCATAGTTATTTATTTTCCTTTCATATTCTGTTATTTTCTTTCTTAGATCAAACTATCAATTCATTGCATAATTGAATGTTCCTAAAATAGCAGGCTAAGAAGGTCTTCCAAATTGGGTGATTGAATGTTCCTAAAAGATCAGGCTAAGAGGGTCTTCCAAATTGGGTGATTGAATGTTTAACCTATACAATCATTGAGATTTACTTTTGCATTCTTTTACATTTCTTTTTAGATCCTCATTCAATTGTATAATTGGGTGTTCTTAAAGATCATTTCAAGAAGGTGATTTTATCATATTTCTAAAGTGAATGCCTGAATACCTAACTTATGAAATTATTGACTTTTCCCTTTGCATGCTTTAATTGCTTTCCTAGATTTAAAGACTAAAGTATAATCGATTGATTATACATCATCTAAAGAGGGTTATTCTATCATACTTCCATATTGGATGCTAGAGTGATTTTAACATACCTTAGTTGTTTTCCTTTACATCCTTTAAAATGCTTTCTTAGATTCAAATTTCAATTCCTCCAACTGTGATTGCACGCGCTATATTTTCTTTTGAATTTGTTTTCTTTATTTTCGTTATTTGATTTCATAGGTTAGTTGAATTTAATTTTCATTATTTTATTTCATAGATTAGATGAATTGGTTTTCATTATTTTGTAGTTAGATTGATCTAAACTGAAAGACAATTTCTGGCACATAAAGTGAACACATGCTTCAAAAGTTTATGAAACCCTTGGGTTGACAAATTAAATGACAATTATTTTTCCCCAACACCTTCCTCACCCATTTCAATTTTCCCATCAAATACGAAACTGTAATGGAAATATTGACCAAATTCAAGAAATGAGATTCCACTCACATTTTAGATCACATTCATGAGTGGAGGCGATGTCGTTGGTTGGTCAAGACCTTTGTTCTCGATCAGTTGTTGGAAGAATGGTTTGTCTGGTATCGGTTAGCTCTTATAATAGAATATGTTTCCAACAGTGGAGTCGTGACCAAAGGGCAAGTGATTGCTCGTGGTAAATATCTGTATCTTGTTTATACCCAATCAAGCATGCTCTATGATAACATAACAAACACTCCATGGCCTTAAAACACTGCTCCTCTAGAATATCTCTCTCTACCTCTGCTGGAAACCCTCAATCACACCCTCTTGTAGCTTGTACTTTTGAGATAAACTCCATTTGATATGATAAATTAAAATCTCAAAAGAATCCTGGAAGCAAGAAGAAATGTAAAGGTAAGAAAAAGAAAGACTCCTCACCGTAGGATAAACAAACAAATTCATCTACCTATGAGAAATAAAAGCCCTCA